>PVIA01001119.1:0-312993 GCA_004024845.1 Tonatia bakeri
CTTCATTTCTCTTATCGTAGCCTGCATTTGTTCATCTAATTTATGTCCAAAGTCAACCAATTCTGTGAGCTTCCTGATCACCAGTGCTTTGAACTGTGCATCTGATAGTTCAGCAATCTCTTGGTCACTTAAAAAAATTGGTTCTGGGGCTTTCAAATCTGTTTGAGCCATCTTTTTTATTTTCCTTTGGTTTGGTTGCAGCTGTTTCGTAAGGGCAGCAAAGCCTTAGGTGTTCAGCTTAGGTGTTCACCAGGGCGGGGCACCCCAGTTGCTGGGTTGTGACGTTGTATGTGGGTGGGGCCTGAGAGGGAACAATGGCGCCTGCTCCGCTCTCTCTAGGACTTCCGTCCCCTCCACTGCCTCCCACCAGCAAATTAGGCTCTTCTGGTGCTAGCTCCCGGGTGGTGGGCTGGTGCACTTTCTCAGACTCTGTGGGTCTCCCCGAGAAGTCTCCTGTGAGGCTGAGAGAGTCTCCTGGCCTCAGCTCCCAGACGGGGCTCTTAGGCTTTGAAACCCGGCGGCGCTGCCTGTTTTCACTTAGTTTGCACGTGAAAGTGTGGCTGCGGGCAGCCAGCCGCCCTGCGCCCCTCACTGGGTCTGCTGGTAGCCTCCCGTGCCCAGGATCTGCCCGCGGTCAGTCCGCCGCCATCTGCGCCCTGCGCGCCCGCGCCTGCCAGCCAGCGCTTCTGCCCGCCGGGACCCTTCAACCCCTCTCCGCAGGCCTCCGACTATGCTGCTCCTTACCGGTCTGGATGTACTGGAGCCCGACTTCTGTTCAATTAATTTCTCTGTGTTCTGGTTGTTTATTGTTTCTCAATTTTTGTTGTACTTGGTTTTGGTTGCGTGAGGAGGCACAATGCGACTGCCTATGCCTCCATCTTGGCCAGAACTCTACAATCATATATTTTAAGAAAATATGTTGGGTCCCTGATAGAAAAATAAGATATGGAAAATAAACTGAGAAGTTAAATACTTGAAATTCTAAAACATTAAAGATACTTAAGGAATTATCATAGCAGTATGAGTAAGAAACAATCATTGTGGTGCCCAGCTTTCAGCATTCCTCTTTAAAGTTTAATGCTTATATAGTTTTATTATTCATTTATAATACTTATTAAGCACCTGGTATGTGCTTAATGACTAACATAATTTCTTTGTAGATTTCTATTGTACATACCACCCTTCCCAGATATCATAACTTTGTTAAATTATGTTTAGATTCTATTTTTGTACATTTTGTCTCTGTAAAACTAAATTAGTTTGATTCTTTAAGTTTGCAAAGAAAAAGCGTTCACATATTGCCCTCAGATATTGGATCTTACTGCAAGTTTACATAGGTGCATTATGTTTTCAGTAGTATAGTCATTCTGGGACCTTTGGTTTCTAAGACCAGAAAGGATATACCCTTAGCTTGATCAAAGTCCCATTCTTTATTTACTTACTAGCATTTTTACCTCCCAAAGGAGATGTGGTTGAATGGGTTTATCTCCATTCACAATGAAAGGTCCCTGTTGGCCAGGGTTTCATGCCAGTCATTTGACCTCTCTCATGCTTAACCCACTTGTGCCTGCCTTTGACCAGGCAGAGAAGCAGGTTTGTCCCCACTTAGAATGCCTGAGACTCTGAAGTTTATACCTGCTAGTGTAATTGTGGGGCACTTTTGTGACTCTTTGGCTTGGCCTGGACTATGACTTAACTTGATATTTTTCCTTTGTTTTATTAAAACATTAATATAACAGACTTCCAGCCAAGGTGGAAGCATAGGTAGATATATTTTGCCTCCTTGCACAACCAAAAGAAGTACAAAAACAAATTTAAAAACAAAAAACAACCAGAACTGCCAGAATATCAAACTGTATGGAAATCCAACAACCAAGGAGTTAAAAGAGAAACACTCATTCAGAGGGGTGGAGACAGGCAGCTGGGGCAGAGAGGATGTGAAGGCAAGGCTAAAGTGGACCAGGTAGTCCCACATTAGCATGTGGATAAACCAGGAGGAACAACTGGGGAGCAAGACAGACCCTGAAACCCAGGGTTCCAACAAGGCGAAATAAAGCCTCAAAACCTCTGTAAAAACCTGTGGGGGTTTCAGCAGTGGGAGAAACTCCCAGCCTCACAGAAGAATCCTTTGGAGAGACCCACAGGGTCCTAGAATGTACACAAACTCACCCACCTGGGAATTGGCACCAGAAGGGCCCAATCTGCTTGTGGGTAGCAGAGGAAGTGACTGAAAGCTGGCCGAGAGCAGAGCAAGCAGTATTGTTCTCTCTCTGACCCTTCCCTCAAAACAGTGCCACAAAGCAGTGACCTGGGTTGCCCCACTTTGGCCAATACTAAGGCTCTGCCCCTTACAACATCACAGGTATACTGAGACAAAGAAATATGGCTCAAATGAAAGACCTCTGACTGGTCTTAAGCCACAAAGAGATAACCAATCTATCAGATGCACAGTTCAAAACACTGGTAACCAGGATGCTCACAGAAATAGTTGAGTATGGTCACAAAATAGAGGAAGAAGTAAAGGCTATGCAAAGTGAAATAAAGAAAAATATACAGGGAACCAACAGTGACGGGAAGGAAACTGAGACTCAAATCAACAGTTTGGACCAGAAGGAGGAAATAAACGTTCAACCAGAACAGAATTAAGAAACAAGAATTCAAAAAAATGAGCAGAGGCTTAGGAACTCTGGGACAACTTTAAATGTCCCAACATCTGAATCATAGGGGTGCCAGAAGGAGAAGAGGAAGAGCAAGAAATTGAAGACTTATTCGAAAAAATAACGGAGAATTTCCCCAATCTGGCAAAGGAAATAGACTTCCAGGAATTCCAGGAAGCTCAGAGAGTCCCAAAGAAGTTGGACCCAAAGAAGCATGCCCCAAGGCACATCATAATTACATTAGCCAAGATTAAAGATAAGGAGAGAATCTTAAAAGCAGCAAGAGAAAAGAAGCAATTACCTACAAAGGAGTTCCCATAAGACTGTCAGCTGATTTCTCAAAAGAAACCTTGCAGGCAAAAAGGGGCTGGAAAGAAGTATTCAGAGTCATGAAAGGCAAGGACTTACATCCAAGATTACTCTATCCAGCAAAGCTATCATTTAGAATGGAAAGGCAGATAAAGGGCTTCCCAGATAAGATCAAGTTAAAGGAGTTCATCATCACCAAGCCTTTACCATATGGAAATGTTGAAGGGACTTATCTAAGAAAAAGAAGATGATCAAAACTATGAATAATAAAATGACAACAAACTCACAACTATCAACAACTGAACCTAAAACAAGAACAAACTAAGCAAACAACTAGAACAGGAACAGAATCACAGAAATGGGGATGGCATAGAGGGTTATCAGCAGGCAGGGGGAGGAGGGAGAATGGGGGGAGGGAAAGTACAAAGAATAAGAAGCATAAATGGTAGGTACAGAATAGACAGGGGAGGTTAAGAATAGTGTAGAAAATGGAGAAGCCAATGACTTACACATGACCCAGGGACATGAACTAAGGGGGGAGAATGCTGGTGGGAGATGGGTTGCAGGGCAGAGGGGAATAAAAGGGAGGAAAAAATGGGACAACTGTAATAGCATTACCAAAAAAATAAACTTTTAAAAAACATTAACATAAAAATAATTTTTAGAATAAAAATAATAAACTACCCCAAATCCTATGGCTGGCTACATAATTCTTAATATTAACAAGTTAGTTTACCCATGTATACATTGGTACATAACTGTAATTTTGGTATACTTACTATTTTGTATTCTGGTTCTGTATTCTTAACTATCATAGTGAATAAAAACAAACGCTTGAAACAATAGCATAGATGGACCTGGAGAATGTTATAGTAAGTGAAATAAGCCAGAGAAAGGCAGGTACCATATGATTTCACTTATATGTGTAATCTAATGAACAAACTGAACTGACCAGCTACATAGAGACAGATTCATTAAGAGCAGAATGACAGCTCTGGGGGTGGAGTGGGGGTGAAGGGGTGGAGGGATCAAACAAAAAGGAAAAAGGATTCAATGGACATGGACAACAGTGTAGTGATTGCAGGGGGAAGCTGGTGTAAGGGATCTAGATGTTAGTGGAAAAAATACAAAAAAAAAAAAAGAAACAATAGCATAACACTTAGAGATGCCTTTTTCCTGTACCTTCTTTGATATTGACCTCTAGCTTTGTAAAAATGAAAATGTAAAATTTGCCACGCTTCTCTAGAAAAGTGTGGTGGGAAATGAGAGTGCATCATTTGGGTATTTTGAGCTCCTCAAAGTTAATACTGTTAACCACTAGCTATGTGCTTCTCTAACTGTAGGTATTTATTAATTGTGTAAGGAAAGTTTATGCTAGTTTGTGTTGTAAATTTCTCTTTATTTTCAAGACATTGATTTTAGGTGGGTCTTACTAAAAAGTAGTATCTCTAATGTCAAGCATTCACACAGCTCAGTCTAAAAGGATTGCTTCTTATATAGTTTATACAAAGTTGAGACTTGAATTTGAGCTTAGCTTATTTTTAGCACAGTTTTCTTCTATTTTGACCTTGATCTGACTTTTAAGGAGTAGAATATAAATTTTTTTAAGTTGTATATAAATAAAGTGCTATTGTATTATTCATTATTTTTAGATATACTTGTGCTCAGGTTCTTCCAAGATTCATTATAACTTACTAAGTTATATAACTAAGGTTTTAGAACTGGGCTTATATCCAGAGTGAAAAAGGTTAAGGGAGTTAAAAGGAGGGTAGGGTTTTTTTTAAATCCACACTTTTTTCAGTTATCTCACCAAAACAATTTCTTATGATTTTCTTCTTATTCTTCCCATGCTGGAGAAGTAATGATTTTCTTTATAATTTTAAATAAAAATAAATAAATTGCTGCTGACCACTTTTATCAGATATAATTTGATTTCTTTAAATGTGGGGGGGGTGGGTAATGGTGTTTAGGGAAATGGTATTAATTTTATTGGTGATGTATCTGCTAGGACACCAAGTCATAGTCGATTGCCTCTGATTTTGTTATGTCTTAGGCATGGCATATTTTATTCTCAAATATGTATTATGACCATGATAAAATACTATATTCATTTGCTAGGTGTATATGTTGCTATGGTAATAAGGAATTGTACATTTTTATATATTTTAGATATATGTGTGTTCATTATGTTCAAATATACTTAATTTCCTTCTCAAATATCACACTCTCGTGTCACTGTGACGCATTTCTTCACCAGTAGTCTAAACCATGAGTAAGTGGATGCATCATCTAGAGCAGGGTTTTTCAGTTTATTTGATACATTAGTGGATTGTGAAATTTAGTGGGTTATAAGTATTTTTTCTTTTTAATGAAGTAGAAAAAATATGGAATAGAAAATACTAGTATGCAAAACCTTAATAAGTATTATTTTCTGAAATTCTTGTTTCAGATACCCACTTGTACCAATACCTTTGAATAGGTATTTTGCAGTTTCTGAAGAATTTTATTAAAATGTCAAATTTTAGAAGAATTTTTTACTTTGGACATATTACTCCCTTATGATGGTTCTCAGGTTTTATTTTTATTATTATTGTAAATCTTTCATCTTAAAGTTTATCTTAATAATTAGTAATGCTCTTCTTCTTTGGTCTAGACTCTGTAACCTAGTGCAGACGGTCTAGTTTGATACAGGGGCCACTAGCCACATGTGGCTATTACAGTTTGATTTAGTTTAAATTAAATAAAATTTAAAATTTAATTTTTCACTCACACTACCATATTTGAAATGCTCAGTAGCCCAGCAGCTACTACACTACAGAGATTAGAACATTTCCATCATCATAGTATTCTGTTGTCACTTAAAACTTTTTCACCTTCTATATTTCTTTTTTCTACTTTTCTTTTTATACTCTATTAAAAATTTTGAGTTGACTCTTTTTGTTAAGTGGAATCAGACCTTAAATACCTGGCCACAGTATTAAAAAGTTATAGACATCTGCCTATATTTCTTATTTTTAAAAATAGTTTTTTATACCCATTATATTTAAGACCAGCTTCAGTAATCTTGCCTTAATATTTAACTGAAAGACTAATATGTATATGTCTAATGGATGCTCCCACAAGGAGTTTTAAAATAGAATAAAATCTACATTTTAAACTATATTTACAAAGCATGTTTAATTAAAGAACTAGAGATTCCCATACCTCAGATTAAAGGTAATTAGTCCAGTCCCCCAAAATGGAAAATAAGCTTCTTGCAGAGAGTCGATGGGTATGGTGACATAAAAGGCTCCTAACTCCCCATTTCCCCTGCACACACTGAATGTACCTCTGGAGAAATCCAAAAACTAGATGAGCAGCTTCTACACATAGAGGGAATCGAAAAAAATACCTACATCAAATTGGTAGGAAATGCTGAGGTACACTCACCATAAACCCCACCCTTGTCACAGTGCCCTACAATGGAGAGAGAACTCCTAGCTTTTCACTAAGGAGTGAAGGGTTTGGACCCCACATTTAGCACCCTTACTTAAAAAAATTTTTTTTTTCATTTTTTAAAAGATTTTACTTATTTACTTTTAGAGGGAGGGGAAGGGAAGGAAAAAGAGAGGGAGAGAAACACCATTGTGTGGGTGCCTCTTGCTTGCCCTTTGCTGGGGACCTGGCCTGCAACCCAGGCATGTGCCCTGACTGGGAATAGAACCAGCGACCCTTTGGTTTGCAGGACCATGCTCAGTCCACTGAGCAACACCAGCCAGGGCAAGCACCCTCACTTTTAAGATTCCTACCCAACAGATATGCCCCCAAAACTGGTAACTCTGAAAATAAATAAAGCTTGCATCCATAAGACTATAGCAGTCAAAGAAGCAGTTACTAATGGGCACAAGCACCCACCACACTTATGCCCTCAGGGCTCAGTGCAGAGGTCAGGCAGGAATGCCCATGTGCTAGTCTTTCCCTGAAAGGAGTTCATCTGCATACTTTTAAAGCTGTTTCCTGTGGGTCATACTTCTAATTTAGTACATGTCTGGGGGCCACCAGCAGTCCTCCTCGGAGACCAGGGAAACCAAGCAGACACTTCACCACCTTTTCACTCTAGCCTGTTTCAGGTCACCAGTATCTCCCTGCAAGGAGCTTGTATACACATCTGATGCCTCAGCTTTTGCAACAACTACCCATGGGACAGGTTCCTGGATCATCTGACTTCACTAGCCAATGGGGCTTGCATTTATGAGTCTCACAGGACTGTAACAAACACAGAAGCAGTTCTTAATAAGAGCAGGAGCATACTTTCTCTGTAACCCACACCACCTCAGCTGTATACCTGAGCTGATCACAAAGGAAACAGGCAAAAACACCTATCTCCCACTTTCTTCCTGGAAGGGTAAACTACATACTTTCTAAACTGCTGCTTAAGGGTTCGGCTTCCAATCAGCCTATATTTAGGTGCTGCATGCAATTATCCTCTTTGGGATACTTATGGGTCTTGACACAATCTCAAATATTTTGAGCTACTAAGATCAAGAAGGTAGCTTGGACGATCACAAAGGTTTGAGAGAGAGGAGCTCAGACTGGTTCTGATTGATCAGGGTCATCTCCTACATGAACCACAGGGATGAAACTGGGAGAGGGCTGCTTAACCTAATAAGGAAAACAGAGAGTCAAGGAAAAGAAAGAAATGGAGGAATATGTTTCAAACAAAAGAACAAGGTAAGTAATCAGAAATAGATCTTAATAAAATGGAGATAAGTTATTTATATGATAGAGAGGTCAAAAAATAACAGTCATAAAGATAATCACCAAGGTCAAGAAAACAATGCATGATCAAAGAGAGAATTAAAGAGATGGAAAATATTAAAAAGTACCAGAAAGAATTTTAAAGAGATGGAAAATATTAAAAAGTATTAAATAGAATTTAGAGCTGAATAATGCAATAACTGAACTGAAAATTCAATAGAGGGATTCAATAGCAGTCCTAATCAAGGAGGGAAAAAGGATCAGGGAACTTAAGACATGGCAGTGAAATTCATCCAATTAGAAAAACAAAAATAAAATAAAATGAAAAAGAGGTGAAGAGAAGAAAGAAAGAAAGGGATCTCAGAAAGAAAAGAAAGGATCAGAAAGCTTATTAGAAGAAATAATAGCTGCAGAGTCTCTAACCTGAGGAAAGAAACAGACATTCATATCCAGGAAGCCTGGTGTTCCAAATAAGAGGAATTTTATTTTTTAAGTGTTTTTATTGATTATGCTATTACAGTTTTCCCAATTTTCCCCCTTTATCCCTCTTCCATCCTGCCCCCGCAACCCTCCAGCATTCCCCTCCTTAGTTCATGTCCATGGGTTGTACATATAAGTTCTTTGAGTCCTCTGTTTCCTATACCATTTTTTATCTTTCCCTGTCTATTTTATGCCTACTAATTATGCTTCTTCTTCTCTGTACCCCCTCCCATTCCTCCCTTCCCCCTCCTCACTGAACTCCCTCTGTGTGATGTCCATTTCTCTGATTCTGTTCCTATTCTGGTTGTTTGCTTAGCTTTTGTTTTCATTGTTTTTCTTTTCTTTTAGGTTCATTTGTTAATAGTTGTGAGTTTGTTGTCATTTTATTGTTCATAGTTTTGATCTTTTTTTCTTAGATAAGTCCCTTTAACATTTCATGTGATAAGGACTTGGTGATGATGAGCTCCTTTAACTTGACCTTATCTGGGAAGCCCTTTATCTGCCCTTCCATTCTAAATGATAGCTTTGCTGGATAGAGCAATCTTGGATGTAGGTCCTTGTGACTTCAAATACTTCTTTCCAGCCCCTTCTTGCCTGTAAGGTTTCTTTTGAGAAATCAGTTGATTGCCTTATGGGAACTCCTTTGTAGGTAACTGTCTCCTTCTCTTTTGCTGTTTTTAGGATCTTCTCTTTCTCTTTGATCCTGGGTAACTTAATGATGATGTGCTTTGGTGTGTTCTTCTTTGGGTCCAACTTTTTTGAGACTCTGAGTTTCCTGGACTTCCTGGAAGTCTGTTTCCTTTGCTGGATTGGGCAAGTTTTCCTCATTATTTGTTCAAATAAGTTTTCAATTTCTTGCTGCTGTTCTTCTCCTTCTGCCACCCCCATAATTTGGATATTGGAACATTTCAGGTTTTCCCAGAAAATCCTCAGCCTCTTTTCATTTTTTTGGATTCTTGTTTCTTCATTCTGATCCAGTTGAATGTTTATTTCTTCCTTTTGTTACAGATTTTTGCTTTGAACCTTGGTTTCCTTCTTGTCACTGTTGGTTCCCTGAATATTTTGCTTTATTTCATTTTGGGTATCTTTCATTTGTTCTTTCATTTTCAACCAAGCTCAGTCAGTTCTGTGAGCATTTTGATTATCAGGGCTTTAAATTCTTCATCAGATAGGTTGGCAATCTCCTCGTCGCTTAGCTCTCTTTCTGAGGTTTTTCTGTGTTCTTTCATTTGGGCCACATTTCTTTGTCTTGGTGCACCTGATAGGTTATAAGGGGCGGGGCCTTAGGTATTCACTTGTGCAGGGCAACTCTTTGCTGCGCTGCCTGTGGGGGAGGGGCCAGAGAGGGAGCAGTGCAGCTCACATGTTCCTCTCTAGCGCACTTTCTAGCAGATTCTCGTCTCAGACTGGGAGTTTCTCCCACCGTAGCAACCCCAGGCATAGCCCACTTTCAGCTCTGAGTCTGAGTTTTCCTCTTAAGTCAGCCCCTCCCTTGAAGCTCTACAGAGCTGGGCAGTCAGCTCCGCCCCTCAGCCACCTGGGGGAGGTTTTTCTGAGTCAGCAGGCGCCCTCCGCCTTACCAGTCTGGTGGACTTTTTCTTTAATTCTTTGGTTGTCAGAGTTCCATGCAGTTTGATTTTCTGGTGATTTTGATTATTTATTGATTTTAGATTGGTTTTTATTCTCCTTTTGGTTGTGCAAGGAAGTGAACGGTTTCTACCTAAGCACCTCCATCTTGGCCAGAACTCAGAAGTCCAAATAAGAGGAATTTTAAAAAGAGCCACACTGAGACACATTATAATTAAACTGTCAAAAGTTAAAAATGAGGACAGAATTTTAAAATTAGCAAGAGAAAAGCAATTTGTAATGTACAATGGACCCTCCATAAAACTATGAGCAAATTTTCCAGCAGAAACTTTGTAGACCAGAAGGAAGTGGCATAATATATTCAAATTTCTGAAAGAAAAAACTGCCAACCAAGGATTCTTTACCTCAGGGGTTCCCAGCTCCCCAGCCATGGACCAATACTGGTCTGCGGCCTTTTAGGAACTGGGCCACTAGCAAAGCTTGCCTGAGTTCTGCCTCCTGTCGTGTCCCCCCCGCCCCACGTTTCCCCATCCACAGCAAGCAAGTGAGGAAAGCTCACCTGAGCTCTGCCTCCTGTCACACCCTACCCACAACCACAAAACGGGTCCATGGTGCCAAAAAGGTTGGGGACCGCTACTCTACCTGGCAAAGCTGTCCTTTAGACTTCAAAAGATTAAGAGTTTTCTAGTCAAATAAAAGCTGAAAGAATTCATTACCACTAGATTGGCAATAAAAGAAATTTTACAAGGGGTTCTTCAAATGGAAATGAAGATATGAGTAACAGGAAAATGCATGAAGCTATAGAACTATGGCGACAGTAAATGTATAGTTAAATTAAGAATACTCTGCCCTGGCTGGCATAGCTCAGTGGATTGAGTGCGGGCTGTGAACCAAAGTGTCGCCAGTTCGATTCCCAGTCAGGGCACATGCCTGGGTTGTGGGCCAGATGCCACATGAGAGGCAACCACACATTAATATTTCTCTCTCTTTCTCCCTCCCTTCCCTCTCTAAAAATAAATAAATAAATAAATCTTTTAAAAAAAGAATACTCTTGTAATAGTAGTGGCTAGATTACTTATAAGTTTAGTATGAAAAAAGACAAAATTATTAAAAATAACTAAAAGCACAATAATTTGTGAATGGATGCACAATGTAAAAAATGTAAACTGTGATATCAAATCAAAATGTTGACGAGTAGTATAAAAATGTAGAACTTTTGTTTGAGTGTAAACTTAAGTCTCTGTCAGCTTAAAACAGACTGTTGTAAATATTTTTATGTAAGCATCAAATATATTTTATGGTAACTACAAAGCAAACATCTAAAGTAGATACACAAAAGGTAAAGAGAACAAAATGAAAGTACCACTGTAAAAAATCATCAAATCACAGAGCAAGAGACAAACAGTGGAATTTTAAGACCTGAAAACAATGAACAGAATGACAGTAATAGGTCCATAACTATCAGTAATTACTTTAAATATAAGCAGACTAAATTCTCCAATCAAAACTCCTAGCATAGAGTAGTTGCCATATGATATGAACTACCAGATGATCCCACTTCTGGTAATGTATCCAAAGGAAACAAAACCATTATCTCAAAGGAATAGCTATACCCACATGTTCATTACAACATTATTCACAGTAGATAAGTTACAGAACAACCTATGTGTCTTGTCAGTGGAAGAATGGATCAAGGAAATGTAGTGTGTGCATATATATACACGTGTACATACATACACACAATGAGGTATTATTAGCCTTAAAAAAAGAAGGAAATTGGGGCTGGGTGAAAAAGGTGAAGGGATTAAGCAACACACATACATACACACACAACAACAACAACAAAACCTCCTAGACACAGACAACAGTGTAGTGGTTACCAGAGAGGGAGGAGATGGAAGGAGGTAGAAGAGAGTGTATATAGGGGGATAAATGGTGATGGAAGGGGACTTGACTTGGGGTAGTGAACACAGAAATACATTATACAGATGATGTATTATAGAATTGTACACCTGAAACCCATATAATTTTATTAACCAGTGTCACCCCAATAAATTCAATTTAAAAAGAAAACCTTGTCATTTGCAACATGAATGAAACTAGAGGCATTATACTGAGTGAAAAAAAGCCACAGACAGAGAGACAAATACTGCATAATATAACTTATATGTGTAATCTTAACAAAAAAATCAAACTCATAGAAAAAAAGTTGAATGGTGGTTGCTAGGGTCTGGGGGATGTGGGAAATAGGGAGAGGCTGGTAAAAGATTACAAATTTTAAGTTAAGATAAATAAGGTCTGAGGATCTTAGAATATGATGACTACAATTGATAACACTATTGTATAATTGACATATGCTGCAAGTAGAACTTAAATGTTCTTACAAAAAGAAAAAGTTAAATATTTGAGGTGATAGATGTGTTAATTAACTCAATGGGAGGAACCCCTTCACAGTGTATATGCATGTCAAATCATCACATTGTATGCTTTAAATATCTTACAATTTTGTCAGTTATACTTCAGTGAAGCTGAAAATTGTCTTAATTTAACAAATGCAAAGAAATTAAAGAACAATAAAAACAAATTAACATTTTAAAAGTAGCTTGTTCTTGGTTGTATATCAACTGAGAGTCTTATATATTTAAAATTTAGAAATGATTAGTCTCATTTATTATGGGCTAATTCTTCTGCTTCTAAGTAATCTTAGATGACTTTAAAGCCTGGCAACAATGCTAGTAAATAACCTACATGCTATAAAAGAGTATTACAGGTCAATGCATCCTGCGCCCAGTGCGCCAAAAATCCTGTGCATCCAGTCATATCAATAGCTTAGAAATGGATCACACTAAAAGGCCATTATATAGTATCACTGAAGAAAAGACTATTTCTGAGGAAAGATGTAGAAGTGCTTTTTACTTCAAATTGATGCCATAAATCTAGCAATTTTTTCTTAATTTAATTTCTTTTTTATTAAATCATGTTTTTTATTTATTGGTACTTAAAGTATGAAAAACATTGGATTAAAAATTGATTGCTCTTCATTTTTAATGTATGAAGTTCTTAATATGCAGTAGTAAACTTAAATGTTTTCTGAATTGCCCACTCTAATATAAAGTGAAATGTTAAAAAGGAAAATAAAGTTTCTTGTCCTATCTTCTTTCAAACTATTTCTAGCTTTTAAAATAATTACCTGTGTTGACAGTCTCTCTTCTTAAAATATACCTGTAAGGAAAGGGTATATCTTAGTGAGGACTAATAAGCATAAAGATGAATAATATTCTCCTTCATAAAGTTAGACTAATTGCATTATTTTTGACCACCAAATTACCTGACAGTTTATCATAAAAACATTTCATTTCATATGTGTTTGTTGAATAAAGACAATAAAGAAATCATTCTTTTGAGTGATTTGCAAATTTTTACCACTAGATTGTTATTTTTGCCAAGAAAATAACGTTTCATCATAATTTAAATGCAGTAATTTTTTAAAGATTTCATCTATTTACTTTTGAAGAGATGGGAAGGAAAGGAGAAAGACAGGGAAAGAAACATCAATGTGTAAAACATATATAGATCGGTTGCCTCTCACACGTCCCCAACTGGGGACCTGGCCCCCAAACTCAGACATGTGTCCTGACTGGGAGTCAAACTGGTGACCTTATGGTTCACAGGGCAGCACTCAATCCACTGAGCCACACCAGCCAGGACAATGCAATAATTATTTTTTAAAAATTGGGGTATAAAAGGTTGGGCAAAAGTAGGTTCACAGTTGTTTGTATGGAAAATAATACAATAATTAATAAATAACGGTATAAGAATAAACTCTGCTTTACGTACTCACAACTGTAAACCTACTTTTGCCCAACCCTGTATTATCATACTAGAGTAATACTTGTTAACAAAATTCATTTGTGTACTGGAAAAATATTTGCATGTAAGTCCAATGAAGTATTCAGTGAAGGTTAATACATTTCATGGATTGACCTAAGAAAACAGCACAGGTTTTGCCTCTTAATTGTCTCTCTTTTTAAGAAGTAAAAGAATTTACAAGTAAATGATAATGATATTATTAATTTACATGATGAAAAATAGAACCCAACTTTTGTTCAACTTAAATATCTATATTAGATTTTTGAATCCTCATTCAAAGGTGTTCTTGAGAAAAATTCCCAGATTGGAACTTTCCTAGTCCCTGCCACAGTTAAAACATATCTTAGTCTAAAAGAAAAGGGACATTCTTAAAAATTATTCTTGCTTTGGCCAATGTGACTCAGTTGATTGGGCTTTGTTGCCCAAAGTGAAAGGTTTCAGTTAGATTCCTTTGGGCTTTGTTGCCCAAAGTGAAAGGTTTCAGTTAGATTCCTAAAGAAAAAAATGAGAGATGCTCATTGATGAATTATGCTTTTAAATTGAAAGGTGGCAGGTTTGATCCCCAGATGGGGCATGTGCAAGAGAGAGAGAACTGCGATGCTTCTCTCTTACATCATGTTTCTCTCTTCCTCTTCCTCCCCCTCTCTCTTAAAATAAGTAAATAAAATCTTTAAAAAAAAGCATTACCCTAAAAAAAATCCCATCTAATCTGAGTACAACAGAGCTTTTTTATTGTCAGAGTAAAAAGGGACCAACCCTGATATCTTTGAAGTGAACTCTTTAATCTAGCAAGTTGTGAAACATGCTACCCTAACTTTCAGTTTATGACCTTATTAACTGATACTATTCAAAGAATTGACTATCACTATTGCTGAAGCTTGTGCCTAAATACTTGAAACAATATAACTTTCCTTGAAATAAGTGATTAATTTCTATCATAGAGAATATTAATAGAAAATAAGTTACCAGTTCCCAACTTTTGGGGTGCTCTGGCATCATAACACTCTGTTTTCTACCCTAAATTAGCATGTATTCATTTTTGAACATGAACCAATGATAGATTTTGAAGCAGTCAAAAATTCTTGAGTAACAGCATGTGGATGCACCCTTGGCTGCCAAAAGAGCAATTTTGCAAATCCTTGAACCAGAAGTATTTCCTCAGGTCATGTAACTTGCCTGACTTATTAACACAGCTACCATATTACACTGTTCAATTAAGCCCAGCTAAAGATTTACTGACCAGTATAGGTCCATCAGTGCTTGACCTTGATGCTTTTTTTTTTATCTCTCCCTCTCTCTTTTTTCTTTTTGGAAAAGAAATGAGTGAAATTTACCTTCCCTTCTTCTAAGTTACTTTATAGTGAAAGGTTAGTTCAACTGCCCTTACTATTCACTTAACCTCTTAGGAGGAACATTGTTCAAGGAGAAACTAGCAATAGGCCTCGACAAGGAAGAAACTAAGATTTGCTCACCAAATTATTTAGGTGTGTCTATTCTATGCTAGTTGTTGCAGGTGTGGGGGGAAATAAGCAGATGACCTGGGGAACATTGTACACCTAGTGAAGATTATAGTCTAGGGAGAAACTGACATGTAACAAATACCAAAAATGGATCATTACAAATTATGAAAAGAGCTCTGAAGGAAAAATCAAGGACTCTAAGAAAGAATAACAGGAACAGCTTTCTTTAGATGGAATGTTTAGGGGTGCTGTTCTGTGAAGTGATATTTAGACTGGGACCTGAAGCATAAAAAGGAATAAGGCAGACGGAGAGTCAGTGGCATGACACCTATATCAGAGACCGTAATAAAAAGGATGGAAAATTTGGCAGCACAAGAAATTTCTGATTTTTATAAAAATAAAATCCTAGACAAAGTCAAAAGATGAACTAAAGACTAGGGGGTGAGGGAGTTTTAAATATAAGACAAATAAGGACTTTTTTGTATTGACAAAATTACAGGAAAACAGGCATTCTCATTAGAGAAAAAAACCCCACAGATGGAGGTGTAAGTTGATGTTGACTTTTTAGAGAGCAGTTTTCCCAATATTTGGGAACTTGTTGATGTAGTAACTCCAGTTCTGAGAATGTATCCTGAGGAATGATGGGCAAACGTGAAAATTTTATATAAGGATGTTGTTTTTAGTATTGTGAAATATGAAGCATCCTAAGCACCCATCTGTAGGGGATTGAATGAATAAATTATGGTACCTCTGTACAGTGGACTACTAGCTACTATGCAATCTTTAAGAAGGAGAATATATAGGTGGCTACCACTGCCATTTTCTGGGGTGTCCATGTGTAGACATTTTGTCCCTGCTTGTAGTGGCTGCCTTGCTTTCTGGTGGAGATGTGGAGGTGGTGGCTGTGGCCTCTAGGCTGCGATGAACCACACCCTTGGTGGAGGCAGGGAAGCTGAGCCAGAGCCATGGCTGTATGTTTTGAAGCCATGAAGTATGTGGAGTCTCAAGGAAAACAGGCTTTTTAAAGTCTACCAACATCTACCTTTCATGGTGGCTATCGCAGAGGTGGGTTTGAACCCAAAATGACAAACCAAGAAGCTGCATTAGTATTAAGTATAAGCCCTACCACCAGTAAAGAAAAAAATGAGAGATGCTCATTGATGAATTATGCTTTTAAATTACCCAGACAAGGGAGGATTTCTCATATAGCAGCCAAAGTCAGTGTAGCTAAACATTTACTACAAGGTCAAGCTTTAAAAAAAAGATAAAGTAAATGTATGATGAATTTTAAGTTCTTACTAGCTATCTATATGAGTACCAGCTTTTTATAATAAAATGCTTTAAAACCACACATTTTAAAAAATAATCTAGCACAAACTAAGTTAAAGCATTAATATAAACTTTCTGTGTAAATTTTAGTATTTTAAATCAGATTACAGAATATTTGGAGATTAATGCTCAATAATTATGAATACATACCATTTGAATAGAAATGTTGTTCATTACTCATCTAGTAAATAATTCGGTATTTACTTCAAAGCAAAGTGAACATTAAAGTTCCTGCTTTCAATGAACCCCAGTCTAATGGGAGACTGATAAACTGATAATTAAAATATGTAATAAATACTATGATGGAATTAACACAGGTTGTAACAGTAGATTCGTCTTATTGAGAGGAATGGCTGACATTCCTCTCAATAAGTACAGAGAGCTGGCTCAACTTCTTGAAATTGAATTTAAAAGTGAATTTAGCCTCCACTTTAATCCCCAAAATTGATGTAGCTATGTATATATCACCAATAGAATTCAGATTTCATACATTAAAAACGTGATAAAAAAAGAAAAAAGGATAATGTACATCTATATATTGACACAAAAAGATGTCTGAAAAAATATTAAATGAAAAGTTTAAGGAATAGTATGCATAGTACATATCTTATTTAGAAGTATCCAGTTATAAATGAGGGATAATATATTTATATTATAAATGTATATGAGCATTAGGGGAAAGTCTATAATGATAGACTCCAGTCTTTTTAACAGTGGATATAAAATTATGAGAGATGTACATTTTGGACTTCATGGATTTCTGTTTTAAGTTTCAGTACTTGTTTCAAGATTAATACTTCTGTAGAAACAAGAATAGGGATTTCCATTTTGAGGGTGGACAAACATTCAAAAGGAGCTAAAAAGTTCTGTTTACTCCTTTGCAAATACTCCCACACTAGTTCAAATTTCCTGTTCTTAGCAAACCCAAAAGGGCAGGCTGATTAAATGAGAAGGACCATTACTTCTGCAGTTGTAGTCACCTGCTTACTTACATTCAATAGCTGTGTTATTTGTTGGTTTATTGTTTGGCTCTTCCTACTAGAATTTTAGCCTGATGAGAGTAGGAATTGTGTTTTGTTCCCTGCCCTATCTCTAGGATCTAGAACACAGCCTGGCTCAGAGTAGGCGTTAGACATTATCAAATGAGTGTGTGAATGAAAGTGAAAGAAAAAGGTCTCTTAGTGAGTGGCTTAGGAAGCTCCTGCTCCTGTGTCCTTGATTTCCTTTTGCCTTTGTTCTACTTCCCAGTGATCATTTTGCTGCACTCCCCCAACTGCCAGGAGAACTCTCACCCCATCTCACCCCTGCCCCCTATGTCTCTTCATCTTCCCATCTCCATTACTTCCAGAATATCTCTAAGTCTCTCTTTTCCACCAAACCTAAAGGAAACCTGGCTCTTGAGCTACCCTCAGGCCCACTTGAGCTTACACCTGTTTGGTTACCTGATTGCCTGACCTTTATCACTCACTCTATAATCCTAACAATAGCCTAGCCTTTCATTTTCTCTTAGGAGAAAAGATGTTACTGTGGTTCCTCCCTTTTATCATTCCTCCTTCCCACAGTGTCATTTCAGTTGGTTTCATCAGCTAATGCTATAGGAATTCTGCTCCATTTCTAGTATAACTGCCAGGCTGCCCTGATTGCCTGTCTGTGGGTGCTACTCACATTGTCGAAATGTATGTTGTTGACATTGCTGATGTAGTGGCGGCTGTTTATCTGACTGCTGCACTTCTAACTGTCCACATGGTCACCTTCTCCCTACCACTACCCACTCTTTCCCAATCCTGTCCTCTTATTTCTACCTTCTTCAGTCACATAATGGGAAGGGAAATGCTTGCACTAACTTTGGAGTGAGGAGAGTGGAGTCCTGGGTTCCATTTGAAGCCACTGAGGCTCCCTTACCCATCTGCCTTCCCACAGTACCCTTGCTTCTTTTGGGAAGTAGCACCAGCAGTCCCCCTGAGATGCCAGCATCCTGTTTCAAAGTTTCAGTCAGTTATAGGCATTATGGACGATGTATTGTGATTCTGTCACATTATATTTTTTATTGCAAATGTGCTATACTGTGGTTAAATTGCTTAATGTGTACTAGGCAGGGAATATAACTATCACTATAACACTATTTCTCTGAAAAAAGTATTTTAAGACCAAAATTATTGATTTACTATTAAACTTTCTTACTGTAACAACTTCTTAAGTTAAAACTTTGTATTCGGTAGTGATATATTTTAAGTCAAATACTTACTAGTTGACAAGTGAAAGGTATGCAGAGAAAATAGAAGAAAATTTTTCTTAATTTTCAAGAGTAAACAGTCATCTTTACCACATTTTTTTTTAAGATTTTATTTATTTATTTTTAGAGAGAGGAAAAAGGAGAAAGGGAGAGAAACAGCAATATGTGGGTTGCCACTCACGCACTCCCTACTGAGGACCTGGCTCGCAACCCAGGCGTGTGCCCTGACTGGGAATCGAACAGGTGACCCTTTGGTTCACAGCTGGTGCTCAATCCATTCAGCCACACTAGCGAGGGCTACCACATTGATTTTTAAAAAAACTAGTATAAACCACCAAGAGTATAAATAAACTTGTACCTATCTTTTCTCACTTTTCATGTTAAGGTTTTTTTAACATTATGAAAAGAAGGGCTTTAAGTCATTTAGAGTCAGAATTTGTTTTATTAATGATGGAATATGGTTTATCCTTGATAAATAGCTTTTTAAGTTTAGATTTAGATTTATAACATAATTGCAAAATACAAAGTTAATCCCCTCATTCGGTAGTGAGTAAAGTGCAGGTAGCCAAATTTATTCATTCAGCAAATATATACAAGGGTAGGCAAAAGTAGGCTTAGAGTTGCGAGTACACAAAACACAGTTCATTGTTTTATTTATTAATTATTATATTATTTGTTTGTATTACAACTGTAAACTTACTTTTGCCCATGCCTGTATTGAGCACCTGTTATGTGCTCAGCATTGTTCTAGGCGTCTGGTGAAAGTATGCAATTTGGTATAATTCATAGGTCTACTTGTAATAGAAATAGTAAATATGGCATAGTAAAAGACAAAAAACAATCCAAATGATATGGGCATACTTCAGAAGCTGTCTGCTCATCACAGTATCCACAGGTGAGAAGTAAGGAAGAAACTGATCAGAGGATCCCCTTTTCTGCCATGGCAAGTTTGGGTTTTGTTTTAGGGATTGTTAGGGAAGTGGCAGGAAAGGTCAGTGGTAGCTATGTGAACATTAGATCATAGAGGACCAAGAAAACCTGTTAGGAGGCTATTGTAGTCTAGGGAAGAAATGCAAATAGTTGGCAATGCAGATGGAAAAACTGCACAATTCCAGATACATTTTGGAGGAGGAATTGATCAAATTTAGTGTAAGTGCGTGTAGGAGGTAAGGGGGAAACAGGAAGTTTTAGCAAATGTACAGTTGTGTGAGGGAGGCTGATTTAGCTGCTCCCCGCTGTGAGGACGTTCCAGTAGCCTCTTCCTCCTTCCTAGACCGACCCACTGGTGTGCATTCGATATGTCAGAGAGGCTACTTTGAGAGTATGATAGTTAACTTTCAGGACTTCAGTTAGCCGGATGGCCCCTCTATGTGTGTGCAGTGAGTGTCACCTTGAAGCTTGTCTGTATCTCAGCACGTAAAGAAAGGAAACAGGGCAAGGGCTGAGTGAAACAAGGCAAAGCTGCCAGGGGTTAGGGGAACACTTTGGTCAGGCAACACTATAGTGAGCTCAGCTGTATGCTGAGCCCAGAGTGGGGCTTGCTGAAAACTGTGTAAGGTGTAACGAGGAGTGTTCTTTCTACTACTCATTACACCATGGAAGGCAGAAACTTCCATTTCAAGTGTAGGTTAATTGTGTGACCCTGAGCTAATCCTCTGAACCTCAGTGATCTCAGATATATTTCATTTAAAATGTCCGTTAGACATCTAAGTGGACACATCAATTAGATGGTTGGATATGTGATTCTGAAGTTTGGAGAGTGGTCAGGCCTGAAATGTGAGATTCTTCGGTATATATAAACAGTATTTAAACTTATAAGACTGGAACGGTTACATAGGGAGAAAGTGTAGAAAAAAAAAAGAGGACTTCAAATTGAGTCCTGAAGCACTTCAGTATTCAGAAATTTGACTGAGAAGAAGGAGCTAACAGTTTGTAATTCTATATTCCTAGCACATAGTGGGTTGTCAAAATATGAAGGAACCAAGGAATGAGTGAGAAAGTAGGCAGCAACCCATACACATTAGCCATGTAAGTGGCCATTGGTACTTTCCCAGCTCTTCCCTGCCTTGACTTGTGGATAAGTCTGTGTTGCAGCAAGCCATCTCCTTTGCCTGTCCTCTCTATCCCAAGGAAGCTCCATAAAAGTAAGAGCCAGATTTTGTTCTCTGTATCCCCAAGGCCTTGAATTATAGGTGCTCAGGATATATTTACTTAATAAAAGAAAGAATGAAAAAATGTATGAATGAATGAGTCTATTTTAGAGGGCAACCTTCGGCCACAACATTTTTGATTCTAGCTAGGGCAGACCGTAAAGCTGGAGCTGCAGCTTCTCTTAACTCTACCTCACCTCTTCTTAGCTAACTCCTCTACTTCGCGTCCTTAACCTGGGAGAGAAGTTTTCTCCCTACAGCAGCAGTTGTTCTCCCTACAGCAGAACAACTCAGTAAATGTTAGCAATCACTCACAGATGGAGTTTCCTTGTTCCTCCAGGGCTCCTGCCTCTCTGCCACTCAAGAAGCCCAAGCCTGGAAAGCCATGGGGACCTGATGTCACTTTCTCTCCCAGGGGTGATGGTCTTTTCCTCTCTCACACAAGGAGAAAGGTTTTCTTTGTCTCCCACCAGGGCAATTCAATTAAGTAGGACTAAAGTTGAGTGACTCTAATTACTTTTTTATTAATGTTTGATGGCTAAATTTCTTTTTCAATTAAATAATTGTATCTTTATGCTCAAAGGCCTTTTTTCATATATATGGAATTTCATTTATATTATTAAAGGAAATACCACCTATAAAACTATTAATGACTTAGGTTCTGTGATTAGTTCATTTTAGTGACATTTTGAGATTTAATCATTAATCTGGCTCAAGTTCAAAGAAAGAAACCTTAGTGCCAAAAATTCCTAGCCAGCAAGGAATATAAACAAACCTTACAATTGTCCTTTCAAATAATGAGAATAATTGACATCAACTTCTTGTGATTACAAATGTTTTGAAAAAAATTTCAGGGGAAAAGTTCAAGAAAGCAGGTCAAGACAACAAAACTCAGTCTAATTTTCATTATTGTAACTGATCAAAGTCTGTTTGCAGTATATTTGAATGTGAATAAATTAAATGTGACATTAATTTGGCAGAGGCACACTAGTGATTGGCAACAACACAGAGCAGGAGCAGCTTCTGCTGGAGCAGAACTTGCTTGCTTGTTGTTTCATCTAATAGATTTCTTAGCAACCCTGTGCTATCATACTAACCTAACTTTGTCATTTATTTACCCTTTTGATTTCTACTCCCATCCAGGCAAGATTAAGTTCATTTTCGATTACTAATCTAGCAGGTGTTGCCTCGGGTCTGAACACAGAGTACATTTTGAGGATCTGTGTACCTCCCCCTCGTCTCTCTTTCATATATTGAAAAGAGTGATCTAATAACTTACTATTTTATCCTGGCAGTTCAACTTGTAGAACTGAAAAATGTAGTTTAATTAAACAATTTGGCAGTATTTTCAAGCTTTGGCATTGCTGTTATATTTGCTAGGCCTGAATTATTTCTTGGTATAATTGACACTGTAAAAATAATATTCAGCTTAGAGCGTTTTGAAACAGTTGTTCCTCAAATTCCTGTTGTAATTATGGTGATTGTGGAGTGGGGGTGTGTGGTATATTCTGGGAGGCTACTTTCTGTCATAACCAACATCTGTGGTTTGGGGTCCTGGAACATACTTCATGCCAAATTTTTACTTGTAATATATTTACTAAATATTTTTGTATTCTTCAGAAGTATTTATTCTTAAATTGACTCAGTCAATATACTTTAAAATGTTTAATGTTCATTAAAACAAAAGTGTTCATAAGTATGTATAAATTATAGAAAGGAATTAAGGGTGCTATCAAATATATTTATATCACATATTATAACACATACCTACCAAAAGTTGAAAAGTGTATGGAGTAGAAAGAATATATTTAGGAATTTAAATATTTAAAAAGGTGATCTATTTATAAAACCCAAACTTTCATTGTATCTTGAGCTAATGTACACTTTGAAAAATAGTTTATTAAAGATATATTCATATTGTTTTTGCCACAATTACTAATTTATACTTTTAAATTATTTTTAAAAACTAATGTTTCTGCTTTTGTATGTAATACAGTTGATCATTATGAATGGCCATGATTTTGTTCTGATAGAAAACTAAAAAAATTCAGTGTCATGGACAATTTTATTATTATCCATAAGACCAACTTCTAAGTGTTTGCTTGCTTTTGAATATAGCAGACTTTCTAACAATGAAGCACTATTGAATTTACTTTAAACTGTATTTAGATATTATCTTGGGATGTGTTTTATACTTAAGTTTGAACATAGTTATATATGGTATACTTTATTAATTCACAAGTACTTGAAGCCAAATGGAGACCATTTATAAATACTAAAGAGGAATGTGGAGCCAGCACAACAAAAAAGAACAAGTTACAAGATGTATATATGTATTCTGCCTGCCTTTTTTTCCTAGCTGGATTCATAGCATTTTTAAAACAAACATTATTATTCCCTAATAAAGGACTGACAGTTTTTAGCTCTATTTCATTTCTAGGTAGATTTATATAAAAACTGTCAAATAATTTTGAGGTCTATTATTATAGAACTTTATATTTAACATGAATTTAACACCATCAGCCTCATATATATGTATATAGGTAGCATTACTGAAATACTCCTTGATAGAAGAATTCTCTGTTGACTAGGTTGAGACTCTAAAGAGAGATACAGGGTTAGGGGGTTGAGGTCTTGAATTATATTATGAAAACTGTTATTTATTTTTATTTGCATGTATGTATGGCACAAATATATAAGCACACTAAATTAAAAAATACTAGTGATGTTCTACATATCCTAAATTAGTAATAATGAATAATTATTTGTATTTACACTCCATTTTTCACTAGGTGTACGTGTAATAACAGGTAATATTTCTAAAATGTTTTCGTATGTATGCTTAGAGCTGTGTCCAAATACTCAATTTTACTTACTAGTGTAGACTCAGAGTTGTTCACTCCCACACCTGTGGTTGGAATGTGGTCCCAGAGATGTAGAATGACTTGGCTACCTAAGAGAAAAATCTCTGGGTAATCTTTTTAACTCAGATTTTCCCTGTCTTTCTCTTTCCCCTATACGTGTTGAGTAAACTAACTTTCTTTCAGCCAGTCTAACTTATCAAAGAGCACTTGTGGTCAGCTCTCTCTCAGATACTAGAGTGCAGCTCAAGGTTCAGTTTTACATTGCCTTAGTTTCCTTCATCTCTCCCAAAGCATCATCGCAGAGACCTTAGTCCTATTCTGCTAGTTGTTTCACCTCTTTTTTGTAGTTCTAGTATCCAGCTCTATTATCTAATATCTTCCACAGCTATAACACTATGTTAGAGCTGATTTTTTGTTCACCATCTTGGAATATTCATGTATACTAGAATTTCACATAAGGGACTGTATAATTGGAGTGGGGTTGTGTTTGTGCCTAAGATATGTGCATAGGCTATATAAGTCAACATGGTAGTAAATTGCATTTTCAAGCTCTGTTTTTGTCTGTCTGTATTTTATTAATTTTTTAAAAAAGCATTAAAAGCCTCTTATTGCTACCACACTTAGAAATTTACAGCACTGAATACAATAGTGCAGCTACCAGTAGAGCTCTTAAGCAGGGCTCTTAGCAAAGAATTGGCACTGGAAAGGATTTGAACTACAGTCTTTTGAGTTCACATCACTGAGTTAATGAATAAGTACACAATAAATAACCATTACTTTACCTGATCCACAAAAACAGGGCTGAGTTTGTTAAAGGCATCCATAGCTTTTTTTAAATTAAATCTTCTTTTCAATGTAGTCCTTCACAAACAATGGTAATTTATAATCTGACATAAAAAACCCATATAAATTCAAATACTTAATGCACAATACGTTTAGAGCATAATGTCTGTTTTCCCAATATCAAGCCTCTGTAAACAACCCAAGGATAAGAGTATATGCTCTAACTGAACATCCCTGCTGTCTGTTGAAAGAAGAGAGGTTGTCACAGAACAATCATCATTCATAAACAATGTGTTTAAGGAAAAGTCTGAAATAACAGATTTTGATACAGCTCACGCTTTCTTGTCTTTAGGATTTCTTTCTCTTCTTCTCTGACATTGGTATCCTTCAATACTTTATTCCAGGGGCCCTTCTTAAAATGGGGTTAACCTCATGCATGACTTTCTGGTTCTCAGCTCCACTGCAATCAGCTTCAGATGGAAAAGTTCTATTGTTGGCAAACTGCTTCAAACCCAGGCCAGGGAAGCCAGGACAATAGTGTGAGACATGGAAGGCTTGGTGGGCAGAAGTTCTTTGTCAGGTGGAAATAGGAAGGGAATGAAGCATTGTCTTGCTTCCCAGATAATTGCTATTAATTTGAAGGTTGCATATGAACACTACAATCCTCTTGCCTTTCAAGCTTCACTTCTCAACTTAGTGGTAACTGACATCTTTGCAAAGCTTGAAAAGTCATATTGGTGGGAGTACAAAATCATGATAAGCCTCAAAATCCCTAAAAGTTGTTTCAGTGGACAGTATAATGATGCTCTTCACGTGCTTAAGGATTTTGGAGTGGGTGGACATAAAGTTACAGGGCATTTGAGTACCTAGCAGAAGGCCTCAAAATCTACCATTTTCCTCTGCTGTGAAGTCCTTCATTCTGATTATTTCTGGTGCTGTTCATTCCTTTATGTAGATTCATTTTTCTGTCTTATATCATTTTCCTTTGGCCGGAAGTACTTCCTTTAGTGTTTCTTCTAGTAGAAGCTAGCTTGAGACAAATTCAGCCTTTGTCTGAAATGTTATGATGCCTTTATTTTTGAAGGATATTTTCACTGGATATAGGATTCTAAGTTGGCAGTTTTCTTTCAGCATGTTAAAGTTATTCTATTGTTTTATATCTTGCATTGTTTCTGATGAGAACTCTAGTATTTCTTATCTTTGTCTCTTGTATAAATATATCTTTTTTCTATAACTGATTTTAAGATTTTCTACTTATCAGTAGTTTTTAGCAATTGATTTTGATGTGCTTTTGCTTTATATTTATCCTGCTTGGAGTTTCTTTAGTTCCTTGGATATGCAGATTTATATATTTATCTATTTGAAATATTTTTAGTCATCATTTTCTCTCCTCCTTCTCTTTTCTCTTTCTGTGACCCCAATCACATGTATGTTGGACCACATGATACTGTCCTACAGCTCACTGAGGCTCTGGTTCTGGTTCACTTTTTAAACTTTTACTCTCTTGCTTCAGTTTGGATAGTTTCCACTGCCTTGTTTTCAGATCCATGGTTCTTCCGTAGTGTCTAATTTGCTGTTAAGCATATGCATTACATTTTTTTCATTTCACATATTGTATTTTTCACCTCTAGAAGTTCCATTTGATTTTTTTTAATTTTATTTTAATCATTGTTCAAGTACAGTTTTCTCCCTTTACTCCCAATTAAGCCCACCCACCCCCTCTCAACTTCCCTCCCATTACCACCCTCCCCCTAGTTTTTGTCCATGTGTCTTTTAACTTTGTTCCTGTTCCATTTGATTTTTAAAAATAGTTTCTATTTGTTTTCTCTTTATGTTATGTTCATTTTCCTTTTAGGCCTTTGAACATATATCTAGTAATTGTGATAAAATCCTTGTCTGTTAATTTTATCATTTCTGTCATGTTTGGTTCTGTTTATATTGAATGGTTTTAGATCACACATTTTTCCTTCACTTCTTGATTGAATGTTGAACAATGAAATCATATATTGTTTACTGTCTGGATTTTGTTATCTTCCTTTAAAAAATGTTGAGTTTTGTTTGGGAGTACATTACTTTAGATGTGAATCAGTGCAAACTTTTGGAGACTTATTTTCAAGTTCTGTTAGGGTGGATCTAGAATAGTACTGTCCAATAGGAGTTTTGTAATGATGGAAATGTTCTATAACTGCACTTTCCAATATGGTAGCCACTAGTCATATTTGGCTGTTAGCACTTGAAATGTGTCAGGTACACCCTGACCACTGTGACTCAGTTGTCTGGGCATCATTCCGCAAAGAAAAATATCACCAGTTTGATTCCTGGTCAAGGGCGCATATTTGAGTTGTGGGTTCATTCTGAGGCATGGGGTACATATAAGAAGCAATGATCAATGTTTCTCTCTCACTTCAATGTTTCTCACTATCTCTTTCTCCCTCCCTTCACCTCTCTCTAAAAATAATTAAATAAAATCTTTTTTTTTTTTTAAAGAAATGCATCTGGTGCAATTGAGGGACTGAATTATTTTATTTTAATTTGAATAGCAATGTGTCACTAGTAGCTCCTGTATCAGACAGTGCAGGTCTAGAGTTACTTCTACTTACATGCCAGTTTATCCTTACTCCTAAGGAGTGATCTTTCGGAAGTCTTTATATGAATGCCCTACCTGTTCAGTGAGGAATCTCTAGCTAATTGGAACTTGAATGTCTCCTAGTCTCACACAAACTCCAGCAGTTGTTCAGTGTATGGCTTTGCAATAGTTATTCTTTAGCCAGGAATTGACATCCCTGGCCCTCTAGAGTCTCACCCTACCCACATACAGCAGAATGTTCAGCTGAACACGCAAGTGGACCCCTATGCAGATTTCTCTGTGTGTTCTGATACTCTGCCTCAAAAATTCTAGCTTCCTCAGTCTCCCCAACCATCTCATTAGCTCAGTGAGAGCTCCAACCTCTGCTTGGGTGCCCCCACCCTGTGCAGCAGCCTATAACGTGCCACTACACAGAAAGCTAAGGTGATACAGAGCTTATCTCATTTGCATCCCTTCTCTCAAGGATCATAATATTGCACTGCCTATTGTTTATTATCGGAAAAGCTTACTTTTTGTCCGGTTTTCTAGTTATTTATGGCAGGACTAGTCTAGCACCAGTTACTCCATCAAGCCTGTAGATTATGTCTTACTAACACTTTATCTCAGTCTGGTAATGGTTGCTGCCTTTGAAGGAGGCTACAGTGCATTAAAAACATTGGAGACTTTTCATCCCAGAAAATTATGAATATTGTTTGTTTATTCTTCATAAGAGTAGAAATTGATGTGGGAATTCTGATATTTACAAAATTTTCCCAAACTAGTGAATTAAAAATTTTAAGTACTTAAAGTATAAGTGCTGACTATAAAGTATTTGTACCATGTGATGGGGACCTCAGCTCATGGGGCTTGCCACATTGTAGATGAAGCACAAGAAATTCACATGAACTACCGAGTCCTGTGGAGGAAAAGGGATGGCATGGCTTCTCTCTCAAGAGGAGAAAAAGCCTTGGCCCTTGCCCCGACCAGCCTTTATTTCTTTTCTGGACACATTACATGATGGTCCTCATTTACTATGCACAGGTTTGCTTTATGTGGTTACCTTTTACAGAAAACAAAGGAGATGATACCCCTCACTAATCACATCAGAGAAGGATATTTGCAAATGCAAACGGAAAAGTGGTTGAACCAGTTACACTCCATACTGGGGAGGTTTAGCACAGACTTTAGGAAGTTACAGTAGGCACTTGCTGCCTCAATTCAGGATGAGGGAGTTTTAGCAAAAAGCAAGTCTTGGAGCAGCCTAGGTACAATGCAAGCCTAATTCCCCAAGGGAGAACCTATCCATGGGCGTGGATCCTGTGCATCTCAGAGTGGGAGTTGGGCCCACGCCACACAGAATGGTCTCCTATAACCATGAGATGTTCTTTTATCCATGTTTAGCACCCAGTTCTTTCCCAGTCACTACAGTAGCCCATTGAAGAAATCAATAGTTAGCTCAACTTTAGACATGAGGAAACTGAGACACAGAAAGGTTAAGCAACATTGACAGCACCTCCCAGCTAGTAAATAGCAAAACTGGAATTTTTGTATGCAGGTAGCCTTGCTTCAGAGCCCATGTTCTTAACCACAAAGTTCCAGAAGACCTAACAATATGAACAGTATATAGATAAGTACTTAAGATGTAAATATTTATACATGTACTATTACTTTATTCTCATTTTCAGGTAAAGAAACAGACTGAAAAAAGTTAAGTGACTTTCTTGGTGTACAGCTAGTAAGAGGTAGATTTGAACTGAAACTATACTTTTTTGTGTCAAGGAACTGTCTATGTGGATGATCATCACAGTGCTTTTTTTAAATGAAAAAGTGAACTGGAAACAGTAGGATAGTCGTTAAATAAATCATTGTACAATTCAAGTGATAAAATACCACACAACAGCCCTGGCTGGCATAGCTCAGTGGATTGAGCATGGGCTGCGAACCAAAGCATTGCAGGTTCGATTCCCAGTCAGGGCACATACCTGGATTGCAGGCCACGGCTCCCAGCAACTGCACATTGATGTTTCTCTCTCTCTCTCTCTCTCTTTCTCCCTCCCTTCCCTCCTTATAAATAAATAAATAAACAAACAAACAAATAAATAAATAAAAATCTTTAAAAAAATACCACACAACCACCTATTTTTAAAGATTTTATTTATTTTTTTATTTTCTTAAATTATATTTTCTTGATTATGCTATTAAAGTTGCAATTTTTCCCCTTTTGCTCCTCTCCACCCAGCACCCCCCCACACTCCCTCAGGCAACCCTCACACCTTTGTTCATGTCCATGGGTCATCTGTGTAAATTCTTTAGCTGCTCCATTTCCTGTAGTGTACTTTGCATCCCCATGACTATTCTGTAACTACCTATTTGTACTTAATCCCCTCACCTCTTCACCCATTCCTCCACACCTCCTCTCATCTAGCAACCATCAAAACACTCCCCATAACCATGATTCTGTCTCTGTTCTTTCTGTTTGCTTAGTTTGTTTTTAGATTCAATTTTGATAGGTATGTATTTATTGCCATTTTATTGTTTATAATTTTGATCTTTTTCTTAAGTCTCTCTAACATTTCATATAATAATGGTTTAGTGATGATGAACTCCTTTAGGTTTTGGTCTGAGAAGCTCTTTATGTACACCCCACCCCCGTATCTATTCATTCATTTGTAGAGAGAGGGGAAGGGAGGGAGAAAGAGAGTGAGAGAAACATCGATGTGAAAGAGAAACATCAATCAGTTGCCTCA
The DNA here is from genome assembly GCA_004024845.1 of Tonatia bakeri. Classification (NCBI taxonomy): domain Eukaryota; kingdom Metazoa; phylum Chordata; class Mammalia; order Chiroptera; family Phyllostomidae; genus Tonatia; species Tonatia bakeri. The sequence continues at coordinate 29,773 of PVIA01001119.1, forward strand.
TGTATGCTCCCCAACCAGGGACCGAACCTGCAACCCAGGCATGTGCCCTGACCAGAAATCAAACCAGTGACCTTTCCCTTTGAGAAACAATACCCAACCAATTGAGCCAAACTGATAAGGGCTCACAAGAGCACCTTTTTAAATAAAATATTAAAGAACATTTATTGACAGAGAGAAAAGCAGTATGTAAAAGTATAAATACTTATTTTAAATATATAATAAATAAATAATCATTTATGTGAAGGAAGACCCACTTACTCTTGGTTTATTCCCGTACAAACACTGAAACAAACATACTGTTATTACTGATAAACATATTGAGACATAAGGTGATATTATTCCAAGGGAATGTAAGGAAAATTCGTGCATTATGGCAGTTTCTACTGCAAGATAGTTTCTCTTACAAAATGATTTGTTTACTCTAAGTCTACAAATTCCCATTTTTCTACCTAAATACTTTCATCTTATCTATTCCAAATATTTACAGAACCAGATCTCCTTTCATAAATGGTTTATGCTCTGTTTAATTTTCTGGGAAGCTGTTAGCAGGGGACTGATAAAATTAGTTTTGTTTTAAAAAGACAAAAGGAAAATTATTTTCTAGGAAAAAGTATAGCCTCCATTTTTTCAATTCTGAAATTTTTACTTCATCTTCATATGTTAAATAAATTAACATATTCTGATTGGCTTTCCATTTGCCTAAGCAGTTGCTATAAAAAAAGGTTGTGGGTTCAATCCCCAGCTGAATCACTTACGGGAGACAACTGATCAATGTTTCTCTCTCTCAAATCAATAAACATATTCTCAGGTGAGGATTTAAAAATAAAATCAGAAAATACCTTAGCAAAAAGAACATTAAAAATTATACCCACTTAGGAATAATCATTAAGATAGGGGGAAGAAATCAATAAAAATATATAATTACTCTATTTCATCTATTTTTAAGATGCACATCTTTTCAGATTTTACCATCTCTGAAATTAGGTGTGAAAGAGTATAATTGCCTTTTTTAGTGATACATATAACAATGGTGTTTCTTAAATTTGATGGACTTGTAGTCAATGAAATACAGTAAGAGATTACTTGGAATTTGAAGTATAGAGCCTTACAGGTAGAATAGCAAATCTGAGAGACAGACTGAATTGCACAAATTGCTTGCACTGATTTGAGGAAACATTTCCAATTGCAAAGTACTTCTCTGGAACTGGTGTGTAGGGCATAGTGAACTCCAGTTTCATTTTGCCTCTTCACTGCCATAACACTCCAGAGGTGAATGTGAAGTAGATGGGGCTTGGTTCTGGCAGGACAGAGGGTGCCCTTGGGTGCCATGCTTTAACTCCCACAGAGAAAAGACTGGTGGGGCATCTTTCTGAGGCCATCTTACCTTTACTTCATCTCTAGTAAAAGGTATAATCTCTGATGATTAGTTTTGGGGCAAAAAATAGCTACTAGGCTTAGAAAATCTTTGATAGAGTCACTTTTATGCCTTGGGTAATAATTCATGTTAAGTAGTTTGTTTCACTTATTGGGAAGTAAATATTTGTATGTTGTGGTCCTTCGTGTGTTTTTATTATAGTGTATAAAAACAGAGCTGTTTAATTCAAATACTGTATTTTGCTGTACATTATGCACACTTTTTTGCCCAAATTTTTTAGAGAAAAATAAGAATGTGTATTATACATGGGTATGACGATTACATACCATGGGTATAATAGTGTATAATGCGCACAAAAATGTGGATGCCAACTATGCATGGGAGCACATTATACACAGCAAATACAGTAACACTGGTATATTATAAGATAGCTTTCTCAAACTTATCTTGTATACATCTATATATTATTTTAATGCAAAGCAAGTGTTATGTATATATGTACTTTATTTTTTACTAGCTATTTTTTTCTTAAAACTTGTAGGCTGTTGTCTTCTAGCTAGAAATGTAAGTTTCTTTTATTTATATATTCATACAGGAAATACTAAAGAATGAAAAATATAGAGAACAAATTCAAAGAAAAAGCAAAGACTTTTATGAACAAGAAAAACTCCTTAGTAAAGAAAGCAATGAACTCTTGGCTCCACCATTTGAAACGCAGATTAAAGGGCATGCATCTGCTCCATACTTTGGAAAGGAAGAACCCTCAGTGGCTCCCACCAGCACTGGTAAAACTTTTCAACCAGGATCCTGGATGCCACAAGACAGTAAGAAGCACAATCAATAATGCACTGTGGTAAAAATGTGTTTTATTTATATGTATGTGACTATTTTATCAAATAAAGTAAAAACTTACTTTGTGATTATATGACTATACAATAGTTCTCTATTCCATTAAACTTAAGAATTCCTTTTCAGAATGCATAAGAAAGGTGAGGTTATGAACTAACTTCTTCTAAACTTAAATGCTTCATTTGATTTAGTCATCATTCTGTTCATGAATGTGCTGCCATAGGAAATAACATGTAGCTGTGAATGCTCAGGATTCTGGGTCCTTATCATTTAAAAATCCCCAAGATATATCTTGGTAGAGATAATAAAGATAGTGAGCTCCCCTAAATAATCAAATATAAAAGAAAAAAATGAGAAGACTGCTATTTTTAGAGAGGCACTCTATAAGTTTCTAAGGACTAAGCAAGAACATAAAATTGAGAGACGCAAGATGGCAGAGGAGTAAGTAGATCTCCTCCCAGGACCAATCTGGAATTACAACTAAGTTTCAGAGAAATCATCCTGAATAACCAACTGTATACTAGCTGGAAGGAAGCCTTATAACCAAGCACAGACAGAAGAAACCCCTTCACGGCAACAAGACTGGTAGGGAGTACAGAGGAGGCGCAAGAGGGCCATCTGGGTTCGCACAGTGGCAGCTGAAGTTCCGGAGGGATATTTCAACAGCTGGGGGGTTCCCCCTGAGAAGTGTGGGGTCTAAACCACAAGGTGGGCTCCCCGGCCTATAGCACCAGAACCAGGAAAGGAACCCAAATAACATATGACTATGAAAAGCAGTGGGGTATCTGTCCACCAGGGAGTGATGGCTGGAGATGCAGAGAGCTTCTTAAAGGGCCAACACACAAAATTCTGCTTCAGCCACTTACCCAGGGTTCCAGCAGAGGGAGGGCAGAGTGGACTAGAGACACATGGGGAGACTCTGGGGCTGGTGGCTCTGGGGAGAGAACTAAAGGAACTGCCCCAAGGATCCCTGTGCTGAGTCATTCCCCATACTGTAAAAGCCATCTTTTTCAGACAGAATACTCCTCTCTGAATGGCATCAGCCTGAAGGGAAGCAATAGCCCCATCCACAGGAATTACTCTGCCTCACCCTGTGGTATTTAAGCCCTGCCACTGAGGAATATAGCTGGAAAACATTCACTGATAAACCCAACAAAAAGCCTGTGCGCAGGAGCAGATCACTGGGAGCTCTGAGACTTTAGCTGACCTTCCCCCAGGCCCAGTGCTGATAAAAGCCAGCCTTGGAGTGCAGCCTGGTTCTTTCTGTACACATCCAAGCCCAGCAGAGGGAACCACACACTGTGGACAGTTGGTAGCTCCAAACAGGTTGCCCAGGGCCAGTCACAGGCAGGGTTTGTCTTAGGGCTGCACTAGAGTCTTACAGATCTACCATATACATAGAAACAAACACACAGAGACAGCCAAAATGGGAATATAAAAAAACACAGGTCCCTATGCCCTGGCTGGTGTGGCTCAGTGGATTGAGCGCTGACCTATGATCCAAAGGGTCACCAGTTTGATTCCCAGTCAGGGCACATGCCTGGGTTGCAGGCCAGGTCCCCAGTGGGGGGCATGTGGGAGGTAACTCATGCATTGATGTTCCTCTCCCTCTCTCTCTCCCTTCCCCTCTGTTTAAAAATAAATAAATAAATAATCTAAAAAAAAAAAAAAACCCCACAGACCTCAAATGAAAAAAACAAGAGAATTCTCCAGAAATACTAGATGAAATGGAGGCAAGCAATTTATCAACTAGAGAGTTTAGAGTAATGATTATAAGGACATGCAACACCATAAAAATGACCTGTCAAAAATAAAGAATGCAATATCTGAAATAAGTAATAAATACTCAAAGGAATAAACAGTAGGTTAGATGAAGCAGAGGATTAAATCAGTGATTTAGAATATGAGGTAGAGAAACACCTGAGCAGAGCAGCAAAAAAAAAAAAAAAAGAATTTTAAAAAACAGAGCTTAAGAAACCTTTGGGACAAAATGAAGCATAAAAACATCCACATTATGAGAATACCAGAGGGAAAAGAGAGTGAGCAAGGGATCAAGAATCTATATTAAGAAATAATGACTGAAAATTTCCCTAATCTCGTGAAAGAAAAAGACACACAAGTTCAGGAAGCTTAAAGAGTCCCAAACAAGTTGGACCCAAAGAAGCCTACACCAACACACATCATTACAATGGCAAGGCCTAAAGACAAGGAGAGAATCCTAAAAACTGCAAGAGAAAAGCTGGTAGTTACATACAAGGAAGCACCAATTATACTGTCATCTGATTTCTCAAGAGAAACATTTCAGGCCAAATGGAAGTGGTGTGATGAAAAGCAAGAAGCTACAATCAAGGCTACTTTACCAAGCAAAGCTATGATTTAAAATTGAAGGAGAAATAAGGAGCTTCCAAGACAAGAAAAAGCTAAAGGAGTTTCTTAGTATCAAACCAGTACTACAACAAATGTTAAAGGGCTTGCTTGAGGAAGAAGAAGAAAAAGAGAAAGAAACAAAAAAAAAGAGAGAGAGAGAAATAGTCCAATAATAAAATGGCACTAAATATGTAGCTATAAATAATCACATTAAATGTAAATGGCTTAACTGCTCCAACCAAAAGACACAGGGTAACTGAATGGATAAGAAAACAAGACCCATATATATGCTGCCTCCAAGAGTCCCACCTCAGATTGAAATATACACACAGACTAAAAGTAAAGAGATGGAAAAAGATATTTGATGCAAAAGGAGAAGAAAAAAAAGATGTGGTAGCAATACTTATATCTGAAAAAATAGACTTTAAAACCAAGGCTATTTGGCTTGTAAGAGACAAAGGAAGGATACTACATGACGATAAAAGGAACAATCCAATAAGAGGATGTAATTTAGTAAATATTTACGCACTCAATCTTGATGGACGTAAATGGAGAGATCAACAGAACTACGGTCATAGTCAGGGATTTTAAGACCCCATACACTTCAATGAATAGATCTTCCAGAAAGAAAAGCAACAAGGTGACAGGATCCTTAAACAACACACTAGATCAAATGGATTATATGATATCTTCAGAGCATTTCATCTCAAAGCAACAGAATATACATACTTTTCAAGTGCACATGGAACATTTTCTAGGATACATCACATGTTAGGACACAAAACAATTCTCAATAAATTAAAGATTGAAATCATATCAAGCATCTCTTCTGACCATGATGCTATGAAACTAGAGATCAGTCACAAGAACAACACTGGAAAACATGCAGAGACATTGAAGCTGAATAACATGTCATTAAACAATGAATGGGTCAACAATGAGACCAAGGAAGAAATCAAAAGATACATTGAAACAAAGGAAAATGAGGACACAACAATCTCAAATCTGTAAGACACAGGGAGAGCAATCCGAAGAGCAAAATTCATACAGGCCTATCTCAAAAAAAACCACACACACACACACAAGAAAAAGCAGAAGTAAACAAAATTCAGACTTTAAAAAAAGGACACAAAAGATCAATGAATCCAAGAGCTGGTTCTTTGAAAAGATAAACAAGATTGATGAAACCTTAACCAGATTCATACAGAAAAAAAGAGAGGACCCAAATAAATAAAATCAGAAGTAAAAGAGGAGAAATAACAACTGACACCAAAGTGATACAAAGGATTGTAAGAAAATATTATGAACAACTACATGCCAACAAACTAGACAACTTGGACAAAATGGTTAACTTCCTAGAAACATACAGTCTTTCAAAATTAAATCATGAAGAATCAGTGAATCTAAATAGATACATTATACCTAGTAAAACTGAAGCAATAATCAAAAACTCCCAACAAACAAAAGCCCTGAACCAGATGGCTTCACAAGTGAATTTTACCAAACATTCTGTGAAGAACTAACATCTCTCCTTCTCAAACTATTTCAAAAAATTCAAGAGAAGGGAAGGCTCCCAAACTCATTTCAAGAGGCCAGCATTATCCTAATTCTAGAACCAGATAAAGACACTACAAAGAAAAAAAGAAAAGAAAATTATGGGCCAATATCCCCAATGAACATAGATGCTAAAATCCTCAAAAAAATATCAGCAAGCCAAATACAACAGTGCATCAAAAAGATCATACACATGATCAAGTGGGGTTTACTCTGGGAATGCAAGGTTGGTACAACATTCGCAAGTCAATAAATGTGATTCACCACATTAAAAGAAAAAAAATGAAGAGTAAAAACTACTTGATCATACCAATAGATGCAGAAAAAGCATTTGGTAAAATCTAGCACCAATTTATGATAACAACTCTCAGCAAAGTAGAAACAGAGGTAACATACCTAAACATAATAAAGGCCATATATGACAAACCCACTGCCAGCGTCATACTCAACAGGGACAACCTATAGAGTTTCCCCTTAAGATCGAGAACAAGACAGGGATGTCCGCTTTCACCTCTCTTATTCACATGGTACTGGAAGTCCTAGCCACAGCAATTAGATAAGAAGAAGAAATAAAAGGCACCCAAATTGGAAAGAAAGAAGTAAAACTCTATGTGCAGATGACATCATACTGTCCACAGAGAACCCCAAGGATTCCACCAAGAAACTACTAGAACTAATAAATGAATTCAGCCAAGTAGCAGGGTACAAAATTAATGTCTAGAAATTAGTTGCATTTTTATATGCCAATAACAAACTAACAGAAAGGTAAATTAAGAAAACAGTCCCATGCACAATTGCTTCAAAAAGAATAAAATACCTAGGAATAAACCTAACCAAGGGTGTGAAAGAACTGTACTCAGAAAATTATAAGACCCTGAGAAGGAAATTGAAGAAGATACAAATAAAATGGAAGTAAATGCCATGTTCATGGACAGGAAGAATTAACATCATTAAAATGTCCACACTATCCAGAGCAATTCAACACAATTAAATTCATTTAATTCACCATAAATTCAACACAATTCCTATCAAGAGTCCAATGCTCTATTTCACAGAACTAGAACAAATATTTCAAAAATTTATATGGAACCACAAAACGCCCCACATAACAACAGCAATCCTGAGAAAGAAGAACAAAGTTGGAGGTATCACATTAATATCAAACTATAAGGCCACAGTAATCAAAACAGCATGGTACTGGCATAAAAAAAGACACATAGATGAATGGAACAGAATAGAGAACCCAGAATTAAACCCACACCTTTATCATCAATTAATATTACAAAGCAAGGACATAAAATGGACTAAAGACAGTTTATTCAATAAATGGTGTTGGGGAAATTGGTCAGATAAGAGCAGAAAAATTAAACTAGACCACCTTCTTATACCATACAAAAAAACAAATTCAAAATGGATCAAAAATTTAAATGTTAGATTCAAAACCATAAAAATCATAGAATACAGACAGCAAAATCTCTGACATTGCCTGTAGCAATTTTTTATCAGATATATCTCCCCACTGAATCAAGAGAAAAAATAAATGAATAAATTGGGACTACATCAAACTAAACAGGTTTTGCTCAGTAAAGGAAAACATCAACAAAATAAAAAGACAACACAGAATGGGAAAACATATTCACCAATACATTTGATAAGGCATTAATACCCAAAATGTATAGACTTACAAAACTCAACACCAAAAAAACAATTCAATTAAAAAATTGGCAAAGAACCTAACCAGACACTTGTCCAAGGAGGACATACAGATGGCTAATAGACATATGAAAAGATGCTCAGTGTCACTAATCATCAGAGAAATACAAATTAAAACCACAATGAGGTATCATCTCACAACTGTCAGAATGGCTATCATCAATAAATCAACAGACAAGTGCTGGTGAGGGTGTGGAGAATGGGGAACCCTTTTGCACTGTTGGTGGGAATGCAGATTGGTGCAGCCACTGTGGAAAGCAGTAGGGAGATACCTCAGAAAATTAAAAATGGGTCTTCTTTTTACCCAGTGATCCCTTTTCTGGGAATTTATCTTCTGGGAATTTATCTAAAAGAACCCAAAATACTACTTCAAAAGTACTTAAGCACCGCTGTGTTCATTGCAGCATCATTTAAAATTGCCAAGATTTGTAACCAGCCAAGAGTCTATCAGTCGATGAGTGGATAAAACAACTATGGGTCATTTACACAATGGAATACTACTTGGCCATGAAAAGGAGGAAAATTTTCCCCTTTGTGACAGTATGGATAGACCTGAAGAACATTATGCTAAGTGAAATAAGCCAGCCAGTGAAAGATAAATACCACATGATTCCACTCATACATGGAATCCAATGAACAAACTGAAATAACAAGCAAAATAGAGACAGACTTATAGAGAGCAGGATGTTGGGTAGGGCTTGGAGGAGGTTAGAGGTTGGAGAAATTGAGGGGGGAAAAAAGGACTCATGAACATGGACAACATTATGGTGATTATGTCATTGGGGAGGTGATATAAGGAGACTAAATGGTAATAGAAAAAATACAATAAAACCTTTTTTTAAAGGAACATAAAATTGTATAAAACATTTTCAGGCCAAGAAAATTTAGTTGATTGCCCTGGCTAGTGTTGTTCAGTGAATTGGGTGCCGGTCTGTGAACCATAAGGTCGCTGGTTCAATTCCCAGTCAGGGCACATGCCTGGGTTGCAGGCCAGGTCCCCACTTGGGGGCATGCAAGAGGCAACTGATCTACGTATCTCTTGCACATTGAGGTTTCTCTTCCTTTCTCCCTCCCTTCACCTCTCTCTAAAAATAAATAAATAAAATCTTTTTAAAAATTTTAGTTGATAAATTGGGGGGGGTACCATAAGCCCTTGATGAATAGATGAGACTAAAGCGAGCATAATTATGGATCGAGGTTGGTGTTGAAAACATGAATTAGGACCAATATAAGTAGACTATCCATCATAAAAGTCTAAAAGAATAGTAAACAGAGAAATAGTATAATAATTACAATTCCATGGACTTAAAATTTGAGAAAATGGAATATAGGAGAGAATTCTAAGAGAGCAATTCCAATGATGGTGGGGTCCCAGTGGTTTGTGTATTGAAGAAAGATGTAGACAGATGACATTAAACACTATTATTACAAAAGTATTTTTGCACAGTCATACATTTTTCTGAAGTGTACTACCAAGTTTTGTTGCTAGTCATTAATTTTAATACAGAGTTCTTTTTAGAGTGTTTGGCATTATAATAGACAATAAATATGTATGCATAAATGGCCCAAATTTTAATGCTCTGAGTAAAGGGTTTTTAAAATCCTTGGTTAAGTGTTAACACTGAACTCCTAAAAACATAGGTTAAGATTTTTACTTAAAAGATGGTCAAAATTTTTATTGCTTAATAAGCCACATAAAAAATACAACTTTATTAATTATACTAAAACAAGTAATCATATTTAATCACCATAGCATATTTATTGAATGATAAAGTCACTAAGTGATAATGATATTTCAGCAGCCTTGTTACTATCATGTTAAACATTCTGTCTCTTTACATCATTACAAAGTATTAGTACATTACACCATAGAGGCAAAATAGGAACTAGTCACTAGACAACATAAAAGTAGGTAAAATTTGTAGAATGATTATAAATTAAGATGTTTTTGCCCCTGGCCAGTGTGATTCAGATGGTTGGAGCCTCATTTCATAACTGAAGGGTTGCGGGTTTGATTCCCAGTCAGGACACATATGTAGGATGCAGTTTCAATCCCCAGTCCAAGCATGTACAATCCTCGAGAAGGCGACCAATCAATGCTTCTTTTGCATTGATGTTTCTCTCCGTTCTCTCTCTCCTTTCTCTCTAAAAGCAATGAAAATGTGTCCTCAGGTCAGGATTACAAAAAAAAAGATGTTTTTGAATCGTGGATTACAGGAAAAACTGCAAATTTCTAACATGCCTGAATATTTCTATTGCCAAATACCTATTAGTTTATTAATTGTATTCTATATATATATATCTTTTGTAAACATTTGGCATAGAGCATGTTTATAGATAACATATGACAGAATTTATGTTGACTTTAATACTTATAGTTTTAAGATGTTTTACACAAGCAACAAAAAAAACCAAGAAATTCCAGCCAAGCCCAGGTGGGGAAATATCTTATAGTAAGATGGTACTGGCCCACCGTCATTAGAGCATGCCCGTTCAAAGTGATTTTGACAGGTGGGGAAGTTTATAGTAACCCATCCACACTGCTTTCCTCAAGGCTAACATTTTTAGGATGACCATTTGTACTCTTAGGTGGTATCAGAACAGAGTTAAATGTCCTACATAAAAACTGAACTATAATCTTGGCCTAACAATCTTTTCATTATATTTGGCTTTTAGACCAGGCACATGCAAAGCAGAATTAAGTGTTAAATAACATATTAGCTTGCCCACAATATTTCATATTTTAAATAAGTATATTTTGGGTATTTATATTTTTTAAATGAAAATATTTTTCATCTCTTCAAGACAGACTTCAAACCTATGCATTTTTTTAAATTTTGAAAGATGCTCATTTTAAATAAGTAGAGTTTTATACATATATTAAGGACTTCCTCAGAGGTAAATCCTTTGATTTCTTATGCCTCCACAATACATGCATATAGCATATTTTTACATCAATAATGGGTTTATTACATGTATAAACAGCTCCAATATAGAAAGTGTGTTGGCTGTTGCATTTAAAGATTTATTTTATTTATTTTTTGGTTTATTTATTTATAGGGAGAGGGCTGGAAGAGGAGAAACATCAATGTGAGAGAAAAAACATCAGTTACCTCTTGTATGCTCCTGAACCGGGGACGGAACCCCCAACCCAGACACATGCACTGACCAAGAATAAAACTGGGGATACTTCACTTTGTGGAATGATACAGAACAATGCCCAACCTACTGAGCCACACTGGTCAGGGAAGTCTATCCAGAGTTTAATCATGTAAATCTAGCCTAATAGTTATGCCTTAGATATTTAAAGTTAAAAATTAACAAAATGGAAGAAATACTTTTCCCCATTATCTATTATCTTTTTCTATTCCTACTTTTACTAACAGATTTCTGGCTGTCATTTAATTTTGTTTACATTATTAAAAAATATTTTTCCCTTTTCACTGAATTTATTGGGGTGACACTGATTAACAGTATTATTATCCAGGTTTCAGATGCACAATTCTGTAACACATCATCTGTGCACTGTATTGTGTTCACTACACTAAGCTGTCTGCAGCCATCACCCTTTATCTCTCCTTTACCCTCTTCCACCTCCCGACCTCCACAAGCACCACTGCTGTCCCTGAGGTTTCTTTTTTGCTCGATCCCTCCACTTGCCCCCAGCTCCCCTCCCTGCCCACATAGCTATCAGCCTGCTGTCTATGAGTCTGTCTCTAATTTGCTTGTTAGTTCACATTGTTCATTAGATTTCATGTGAGTGAAATCATATGGTACTTATTTTTTCTTCTCCATTTTTATTTCTTAATCAGTCCTGAACCAGTACCAATATATTTTCTTAATGCTATCTCATGAACCACACTGTTTAAAATGAAACCTGAATTTATTTAGCCAAGGCTTTTTCAAACTTTGTGTTCTTTGGAGAAAAAAAATATTGGTGAGTAAAATCTATGGTAGTCGAATTAAGTTAAAAGACTCCATGATACCACACAGGAATAAATCCCAAGTTTTACCTTGTGTTTCCAAAACTTTTGGTATTTGAACATTGAATCCCTTCTAATGTTTGAAAAATAAAGAATTTGTCCTTGTATATTTATTCCAGATATGAAGTAAATCAGAGTGATCCTATAATCAGTTGCAAGCATAGAAACAATCATGCCTAAATAGGAATCAAACTTTCTCTACTTTAAAACACAGGTGTAAAGTGCCCCTGCCACTGTCCCTTACTTCATCATAAGGAAAGAATAGGTGAGTGTTAATTTATTTCAACATCAGGGTTTCCAGCTTGTAGCTCCCTAAACTTATTTCCAGTATGCTTAATTTCAAGAAATTAAAGAAATGCCCTGCAAATCTGATACAGTAACAGTACCACGCTGAAGTTTATCACATGGATACTATCACATGGATCAAATTCCAACACAAAAACTGTGCATGTGCGTGTGTTGCAGAGGGCAGAGGCATTAAGTGTTTGTTACAGGCAGCCTGTTTTTCACCCCCAAAACCAGCCAAAAAAAAGGTAAATTGATTGTATTACTTCTCAGAACTTCAATATAAATAAGTAGGCAAATTTTAAAAGAAGTATTCTGGATAATAGTAAATGGGATTCTTTCAACGATGGTATTATTTGTTACAATGAGAGAAGATTGATTTTTCTGAAGAATCTGAAATCTCACAGTAGTATCTATTTTGAATCCCTCTGCCACATACACACATACACAAAGACACACAATACTGTAAAACCTGTTGATCTTGCATGTATAAAAAGGCTCCATAAATGTTGGAGAAAGCTGAAGAAACAACATATGGTATATGCTAAACAAATTAAAAATTAAAATGTGTTAGGACTTTAAAATAAATTATTTTTAAAAGATTTCAGTTAAATATCTTTTACATTATCACCACAGTACCAATGAAACCGCAGCTGGAGTAGATAACTGGGGGTTGAGATGAATGTATCTGTTGCTATAGTACTTTTACTCTAAAATGTGGTGAAAAGTGGTACATATGTATATAAATTATTTTTGTTAACAACTTGAGGGCAAAGACCTGAAAGCACTTTAGATATATCATAATAGTTTTTCTTAAACTGGTCTCTGCAGATCCATAAGGATCAAGTTATACCTAAGCATTTTTAGAAATTTTGTTTTAATTTGAATTACTAACTCATAACTAAACACTGAATTACTTCAATGCCTAGGGTTGCAATGTATTGATTACAGTGGCATCAAGTAGGAACTGACAACCTAAATAACAGTAGTAAGTATTGTTCATACCAGTCCGTAAATATTCTCAGGGGTCCTTGGGTTCTCACTTGAGAAGGATTACCCTCAACTTTTACAAGAATGTTTAGCTACACATGAAATTCAAACCCTTAGCAAAGTCTAACTTCTGTAACATATCTAACTTGTTTTACTACCCTCCCCCAAAAAACAAAACCCAGCACCTCCTTATAAAAAAGTATCAAATTTATTTCAATATCTACTTTCATTTTTAAATTAAAGCTCTTGGACAATTTCTGTAATTTAAAATTCATTACCAGAGATGAAGAAAATATTAATAAGCTATTAAATACTGACAGCGAGTAACATTATTGGACTATGCATATATAAAAGCCGTATTTCATAGTAAAAAGTTCCAGTTATACTTAAAGAAATATCCCTTAGCATTTTATTCCTAATTACAACGCATACTCGTTTTGACATAATTTACCTTTTTCACCCAATTACTACTGTGACAAACAAAATTTTTCTAAATGTTAAGCCTTTTTTTTTTACCACTTATGAAATGACTTACTCTTTGAGAGTTCCTTAAAAGAAATTTGAAATTTTAATTTTCACTATGAACTTGTTTGACCAAAAATTATAGGACATCACTACCATGAGTTAACACAAATGAAATAAAAAGGAAAAGTGGTATCTATATAATCAGCATATTATCAGCTAAGACATTTTAACTACTTCGCATTTCTAATTACCACAAGAATAAACTGATTCCAAAGCACTACAAGGTTTGGAATTTTTATTGCAAGCTTTATATCATAGTGTTACTATATTCAACATGTCATCTCTAAGTAAATGGCAGTGTTCATAAGTACAAAAATTGTTATATCCAGTAGGTGGTATTCTATATAGACAAAATAATAAGAGAATTTTTTATAAAATTTGATTTTAAAAAGGCAAGATATCTGATAATTACCAGTATCTCAAAGGCAAAAATGAGAAAAATGCAGAAAATTGAAGTACTCATTGATTAATAATATTTTGCTTTGAGAAAGCCAGAATGATTCCAAGAAATAAGCAATAAGGATAAAAGATGTAAGTAATATACTGGATCTCTTTTAAGCCAAAGCGTACTTTTCACCTCAGGACAATTCTCATTTTTACATTCTTAGTTTCCTTCATCCAGAACAGGACCCCATTTTGAGCCAGTATTTGAATAGAGTTCATAATTTAAAGTCACTTTTTCTCCCACAGGATGTTTACATTTCAGGAGATAAGCTGCAAAATGGCAAATGACTAAGTCAGTCATAAAGAATTTGTGGTATAATCAATGCCAATTTACAGTAACTGTCAACAGACTTCTATATCAAAGCTCAAAAGTTGCTATACCAGAGGTCAGAACTAACATGAATTTTCCGTATGCTCAAACTTTGTTTACTAGTCATAAATCCAGAAAAGAAACCTTAGAGGGTCCTTGCAAAGCTGCATAATTTCCCAAGTAAGTTTTCTCCAATGGCACAGCCTGTTCATTCCTTCAGTCCTTTTTTAGTCGTTTAGCTTTTGCAATATTTTCTTGACGCTTTTGTTTCTTCTTTTGCTCCTTTTCCCTGGCCTCAATCATCTTGGCCAATTTCCAGGACAGGACTGCACTTGCTAGAAACAATGGAGTAAGGGCCAAAATAACTGTTGTAAGGAAGCCGTATGGGTCCTTTGCAGCCCATTCCACAATATACTGAGCCCAAGCCTTTATGTCAAACATCTTTGTAGCGGTCTTAGGAAAGGGAGGCTGGGGGAAGAGAACAAGAGAAAAGAATATGTGGTTAATCAACTTTTGAAAAAGTTACATCATACAATCAGTTAACTCAGAATTCCATTATCACTCATTAGTTGTTTTTAAAAGTATTAACTGGTACTATTTTAACAGATGAATATCTCCAGTTCAAAAAGAAAAATTAGGACAATAAAAAGAGTGACACTCAAAAGACGTGAAGGTATAGAAGATAAAAGTGAAAACCATGTGGAATCTGTCATAAAGGACTATGTATTCTCACATGCTGCCTATAATCAAGATAAATTTTAGCAGCAAACTTTTATGAGAATCTTGAGTTTTATATATTCATTCCAGGAAACTGTTGAGCCCCATTTATTGTTTTTTTGTTGTTCTGTTTTGTTTTTGGGGGTTTTTTGACATAGCCTTAGTACTATTGAGTACTAATTAACGAAAATACACATTATCAAATTTGGTGTGTGAAAAAGACAGGCCAGACTACATGAAATGCTTGGAGAAGGAGAGGTAATGAATGACCACTTCCAGGAATAAAAAGAAGAAACCACAATAATATCCACATTCAGATGCAAAGAGATAAAAGCAAAATGTGACATATTATTTTATGTGCTCTTTCAGCTTTGAGGACTCCTACTTGAGGACATAATGTAATAAATGAAAATATATTTAATAATGAGAAAATTAACCATAACAGGTGCCATGCATTTGTTCCCTTTTGAGTCGATAAGGAGGGCCATCTGGCAAATGAGGATAGTGTGGATTTGAGTGTCATTTTTATTTTGCCCCAGAGGCTTTTCTACCTTTCACGTTTGTGTCAACCCCTATTCGAAGAGGAGAATTAGAATGCCGTGGTAGGAATGGGTCTATATACAGTTACTCATATTTTCAGTGGGCATTAAAAAATTATCTACCTTAGGCTTGAGTTGTGACCTCTAACTTCGTCCTGGGATCATCAGTGAGCCAATCACCATTTCAGATAGACGGCCCTGGTTGGCTGTCTTCTTCTTTAGCTCTGCTACATGCCTGTGAGAGGCTTACATTCTATCTGCTGGAGGGGTTACAAAGAATAGACAACAGGATAAAAAGTCTAAGTCACAACTTTCAGAGTAATTATAATACAAGTTAAGTGAAAAACTTCTGAAGTGTAGATACGCAACCTATAAATGGCACCTAGAATTGCCTGGCACACCACAGACATCTACTATCTATCTCTTCCTACTTTGAAAAAAAGAAGTAATTACTACAACTGCAAATGCCCTCTAAAAGTATCCTACTTCCTGGAGATTACGTATTTTACTAACTACTTAAACAATACAATTACAAATTTTATAACTCTCTGACATATAAAAAGACATTAGCTCACTGATGTTAGTTACAGCATTTACAGGATTAAGTACATAATTACAAAATCAAACACCTCGCCTTACTTTTTAAAGGTTTTTCTCTCCCTATTATACGATTCGTGTTCTCCCTAAAAGAATCAAAAAAGAACCAAAACAAAATACAAACTATCCACAACTCTATCACCTCAAGAAAACTGCCAATGGTTTTAACTATATCCTCCCGTTTCTTCATATTTTCAACTGAAAACACATTAAACTGCCTAGTATGTTAAATATCGCGGCCCACCTTCCCATCCCCCCAAATCGTACGCCCCACCTACAGAGTCGGACTTAGGCCCTACAGTGATCAGTCCGTTTCAACTTCTCCAGCCCAGCAACCAATTAACTGATGCAAAATACAGGGATAAGCAAAAGAACTCTGCAATAAAGGGTAAAGTGGAAGTGAAGGGCCTGGTTTGTGGCCAAGTTTTAACCATTAACACAACACAAAGAAAAGCGTTAACACCCCCTTTGTGCCTCCCACACTTTAGCAGTAGTACTCTTCTTCCTTCCGTAAGGGGTTCACCGGGTTTGATCTGCGGACCCGACCCGCGCCTGAAGCTGTAGCTGATGACACTTCCGCTTCTTCCTTAGGTTTCCCCCCAGTTCATTCTTCCTTCGTTAGCCCATCTGCCAACCAGTCCCTGAGGGCCCACATTCACCCGCTGTCGGCCTCGGCGAGTGCAGACCCTGCGGGACTCGGAGTGGCCGTCCCGGGGAACAAGGGGTAGGCCCCGCCACACCTCCCGTCTCCCCTGCGGCGACCACCTCCGCTGGGCACGAGGGCGAAACCTCACCGGAGCAGCCCACCATCCTCCCGCGCTCCGTGCCCCGGATCCTGGGCTCGGACCCCAACGCGCCACTCACCACCGGGCCGGAAGCAGGAATGCGGAAGCCAGGGCTTTCCTGCCCCGCCCACAGGTCTGCCCCAGTCTGAATCCGGCCTGAGAAAGTCGAGAGGCCAGTTTCCGGCTGCGCCATTGCTGCTCGGTCCCGGGACCTCGACTTCCAGGACCCTGGGCGGGGGCGGGATGGCGCCGGGGTTTCCGCGAGCAGCAGGTGACGCCGCGCTGGGCCACCTCCGGGCTGACGTGCAGGCGAGGGTGGGCGCAGGCCTCTGGGAATGGGTCCGCATGCACTGAGGTCTTCTACCTTTGCTCCCTAGGTCAGCCGGGAAACAGTCCCCCTGTCCTCGGGAGCCAGGTGCTTGAGGGCCCCGGTGGGTGAGGTCTGAAGTCCCTGGATACTCAGACCAAACAGCGTCGGCAAGAAAAGAGTTGGTCCCCACGGTCAAGGTGAGGGGCACACAACGACTTCCGAAGTATTCTGGCGAGTTCCTTCTCGTTCACGAGTCCCCCTTTGCTCCTCTTCTGCTTGGACAGTAGTTAAAGCCTGAACAGCGATTGGACCCTGGTGGATGCAGTGAATCTGGTTACTAAGGGAAAATGCAGCCATGCTGTGCGAGGAGGGCTTTTTGTTGTTTATTTTTAAGAACCCAACTCATAAAAAAAATGATCGATATTTGCCCAAAGTAAACGATAAATAATTATACTGGGCATAGAGCTCCCACAGAGGCACTTGTTCTTTCGGTACACAAATAAAGGGATACAAAAGTCAACAAGCAGGAGGAGTGAATTAATATTGTCATCTAATCTACAGAAACTGAAAGATTAGCTCTGGTTTGGTTGGTGACTGAATTTTGTGATTGCTTGCACTGAACTGCACTGTTTGCTCCAAGTGTTGCAAGACCTCTTCATTGTTGTATGACAAATACAGAAGGTTTTTATCCTTGAAAGACTATAGAATGTTCTCTTTGAGGAGCAAGCTGTAACATGTATAACTAGTTTAGGTATAACAACGTTAACTGTTGTTTACCAGGGAACAGGCTTTTGGCAAATAATCTAAAATAATGTTCGTTGGGCATATGTTAATGTTTGCATGTTGTATTAGCAGCAGTTGTTTCCTTACTCATTCTTGTTTAAAGACTTGGATGATGGTTTCAAAGCTTGGCCTGCTGGATCTAGCCTGTACCTGTAGTAGCCAGAAAAAAAAAAAAAAACTCAGTCACTGGATTGTGTGTACTGAACACTTTACTTGCTGGAGGTAATGATATATGAACTTTTAAAACTTGCCCAAATAGTAATTCCAGGAGGGGGTCAGAATTTATTTTAACGTCCTTTATTACAAAGCTAAGGTGAAGAGACAGTATTC
Source organism: Tonatia bakeri (assembly GCA_004024845.1). Taxonomy (NCBI): domain Eukaryota; kingdom Metazoa; phylum Chordata; class Mammalia; order Chiroptera; family Phyllostomidae; genus Tonatia; species Tonatia bakeri. The sequence goes on from PVIA01001119.1 coordinate 48,229, forward strand.
CCAATTACTGCCTCTCCAATAGTTGGCTCTGCTGCATCCCTCGTTAAACGCAGAAGTCTTGGGCCAGAAGATCTTGCACATAAGGAGAAAACACTGTATGTAGCTCTTTGGCTCTAATGTTAGACCGTGCTGTCACAGTCAGATATTAACTGAGCTAGCTTCCAGTTCCAGAGCAGGCTGCAAGTTCAGGAATAGGATGGAGTTGCAACTGCTGAGCTCCTTATTGCAGCCTGCATTGCCTTAACGAGAGGTGGTGCCAAGATTGGTTCTTTCTACAGTGAAAGTCTTACAGTTTGTGAGTTGAGATTCACTTGTCCTTGCTGATCTGTATACTTCAAGTCACACTGAACCTGTTTCCTTTTCTGTTTGTGGAAAGTGTACTAGGTTATCTCTGGTGTTTTTTCAGCATTAAAGTTTTGTCAGTTGGACTGGATTTGGCCATTTTTTTGATGTATGCTTCTTTTTTCCTTTTAAATATGTTTTATCTATTATGCTATTACAGTTATCCCATTTTCCCCCCTTTATTTTCCTTCCTTAATTCACGTCCATGGGTCGTACATACAAGTTCTTCGGCTTCTACATTTCCTAAACTATTCTTAACTACCCCTGTCTATTTTGTACCTACCATTTATGCTTCTTTTTCCCTGTACCTTTTCTATGCTTCTTAAGCAGCAGCAGAATAAGGAATTTAGTGGAAACATCATAGCCAGTTTTCTTAAGGTCTTATTCTTTACTTGAAAAAGACCGTTATTGGGTTTTAATTCTCCTCTCAAGTGTCTTTCAGAATGCCAACTTAGAATAACAAGGAAATAAGGTTGGCCAGTATTTATTTTTAAGAAATAAAGTCTTACCCACGTAACTAACCAAATTATTGATAACTAAACTTTACACTTAATTAAGGAGGCTTTGTCTTTACATTGGAATAATTTCTGCGTAGCACATCACACCACCAGCCCCATCTGCATTAATTACTCTTTTGCAGTGATTTTCAACCTGTGTGCCAGCATGAATTTTTAAAACATGCAATACCTGATTATTTAGTCAGGAGCACTGACCTATTTTCCCTTAGATTGTCAAATTAAAAAGTTACAACAGTCAACTCAACAATAGCGATCTAGTGTAAATGAATCAAAATTATTCTTGTTTTGGTCAGATCTGAAAAAAATGATTTTTGGTGTGCTGCAGTTTCAGTAATTAGCTTTTGTGCCATGAGATGAACAAGATTGAACGTGGCTGCTTTGTTGCAGTTATATTTTGAAAATGGAGTTTCACAAAATAGTAACAGGTTTTTTTCCTCTTAAAAAGTTAATTCTTAGTTTTTGTCATGTGTTTAAAAGTATTTTTCCCTTGGCTGGTAGAAAGTTACATTTCACCCTGACTCCTGTCAAAATTGTAAATGAATAAAGCCTGAATAAGATTCTCATAATAATTTAGACCTGACTAAATATTTTGAGAGCTTTCTTACCTATTCAACATTTTGCTTGTTTCCATGTGGTAACACTTCACATATTTGATTTATTTTGATGGAATTGGTTTCTTCCTTAAGTTTTATTTTGTGAGTTTTTTCTTTCATAGATATACAGTGTAAACACATTTCTTAATAGGCATATGTATGTAATTAAAAAGTAATGATAAGTTTTAGTGATATTTGGAAGATCATACTGAAGAATAATTTTAAAGCTATTTTGAGTTCTTACTATATACCACCTACTGAGCTGGATGCTTCACATCTGTTATCACTAATCCTGAGACTAAACAACCTCACACAATAGTATTCTTATATCCATTTTACAGATAAGGGACCAGGGACTTACAAAGTATAGCAGGGTTCTAAGCACATCTGCCAAAGTCCCTGGTCTTTTTTAATATCTAAAGACTTGGCAAAAATGCTGATTTCATAAATGAAAGTATTTTTTTTATTTTAAACTTGTTAATTAACTGATAACCACAACTAAAATCTTCCTGTACTTTAAAATGGCCTGTTACTCAGGTGATAGCATAATGTCTCAAAGAGGTGTGGAGGTGCAGAAGGGTCTCTCCAACCTTGACAGCTGATTTGCTGGTTCATCTCCCCTACGCGAATTGTCTACCAACCTCCAACTTCTCTGTTGGGCCCTTCGATGTCAGACCAACCAATCAGTGATTCCATCCTCTCTTCAGTCTTGTCTTCTGAAGGGATACTGGTCTGCCAGTTTGCTTCCAGCCAGTTTGCCTACAAAGTATCACCAAATTATTTTTTAGAAAGTTCACTTAGGCCTATCCAATAACACAAAGAATTTTTTTCAAATATCGTTATTTTTTGCCCATTGTTAAATGTAATTTACATAATTAGTTAATACTATGAAATACTTGCTTAAGGCATGCTTCTTGAAAATGTGTGGGCTTTACCAATTAAGGAGGTAATGAAGCACATTTAAAAGATAGAATTAGTCTTCAAAATAACAAGATTTAGGGAGCAGTGCAAGGTTCTCTAATTCAGAAGGAATGCATATAAATATATATAGCAAGATAACTATTTAGACCACTTTGGCTTAGACCAAGCAAGTCCAAAACTTGCTTGGAACGCTATTCTTGTGTTTTTGCAGGCCTACTGCCTTCCTTCCTCCTAAGGAAAGCCCTCCTTACCCCTATCACTTTTTTTTCCACAAAACCTCATTTTGACATCTTACTTCTTTACTGGTTTATTTATTATAAATAACTTACTAGAATGTAAGTTATATGAGATCATTTACCCCAGAGCCAATAATATTGTTTTGAATAGTTGATTCCAAGTTACAGCGTTCCTACTTACAAGTAAAACTGTTAGTGTTTGAATTCCTACTTACAAATAAAACTGTTAGTGTTTGAACAGATCATGAGTCTACGGCCATACCATCCTTAACCCACCCGATCTTGTCCAAACAAACCATGAGATAATGTAAATCCTGGGAAGATGTGAAGCTCATATTAAACTACCAAATCATTGCAACAGGTTTCGAAAGTAATGAGGGATGCCCCGGTAAGAAGATGTCTAAAGATTAGCAAATAAGATGTTTGGGGGAAGGTAAAAATAATTGTGGTTAGCTTGTTAATGAAAGAAGGCTAGTTGCTTAAAGATTTCCAAGCATATAAAAGTATGTATTAGGAATGTAGTGATTCATCATCTTCATTGATAAAAGGAATTAGTCCTAGACTGTAAGTGCTGAGAAATAAGATAAGAACAAGCTATACTAGAGATCTAAACAGATATCTTGGAAAGTGGGGTATGAGTGTATATGGGGGCCAGTTCCCCTTTCTAGATATTTTCCAGCTTTTTGAGTCCCAAAGCAGATTGCAGGAGAAATACTGAAGTTAGATAGCGGATGCTTCTCTTGTTGATTATTCTTTACAGTTTCTGCCCTTTTCCATGAATTTTAGAGATACAGTTAATACAGGTGGTTATATATTGCTGCTTTGAGTAATTCATAGCATTTTTTCACATAATACAGAAAATTGGGCATTTCTGCTGTTAAACACTGAAATTATTTACCTTTAAAATTTAATTCTGTGTCTCCAGAATATACTATATTTGCACTTGCAACAAACTAATTCCCTTAGAAGAGCACCCTTTTGAGAGGGTAATAAAATTTCCAGCAAATCCTTCTGAAACCTTCATTTGCAGTACTGTTAGAGTTTTGAGAGACACTAAGCTTTCCTGCTGAATCTAGAAGCTCAATTATTAGGTCTGTCTCTAAATGATGTAATTATATTAGCTAGGACAAGTCACCTTTTACTTCTGTCCTGGCATCTTTATTTATCTTTTATTTTTTTTAAGATTTTACTTATTTATTTTAGAGAGATGGGGAAGGGGGGAGGGAGAAAGAGAGGAAGTGAAACATCAATGTGTGGTTGCCTCTAGCACACCCCATACTGGGGATATGGCCTGCAACCCAGGCATGTGCCCTGACTGGGAATCAAACCGGAGATGCTTTGGTTCACAGGCCTGCACTCAATCCACTGAGCTGCACCAGCCAAGTATCCTAGCATCTTCTAATCATTAAATAAGAATTTCTGTCTAATTGGAAAAACTAGTCCATATAAGCTATAAGAATTCTTCAGGGTAAAAGCAATATGTATTGCAGAAACAACCCCTAGCAGCTTCAGCTTCGCTAAGTAGATTTTAACTTGATACCTTCACCTTCATCTAAGCAAGCTATTGGAAGTAACCATATAAAACGTGTTAATAGTATTTGCCGTATTTTCGAGAACATAGTCCTCTATGTGATACAGTGCCCTTTTATATAAAATCCCATTTAAGGTAGGCTAGAATGTGATTCTGAAAAAGTTTTAGAAACCTCTTTTAAGTTTTAACTTAATTTTTAAATTTATATTTCAGTTATAGTCGACATAATACTAGTTTCAGGTGTATAACATAGTGATTAGATATTTATACACCTTGTGAAGTGATCACCCTAATAAGCTTAGTACTCATCTGGCACCATACGTAGTTAAGTACAGTATTATTGAATTTATTCTCCATGCTGTACTTTACATCCTTGTGACTATTTTTATAACTGGCAATTTGTACTTAATCCCTTTTACCTTTTTCACCCATCCCTCCAGTCCCTCTCCATCTGACAACCATCAATTTGTTCTCTGTATCTAGGAGTTTGTTTCTGTTTTGTTATGCAGAATCGTAATGGCATTTGTCCTTTTTTGTCTGATTTACGTCACTCAGCATAATACCCTCTGAATCCATTCATGTTGTTGGGAATGGTAAGATTTCACTCTTTTTTGTGGCTGAGTATTATTCTATTATATATTCAGGGGCCACATCAGCCTTGCAATTGCCTTCAAAGGGCCAAGTGTAATTTTAGGACTGTATAAATGTAACTGCTCCTTAACACTGAAGCGAGAGCTCGGTGCTGCCGCTGGGTAGAAACACGGTGCCAGGTGGGATAAAACAAGGTGGAGGGCCGGATTCCGCCCTCGGGCCTTGTGTTTGCTGCCTGTGATATATATGTACCACCACTTTTTTAATCCACTCATCCACTGATGGATACTTAGGTCGCTTCCACATTTGACTGTTTTAAATAATGCTGCAATGAACATACTGGTGCATATATCCTTTCAGATAAGTGTTTTGGATTTCTTCAGGTGAGTACCCAGAAGTGGGTTAAATTAGGAAGTGAAACCATCTAAAATCCAGAAACTCTATTCTGATTCATATATGTCCTCTTGAAGTATAATAAATACTAGTGCTCCATATGATGAGTTTCTGGAGGCATTGGATTTTGAGTTTTCCTTAATATTAAGTTGGACCTTGATTAAATAATTTTCCATTCTTTAGCAGATAATAATGCCTGTCTTCATATAGAAAGTTGGACCAATATTCTCTGGAGATTCTTTTCATCTCTAGGTTTTCATATTCTGTTGTAGAACTATACTGCATTTGTAGGCTTGTATTATTAATGCCTATAGGTGTATAAGAATCTGATTTAATCTCCAATTCTAGGTTTATATTTGATCTCATTATGAGGACCAAAGAAATCATTTAATATTTATGTGCCTAGGTTCCCATGTCTATAAAATATACCTATTTTTTGCAACACTGACTAGTTAATGAATAAACATGTAGCCTCCTTTTAATAAAAGATTGTATTCTATAAAACTCATTTGTAAGTTGATTGTTAGGAGTGTACTCTGATTCCCAGGGAATTATGTTATTAATAGTAGTTAACTTCCTCATTTAGCCTCTAAATGCCTGTTTGACACACAGCATAAGTGGAAAGAGTGCTTCTGAATAAAAATAGTAGAAAATATAGTATTTTTCAATACTGGTAATAAATTAGTAAAACTTAAGTGAATTTTGGGTTGCCTTACACAATAGTAAGATTTTTATAAAGAGTGATGGAAAATGAATGTGTCTTAGTCTTTTTCAAATTTTTATATCCTAAATGGTATGAATGCTTTGTCAGCACCTTTTGACCATCTTACCATATGTGCGGAGTGATGCATCTCACCATATATGCAATCCTGCAATCACTGTTGCAGCTGTTTGCAGGTCTGCTAAACCCTTTTATACCACAGGAAATGAAAGTTACATATGGATCTATAAATTATTCATCTGTGTATGCATTGCATATGGAACATATTCATATACATTAATCTGTGATGTGCCCCTCTACCCCACTTTATTGTCTGTAGATTGAAGTACAAACTCCTTAGAGGAGCCTAATGATTCTTACCAGCCTGGCCCAACCTGCCATATAAATCTTCCGTGTGATAGAGGACCATTTATATCAGACCTCAGCAGCTCTAAGAGATGCCTTCTTAGTGTACTGGTTGTAGTATAGTCTCTGGAATCAAAGTATCTGGTTTGAATTCCAGCTCTACCTCTTGCTAGATGATGAAGTGACTGAGAATGCACCACACAGACCCACACAACAAGGAGCTTAATTGACCAAGGGTCCCAGCTGCTGTGCTCTGAAATCCATCACTATCTGTGCCAAGGCCTTGCTTCTTTCACAGCTCAGTGACTAAACGTGACAGACATACTAAGACAGGACTGTTTCTGGGAGACACAAGACTCTCCTGATGGCCAACTGGATCTCAGAGACTCCCTCCATTGCCTTTCCAAGCCTTCCATAAACTACGTGGCAATCTAGGGCACTTCCACCCAGCCCTGTTCCCCTCTCTCTCATTTGCAGTCAGACTTCCATCATGGGGTGACAGTCCACCTAGTCTTGCCCAGCTTTCTCCCCATTTTCTCTTACAAATATTTCTTGTAATAAAAATCATCCCATCTTTGCTTTGAGGATGGTAAAATTGGGATTTGGGATAGGCTCATCCATTACCCAACTAGAAGATGTCCCATGGCTGGCAGGTGGGGTGCTCATTGGCCCCTAGCTAAGGCTGTAGGTTAATTCACCAGCGTTGACCTGGGTCAGTGTCCCAGTGGAGGGGAGCTGTGGTAGGCATGAAGATGTAGATATTTCAAAAACTTGAGAGAAATAATACAATGACAACACAGTTGAATGACTACTACTAAGTTGTATTGAAGCACTACAGTAGAAAAATGAGGAACAGAGCTGATAATAAGCAATTGATAGCTAAGTGTGAGAGCTGATAAAGACATCTTTATCACCTCTGGTGGAAGGACAGACTCAGTTGAATGATCAGCTGAAGAGTTCACTCATTGTTGGAGTCACAGAGCTCCAGAGACATTGGGGCATTGAAGGCTTAGGCAAGGCAGGTCTGTTCATGTGAAGGTGGGGAAACCCAGGATCCTAAACATGGGATGAGGTCATCTGGATGGAGTCCTCTGGGCCCTTAGGGCTTACAGAGGTAGCCATTCTCTAGTGAAAACTATCTCGTTTGCTGTGGTGGAAGGTGCTGCAGAGGCTTCTTGCCCACAGAGCAATAGCTGTCCTTCCCTATGCTGCGCCTCTCCTTTTCTGGCTACTGAGCCAATGACTAACCAATAACCAAACCAGTAACTGAGTTAAGTCCCCACAAAGGAGACTAGTCCCCTAAAAATTTGCAAGGTTTAACTGGCATCTGACAGGAACCAAGGGAAGACTCCTAGAACTGGATTTTTTTTTACATTTATTATTGTATTTTTTTCCATTACCATTTATCCCACTTATTCCCCCTTCCACCTCCTCCCAACCCTCTCCCCACAATCACCACAGTCGTCCATGTCCATGAGTCCTTTTTGTTTTTTGCTCAGTCCCTCCACCCGCTAACCTCTCCCCACCCCAGGCTGTCAGCCTGCTCTCCATCTGTGAGTCTGTTTCCATTTTCCTTGTTAGTCCAGTTCGTTCACTGCATTCATATGAGTGAAATCATGTGGTATTATCTTTCTCTGGCTGGCTTATTTCACTTAGCATAATGTTCTCCAAGTCCATCCATGCTGTCGCAAGGGTAAAATTTTCTTCATTTTTGTAGCCAAGTAGTATTCCATTGTGTAAATGTACCAGTTGACTTTGAGTTTGAGGCTCAGCCAGTGTTTTATCCATTCATCTACTGATGGGCACTTGGGCTGCTTCCAGATCTTGACTATTGTAAATAACACTGCAGTGAACATAGGGGGTGCATATATTGTTTTGAATTAGTGTTTTGGGTATCTTTGGATAAATTCCTAGAAGTGGAGGTGCCCAGTCATAAAGCAGTTCCATATTTAATTTTTTGAGGAGACTCCATATGGCTTTCCACAGTGGCTGTACAAATCTGCATTCCCACCAGTAGTGCAAAAGGGTTCCCCTTTCTCCACATCCTCACCAGCACTTATTTGTTGATTTATTGATGATAGCTATTCTGACAGGTGTGAGGTAGAATCTCATTGTGGTTTTGATTTGCATTTCCCTGATGTATGTCTTCTTTGCAGAAGTGTCTATTCAGTCCTTTGCCCACTTTTTAATTGGATTTTTTTTGGTGTTGACTTTTGTAAGTTCTTTATGAATTTTGGATATTAACATTTTATCAGATGTATTGTCTTTTTGTTTTGTTGATGGTTACAGATGACATGATATTGTACATAACCCTAAAGTTTCCACCAAGAAACTACTAGAACTGATCGATGAATTCAGTAAAATGCCAGGATACAAAATTAATATCCAGAAGTCAGTTCTTTTTATATACCAATAATGTACTATCAGAAATAGGAATTAAGAAAATAATCCCTCCCATTCACAATTGCTTCAAAAAGAATAAAATACCTAGGAATAAATCTAACCAAGATGTAAAAGACCTGTACTTGGAAAATTATATGACACTGAAGAAAGAAATTGAAAATACAAAGAAGTGTAAGTACATACCATGTTCGTGGTAGTGAGAATTAACATCGTTAAAATGTTCATACTACCCAAAGCAATCTATAGATTCAATGCAATTCCTATCAAGAGATAATGACATATTTTATAAAACTAGACCAAATATTTCAAAAATTTATAGGGAACCACGAAAGGCCTTGAATAGCAACAGCAATCCTAAGAAAGAAAAACAAAGTTGGAGGAATCACACTAATATCAAACTACACTGTAGTTTCATAAGAATCAAAACAGCATGTTATTGGCATAAAAACAGACACATAGATCAATAGAACAGAATAGAGAGCCCAGAATTAAGTCCACACCTTTCTAGTCAATTAACATTTGACAGAGGAAGAAGCACATACAATGGACTAAAGATAGTTTATTCAATAAATGGTGTTGGGAAGATTGGACAGATACATGCAGAAAAATGAAAGTAGACCACCTCCCTATACCACACACAAGAATAAATTCAAAATGAATTAAAGTCTTAAATGTTAGACCTGGAACCATAAATATCCTAGAAGAAAACACAGGCAGAAGAATTTCAGACATTACTCATAGCAGTATTTTTTCTGATATATCTTCTTAGGCAAGGGAAACAAAAGAAAAAAACAGAATAAACAGCATTAAACTAAAAAGGATTTGCACATCTAGGATTGGATAATAAAGGTGTTCACGAAGGCCAGGACATGAGATTGGATGAATTCAGTAACCTGGGGGCACTTTTTCAGACACAGAGGAATCTTTCTATGGACTAAATGTGTTTCCCCCAAATTAATATGTCGAAACCTAATCCCCAATGTGACGGTGTTTGGAAGTGGGGCCTTTGGGAGGAGATTAATTCCTGAGAGTGGAGCTCTCACTAATGGGATTAGTGCCTTATAAAAGAGCTTTCTTGCCCCTTGCACCTTGAGAAGCACAGCAGAAAGTCTCTCAGCCAGGAAGTAGGCCTTCACAAGGCACCAGATCTGCCAGCTCTTTGATCTTGGACTTCCCAGCCTCCAGAGCTGTGAGAAATAAAAATTTGTTGTTTAAGCCACCCAGTCTATGGTATTCTGGTATAGCAGCCCAAACAGACTAAAACAGTCCCTAATGGTGGGGGGAAACTTGCTAATAGGTTGGCTTTTAGAAACTGAGGGAAGAAACAGCCAATCTCAGGGGAGTGAAAAATGTCTATGAACAGACACTCCTCCAAATAGGACATACAGATGACCAATAGACATATGAAAAGGTGTACAATGCCATTAATCATCAGAGAAATGCAAATTAAAACCACAATGACATACCACCTCACTCCTGTCCGAATGGCTGTCATCAATGAATCAAATGAGTGTTGGCGAGGATGAGGAGAAAAGGGAAGCCTTGTGCGCTGTTAGTGGGAATGCAGACTGGTGCCACCATTGTAGAAAACAGTACCGAGACTACTCAAAAAATTAAAAATGGAACTGCCCTACGACCCAGCGATTCCACTTCTGGGAATATAGCCAAAGGAACCCTAAATACTAATTTAAAAGAATACATGCACTCATCTATTCATTGCAGTGTTATTTACAATAGCCAAGGTTCGGAAGCAGCCTAAGTGCCCATCAGTACATGAGTGGATAAAAAGTGGTGCTACAATGGAATATCATTCAGCCATAACAAAGGATGAAATCATACCATTTGCAATGGTATGGATGGACCTAGAGAGTGTTATGCTAAGTGAAGTAAGCCAGACAGAGAACAAATACTGTATAATATTACTTCTATTACTTATATGTGGAATCTAAGGAACAAAAAAATAAACAAAATTGAGACAGAGAACAAACGGACAGAGGCAAGAGGTGAAGGGTGTTGGAGCGGGTGAAATAAGGTGATGGGATTAAGTAGTACTAATTTGGTACTTACAAAATTGTCATGGAATGTTAGATAAAGTGTAGAGAACATAGTTAACAATATTGTAATAATTATGTTGCCAAGTGGGCACTCGGAATTATCGGAGGGAACACTGAAACCTATATGAATGTCTCTTTGCTCTGCTGTACACCTGAAACCAAATAAAATAGTGTCAAATGCAAACTGTAATTGAAAAATAAAATTATAATAAAAGTAAAATGAGTTGCTATAGCAGACTGTAGAGGAAGGGATAAAGAGCTGCAGGAGCCCTGGCCAGTGTGGCTCGGTTGGTTGGAGCATTGCCGTGTACACCGAGAGGCTGGGGGTTTGATTCCCAGTCTGGGCACATGCCTAGGTTGTGGGTTTAATCCCCAATTGAGGTGGGTATGGGAGGCTGCCAGTTGATGTCTGTCTGTCTCTCTCACCTCCCCCTCTAAAGTCAATAAATTATTCTTTTTTAAAATATTTCATTTATTTATTTTCAGAGAGGAGAAAGAGAGGGAGAGGAACATCAATGTGTGGTTGCTTCTCACACACCCCCTGCTGGGGACCTGGCTCGCAATCCTAGCACATGCCCTGAGTGGAAATCAAACCTGCAACCCTTTAGTTCACAGGCTGGCACTCAATCCACTGAGCCACACCAGCCAGAGCTCAGTAAATATATTCTTTTAAAAAAGAGCTGAGGGAAGTGAGCATGCTGGAATAGATATATTAGGTAAGGCCAGAAGACACATCAAAGGATTATGCTTCATGAGAAGGCCCAGGGGATATACTGACGTACCATTCTTCCAGTGCCATCAGGAAAGCACTAGTGAGAGAGGTATCACTGAGAGGCTTGGTGGTATCTTTTCTCCGCAGGCCAGGGATGGAGGTAGGAGAAGCAGCCACAAAGCTGGCTCATTAACAACCATGGGAGTAACAGAGCCCATGGGAGTAACAGAGGCCAGGTGATGTTGCTTCACTACCAGAAGCTAGAAGGACACAATTACCATAATGACTGGCAAGGTCACTCTTACAGCCAAAAGAGCTAACCTACAAGGAGTTGTGGAGACAGCTAAAAGAGCATAGTCTCCCTAGGGCAAAATAGATGGGCAGTCCACCAGGGTGCTACTACCCTGACAGCTACTACCATAAAACGCAAGAATAGAGGGGCGGGGGGCTGAGGGTAGTCACTGCAGTAAAGTCATGATCCCTTGCTTAGTTCCCAGGCCTAAGAATTTTCAGGACTTTATTACCATCTATTTGAGTGACTGTACATTGGGGAAAGGTCAGTGTCTCGGGGATCAGGTGTTTTGAGATCTCTTGGTCTCAGAATCTGAGTTGATGTTGATATCTGGAGATCTGAAACAATATCATGGCCTTCCTGTTAGAATGGGAGCCTCCCAAACCAGGTGTTCTGGCGAAATTGTCTCACAGTGGGCCCACTGAATTCATGGACCCACCCAGTGTTCAATCCTAGTCCCCAAGTACATAATTGGAGTTTAGGTGGCAATTCCAGGAACTGCCACATCAGGTCTCTGGTGTGGAGTAGGAGTTACCATAGCGGGGATTGCCAAATCGAACCCTCTGAAACCGCCCCTGCTCTCACCCACTCCTGCCAAGATAGTAAATTTGGCACAATATTGTATCTTGGGGAAATAATTAGATTAGTGCAACCAAAATGATACAGAGATGCTGGTCCTAATCAATGTTTAAGATTTACTAATCTGTCCTCAAGAAACTGGATGGATCCTGGTGTATGAGTATAGACTACTGCAACTATACAGAATAATACCCTTGCTCGTAGCTGCTGTTCTGTGCTGGACTCGTTGCTAGAACAGATTAATACAGCCTTAGATCCACGGTATGTCACTGATTTGGCAATGTGGGTGATTTTTTTCCATTTCAATCTGAAAAGTATCAAACAGTTGACATTCATGAAGAACAGTCAACAGTATTGATTTAGACTGAGTTTTGCCTCAGGGCTATGTTAACTCTTCCATCCTCAGTCATAATATAATATGAAGAAATATGTACCACCTAAGTATCCCTTAGAACACCACACCAGTCCATTTTATTGACATCATGCTGGTTGGATGGATGAGCAAGAGGTGGCCGGTATGCTGGAGGCCTTGCTAAGTAAGATACATGCACTCCAGAGGGTGGGAGATAAACACTAAGAAGATTCAGGAACTAACCACTGCAGTAAAGTTGCTGGCGATCCACTGGTCAGGGGAGTGCCAGGATATCCCCTCCAAAGTGAAAGACAAATTGCTACCTCTAGCAGCCACTATCACACAGAAGGTAGAAGATCACTATGTAGTCCTCTTTTGCTTCTGGAGACAACACATTCTAAATGAGGAGTAATGGTCTCATTTATGTACCAAGTTACCAAGTGGCATGGAAGGCTGCCAGTTTTGAATGAGGTCCATAGCAGGAAACGGCTCTGCAATGGTTCTAGGCTTCAGGGCAAGCATCCTTGACTGGCACTTGGACCATATGATTCAGCAGGCCATAGGGGTGTCAATGGTGGGAAAAGACACAGTGTGGAATTTATGGCAAGTCCAGAGGGAGATGACAACACAGGGCCCTGGGCTCCAGAGCCAGCGTGCCATCAGCAGATAATTGTGTGCCCATTGAGAAACAGCTCTTAGAAGAGTGTAGCTGGGCCCTGCAGGGACTGAATGCTTCACCATTGGACACTTAAACCTGCCACTTCTCCCTGTCCCTGTCCACGTGAGTAGCCTGTTTTCTAACTCCATCATTCTGCCTGTACTTTTTAGTTGACATGCTAAGTGTTTTCCTTTCTTCCCCATTTATTTATTTATAACAGATAGACTTATGGTTCTTAGTTAATATTAAAATCCATTTCTATCATTATATACATGTTTTCATTATCCCAGATTTGACAAATAGGAGCCCCAAGAATGTGTCCTGTGTGTGTTAGGAGCCCCACTGTGTCATGTCCTCATCATTCTTTGTGCCCTTTGTTACCTTTTGGTGCAACCATGTGTTCCAAGTTCATCTTGTACTGTCTCTGCCCCAGCCCTGGAATCAGCCATATTTTCAAAGAGCCCTGCTTTCCCTTTGTGGAGAATGATATTCAGGAACCAAGAGCTGAGTGCTACATTTGCTCATTGCTGCTGGTGTGTTATTGCTGATAGGCCCTCTCCGCAGGCAGAAGCATATACAGACTTCTATTAAGTACTTCTATACCTATTGAAAGCCACAAGTTATACTGGTACCTTCAGTTCTAGACTATCACTACTTTCTAGTTTTCCCTTTTCCAACTTGATAACTCCCTCAACAGAAAGAAACCTGGTTGCCATTATCTTCAATATATTTACTCATTTGCTCAAGTCTAGAATACATGAAAGGTTATTTGAGAATTGTTAACTCATTATTGTGAAAGGAAAACCAACCAGATTTTTAGGTGTCCCATTTGTTTTCAACCCATCTCTTGGTTTGGCAGCCATCTGAGCCATCTTTTCAATGAGGTTAATAAATTCAAACTTAAGCTCCAAATAAGCATGTCTAGACTATGAAAACTGAGAGGCTCAGGGAATGAATGTTTAAAGGGTGAGGGAGCTTCAACAGCCCGTACCACTAGCTTCAGTCCTCAGGTTTGCCGTAACTCAGAGTGTCTGACACAGAATTGTTTTTGGTGGATGATAGTAGCTGATCATGGCTTTATTGTCCCAGTCTTAGTGAATATAACCATGTTACGAAGAACTGCCACCTCAGCTGAAGGAAAGGGCAGATTTGCCGTCAAAGGTGCTGTTCAATCATTGTAAAAGCAAATTACCATAGATCATTCATAAGTTTCTCCTGCCCATGCATAATGTACTTAAAGCACAATTACATGTTTTATAACTTTGTGTTATGATCTTACCTTCTAAAAATTGCATGAGGCTTTACGAGCTACTAATATTTGAACAAATATTTAGAGAATGGTTCAAGGAAAAACATGCTATCATAAAGGCAGTACTCCTTCCTAATCTGAAAGGCTAGCACTTTCTGTGTTAAAAACTAACTGATTTTGGAGAGATGGCATTTTGTATTTGGAATATAAAAGTTCAGGATTTTGTGTAAATATGCTGTCAACTTCATGTTCAAGGATGCAAAGTCATTTGTGCCTTAACATCGATTTCTGTTTGCTTTTAATACTTTATATAGTTTGCTAAATATTTTTGAGCAATCTCAACTTGCTATCATAGCGTTAAATGGTAAGCTGTCCAAAGAAAAATGAATCCTTTTTTATTGATAGGCTATTTGAGGAAGGCTTAAATTTTGGTTGATAAGACCAGTCAGTGTTCAGTGTTGTTAAATACACTGGCTTCTCCCTCCAGAATGAGAGGGAAACTTCAAGTTGTTTTCTTCCCTCAGCATGAAGTCCGTACCTTAACACCTATTTGCGGGGGTGGGGAGTATTGTACCTTTAGACTTACTGTTACATGCTCTTCACTAGAAACAAATTTTATGTTAAATCCTAAACTGACCTGTTTTCTGTGAACTTGCATAACTGGGAAAATGTTTGGGAAAAGAAAGAGGAGCACTTTGAATCTTTGCAAAGCACATTGACCTAATTCCTAAGGTCATGTGAGGGCTAGAATTATGCAGGCTGACCTGCTTTGACAAATAGCCTTAAATGAATGCATCTGTAGTTAGATAAAACTACTAATGAAACAAAATATAAATGTATTGTTTGAAAGTGCACCTGTCAGTTTACTTTTAGTTCATCTCTATCAAAGCAGGTTGGATCAGTTTCACAAGGAAACCAATGACTATTCCTAGCACTAAGATAGTCTGGTTGGGATTCTTTACTGTAGGTTAATTTTTTAGCCAAATATCGTTAAATGTCTGTGGTAGGCAGCTTCTGAGGTGGCTCCCAATGATACCCACTTCCCAGTTGCATGCCCCTGTACTACCCCTTCCCATTGAGTTTGAGCTAGACCTAATAACGTGCTTTTGATGAATAGAACGTGGCAAAAGTGATGGGATGTCACTTCCAAGACTAGGTTACAGAGTCTGGCTTCCATCTTGCTCACCCTCTATTTCTCATTTTAGTGGAAGCCAGTTGCCATGCTGTGAGCTGCCCAACAGACAGGCCGGGGAACGAAGGAGGGCTTCTGGCCAACTGTTGGTGAGGAACTGAATCTTCCCATAACCACATGCATGAGCTTGGCTGCAAGCTCTTCCTGTCAGACCTGGCGGTGACCGCAGCCACTCCTGACACTGTGAATGCAGGCTTGTGAGGAGCCCTGAGCCCTGCTGCACCCAGATTCCTGACCAAGAGAAACTGAGAGATGATGAGATTTGGTTGTTTTAAGCTGCTAAATTAGGGATAATTTGTTACTCAGCCATAGATGACTAATACAATGTCCTTTCTTAAAAATAAAAAAAGCACAAAAGACCCTTAGGCCTTTTTTTTTGGTACAGTTCTAGTTAGCAGTTCCAGATAACTGATTTAGCACA
Organism: Tonatia bakeri; assembly: GCA_004024845.1. Lineage (NCBI taxonomy): Eukaryota > Metazoa > Chordata > Mammalia > Chiroptera > Phyllostomidae > Tonatia > Tonatia bakeri. The sequence goes on from PVIA01001119.1 coordinate 64,332, forward strand.
GTGGTTTTTGACCACTAACAATATTCAGATCAGTAGAGTTATAAAGAAATATAAGTGCCTGAGCTTCGTCCCCAGAAATCCAGTTTGAATTGGTCTGGCGTAAGGTCCAGGCCTCAGTATTTTTAAAAGTTCCTCAATATTTTTTCAATTCCAATGAGTAGATGAAAAATTACTGATTCTGTTTTGTCTCCATGTGTTTTGGTGATCGGCAGTTAGCTTTCAATAAGACTAGGGAGATCTTGAGAACTAGTAATGTTGGCTATAGAAAGCAATCTATTTCCCATAACCAAAGAAACCTTTGAAATTGAACCATGCATGCTGCTTTTCACTATTTGGTCCACTCACACCACGTGTTTCTCCTTAGGCACCTTTGCTCCACCTCTTTTGGCTGAGTAATGCCTTGGTTTGCCCAACTATTAGTAGAAGTTTGAACTGACATCATACTACATTGTGTCGTGAGGTGGGAAGGGTTTGGATGGTGACATCCACATGTCCTCTTTATGATCTGCTCATTGTTTTAATTTCAAAGGAGCAATACACTCAGCTGAGTACTTCAGCCTTTTTAAAGCATGTTCACCCCGTGTATCAGAGCAAAGTTACACATTGCAGTTGTGAGTCCCTGACACCGTCATATGTGCTTTCCAGTTTCCATCTATGCATGTGTTGTGGGTGCTTTTTTTTTTTATGTTGAGGAACAGAGATATCTAGAATTCCAATTATTTACTATTGATAAACTGACATTTTTGAACCTTTAAAACTGTTTTCTTTCTTCCTGCCTCAGGGAAATACAACCAAATCTTTTTGTGCAAGGATTGCACTCTGTCTCCTCGTCAAGCCCACCTTCAGGCTGGTGTAAAAAAATGCCGATGTTCGCATAACTTGTATCTCTTGAGTAAATCAAACCTGTAATTCAACTTGGCTGCCTCGAAGTCATTTTGATTCCTGCCAACAAGAACATTAATGAGCTTAGTATCTCCACAGCTTTATTCATGTGTAAGACCCAATTCCTTATGCCCCGTTCCAGAAGGTGCCTCTGCCCCATCTGATAAAGTGGGAAGCTGGAACAGGTCATACAAATCCAGGTCATTGCCTAGACCCAGATGGTTGTAGGCAGTGTTCTCTGATTCTTCCTTCTCGCTTTAGGATGGCAAACAACGTTTCTGGGGCTTGGATTTGAAAAATCATCCATATACTAGTAATTCTTGTCATGAAGAAACATGTTCATGCCCTTCTTCCTACTTATAATCTTTTGACAATGATCAAAAATTAGGCTTTACTTTTTGCTTTTGGGTCTTGGTTTAGCTCCATGGATTTACAGTTGTGGCAATATTCCAGAACAAGTAACACTTCCACAGATTCCTAAATGGTATGAAACTGATACAGGAAGTGTACTAAGATGGACATGAACCTAATTTATCAAAAAAAAATTAAGATAAAAATGTAAAAGAATATAGATGAGTTTTTTCTTCATTTCTTAGCACATTAGAAACACCTGGAGATCTCTTTAAAATTCCAAAGCCCAGAACACACCCCAGGCCAATTAGATAACACTTTCTGGGGGTGGGACAGGAGTGTTTTGACTCCTCAGGTCATTTCACTGTGCAAACGAGCTTTGGAACTACTGATTCAGACGACTGTTAACTTCAGGATGGGAAGAGAGCACAGCTCTGGCTTCTCAGAGTCTCCCCACACTGCCCTTGGTGGGAGGTTCTCTGCTGTGCAGATTCTCCATCAACTTTGCCAGCTTCGAGCCTAAGTAGAGGCCCAGAATGAGAGGAAATTTAATCACTGAAAGGCAACAATTTTTATTTATAAGGTTTTCCAAATAAAAATTTAGCATTTCAGATTTTTTCTATTTTATTTTCAGATACTAAGAGCTTCTTATGCAGTTAATTTTATGAAACTCTGGTCCACCAGGGTGACATTTTTGTCATGCTTTGGGTGATTGTTTTGGAATTCCTTCTTTGAGTTAGTGATCTTTAAAATATCTAACTCAGAGTGAGAATTGTCCATTCGCCTTGTGTAAAGAAACACAGTTTGGCACAGTTTGACACAAAGATAAGCTGTTAAAATTTTATTTTCCCTACATACACAGCACATTAATTATTTATATAAGCAATTGCTGGCTTTCCACAAACTAAGGAAGCTTCATTTTAAATATAACAACTGTTTACTCACAGGGACTGAGTATACATAGTTGATACCCTTTATCATAACTCTAACATTTGTACAAATAGCCACCATGCTGGTCTATAAAATTTTAAAGCTAATAGTGTAACTAGTGTAACCCAATAAAAGAATACTTTTTCTATGTGCCTATATGTGTCTTGAGAGATTAATTAAAGAAAATAAAATTGCAATTGAAGCTGCTGGATGGTTGAAATGATCTGAATAAGTGTGATCTTGACTTTAATGAATTAACAAGTGAGCTGCTTGCTATAAGTAATTAATTTTAAACCATATTATTTTTTCGTGGTAAAATCATTTTTATTTTTAAATTACATTTGACATACATTATTATATTAGTTTCAGGTGTACACCCCAGTAATTAGACATTACATAACTTACTAAGTGATCATCTCAATGAATCACATCCATCCGACACCATACATAGTAATAACGACTATTTTGTAACAACCAATTTGTACTTCTCAACCCCTTTACCCTTTTCACCCATACCCACAGTCCCCTCCCATCTGGCAACCATCAAAATGTTCTCTGTATTTATGAGTCTGTTCCTGTTCTGCTTGTTCATTTATTTTGTTTTTTAGATTCAGTTGTTGATAGATATGTATTGCCATTTTATTGTTCATTTTTTTTTATCTTTTTTCTTCTTAAAGAAATCCTTTAACATTTCATATAATACTGTTTTGGTAGTGATGAACTTCTTTAGCTTTTCTTTGTATGGGAAGCTCTTTATCTATCTGTCCTTCAATTCTAAATGATAGCTTTGCAGGGTAGAGTCATCTTGGTTGTAGATCCTTACTTTTCACCACTTTAAGTATTTCTTGCCAATCCCTTTTGGCCTGCAAAGTTTCTGTTGAGAAATTAGCTGACAGTCCTGTGAGAGCTTCTTTGTAGGTGACTAACTGCTTTTCTCTTGCTGATTTTAAGATTCTTTCTTTATCTTTAACCTTTAGCATTTTAATTATGATGAGTCTTGGTGTGGGCCTCATTGGGTTCATCTTGTTGGGGGTTCTCTGCACTTCCTGGACTTGTATGTCTATTTCCTCCACCAGGTTAGGGAAGTTTTCCATCATTATTTTTTCAAATAAGTTTTAAACTTCTTGTTCTCTCTCTCCTCCTTCTGGCATCCCCATGATGTGAATGTTGGCATGCTTGAAATTGTTCCAGAAGCTCCATACACTATCCTCATTCTTATGGATTCTTTTCTATATTCTCCTCTTCTGAATGGATGGGTTTTGCTTCCCCATATTCCAACTCACTGATTTGATTCTTGGCTTTACGTACGCTGTTGATTCCCTGCAAGTTATTCTTCATTTCAGTTAGTGTATCCGTCATTTCTAACTGGTTCTTTTTATGCTGTTGAGGTTCTCACTAAGTTCATTGATCATCCCTATAACAAGTGTTTTGAACTCTGCATCTAGTAGATTGCTTGTTTTTATTTTGTTTAGTTCTTTTCCTTAAGTTTTGTTCAGTTCTTTCATCTGGGACATGTTTCTTTACCTCCTCATTTTGGCAGCCTCCCTGTGTTTGTTTCTATGTATTAGTTGGAGCTATTATGTTTCCCAGGCTTGGTAGAGTAGCCTTATTTAATAGGTGTCTTATAGGGTCCAATGGCATAGCCTCTCTGATCACCCAAGCTGGGTACTCAAGGCGTGCCCTCCCCCGACATGGTCTATGTACACTGTCCTCTTGTAGTTGAGCCTTGATTGCTGTTGGCACATCAGTGGGAGGGACTTATCCCCAAGGCAATCAGCTGCAAGGACTGGAACAACCACCAACCTCTGACTACTGTGGAGGATCAGCTGTGCAGGGGCCATCCCACAGAGCAGGACTTATTTCAGCAGGGCTTTAGTGCCCACTGAGCCTCTCCCTTTTGAAGGTCATCTGGTGGTGATGCTTTGACATGGTCTGAAGCTGTCCACTGGATGCACTGGCTCTGGGGCCTCCTGGGAGGTGCAGATCAAGGTCAGCCACCACCTGTGTTCTTCCTGGGACCTGGCACAAGCTACAAAACAATTTGCAAATGACTGCAAGTTGGGCTGGGCTTGGGGGTACCCAGTTGAGGCCAAGCTGTGAAGCACAGCCAGCTGCTGCTAGTGCCAGGCCTGGGTCCACTTAGGAGAGGTACAGAGCACACTGAAGCCAGATGCTCCTTGTTTGAGAAATACTAGGAAAATCTCTAAGCACAAGCCAAGACAGGACATTAGTATGGAAAAGCCACTGCAAACAGCTTGGGTGGGCTTGAAAGTTGGGTGGAGCAGGGCCTCAGGGAATCATCAGGGTGGGGCACACAGTGTGAGCCAGGCTGAGATAGTCTCTTAAACCATATTTGATTTAGAAACCATGTACACTTAATTTCTGTTCTAGTGTTCAATTAAAATCATCTATGCTATCAGAGCAGGCTCTGGAAACTAATCTTGCTTTGGTTGTCTTGCTCTTTGGTCAGTGACTACTGCTGAAGAGTGGGGAAAGAAAGCGCATGGCTGAGATCTAATTTGCAATCTAATTCCTTATGATATTTCTTCAGGGAAAAAGTTACTTAAAAACTTAAAAAATGCACGGCCCTGGCTAAGTAGCTAAGTTGGTTGCAGCATCGTCATAATACACCAAGGTTGTGGGTTTGATTCCTGGTCAGGGCACATACAAGAATAAACCAATAAATTTGTAAAAAGAATAACAAATTGATGTTTCTCTTACCCTCTCTCTCAAAAATCAATAAATAATAAAAACAATTTTTTAAAAAATGTGTGTATTTTTTTACTCTGACTTTATTCTACACCTAAGCACCTGGGAAGGGTAAATCATCTGGGTAGAAGTAAATGAGAAAAAGTGTTTTCTTATTGAAACCAAAAGATGCAGGTGTTGCATTACTTGCTACAATAACGTTTTTCCATATGAAGATTTAAGGAAAACAGGACAGCTGTTTTGAAAGCACACCAGCCACGTAGTTGGAAGGCCTGGATTTAAATTCTAGTAGATAGATGATTGATAGATAGATAGATAGATAGATAGATAGATAGATAGATAGATAGAGGATAGATAGATAGATGGGTTTTAGTTACAGATGTCAGGTGATGTTAATTTTATCCCTCCTCTTAAAATGCTTTTTTATTACATGAGGTTTACATTTTGTCCTAGAACACATTTGCTTCTGCTCCATGAAAAAATGTTATGTACTGAATTTCATTTTAAGTGAGAGACAGCACTGTGTACAGAAGCCAAATGATAACTAATCCCAACACAATGAGATTTGATTTCAAAGTAACTCTCAGAATGTATGTTTGAATGCGAGTGGCATTTTGGGAAATTCTAATTCGTTGTCACCCCATTTATAACAGTGTTGTTGGGGGACAGGGTATCAGTGATGATTACAGTATCATGTTCTTACAGTATTTGGGGAGATAAGTTTTGACCCAGTGTTTTTGACCCAAGGGATGGGCTATAATGTGGATGCTACTTAAGTAAAATAATGCAGCTTCATTATGAGATTATCCTGTATCTTTTCTTCCTCCTTGCAGAATTTATCTCTAGTCCCCTTACTTCAAAACAATGAGAGGAAGTATCTCAGGATGAAATAAAGCACTGGCCTAAACAGAGATAGCCATTTTCTTTCAGTGTTTGTCTTTGCCAGGATCAGGAGAGGCAAATAATTATTTTTCCTTTAAGGCCTTGATTCTGGATGTCAGATTAAATAGACAGAGTGTTGACCACATGTGACTTAAGCAGTATTGGTGGCTATTTCACCAATCTCGGGACCAAGGTTTGCTTGAAGTAAGCCACGCAGTGGATAGACCTTTGGAAGATCCAAGAACGAACTGTATTGCCTTCCACATTCTTTCTACCAGAACATTACTTTGTGGTATTAATTTTGAAAAATGAAATTTAACTTCTAAGAGCACAGATCAGATTCAGTATTCTTAAATGTAAAACTGATTTGACCTACCCAGGAGCTATAGAATAATAATGATCACAGAGGGAAGAATAAAGTTGCTATACAGATTTTTCTGTGTTCATTTCAGAAACTCTATTCTAGAGTGTAGAGGTGGGCAGTTGGCAAACCCAGTTTCTTTCTCAAGTAATAAATACATCAGAGTTTGATATTGTCGGTCTGTTACCAAGATTCGTATTGGGATCATTGCTGAAAGAGGCTCTGAGATGTTGTATCACCAGTATTTACATGTTGTTATAGGTTTAATTCCGAGCAGATGAAAGGGTAGTATAAAGAAAAATGTTGATCAAGGCTTAACTCAAGTCAGATACTTTGTATTATAGGTGGACACAGCTGAGTTCAGGATTGTTTTTCTTCAAAGAAGCTGACTTTTTCTAAGATTAGAATCAACATTGCTGGTGGAAGCAGGAAACTTAGGGGCAGGCCATTAGGTGTAAGATCCAAGCACAGCTGCTTCTGTGTCCTAGCTGTAGGGCCGGGCGATGCCCGTGTCTCTCAGGTGCTGCTTGGGCATAATTATATCAACAAGTTGTATCAGTACACAAAGGAGAGACTAAGTATGTACATGCAATTCCACCCTCGGCCAAAAAGCCATATAAGCCTCTCAAAATCTCAACATTCATGACAGGAAATAGTGCATTTTGGTGTACTTTTAAACCCTTATTTCTTTCATGTTTTAAAATATATTTGAACTCTTAATACACGTTCAGCAGAAGAGTAGGGAACAAGTCTGAGATATAATCATCTATATAATGAATCTATATAATCATTATTCTCCCCCCCCCTTGAAACCAGTAGGGTTTCATGTGTGTATTATACACACATATGTATGTATGTGTGCATTTAATATATAGCATAGTAACCAGTGGGTTTTTTAGATGTGTTTTACCGTGACCTATAATGTACTTGTACAAAAAGTGATAACATAACACGTACATTTTACGAAGAGCAAACACCCCTTGTAGCTGCCACCCATGGCAATAAATAAATAAAAAATAATAATTTGGCCAGCATGTCAGAAGCCTCGTGGACCTCTTCTCAAACAACGCTCTCCCTGCACTTGTCCCATCGCCCTGAGTAAGCTCCAGCCTCACTTTTCAGGTGCTCATTTCCTTGCTTTTCGTCTTACCACTTGCGTGTGCACTGTCTGCACCAGAAACATCTGTAGAGCTCAGGGTTGTCTGTTCAGCAACTTTATATAAATGGAGTCACACTTGCTGTATTCTTTAGTCTTGCATCTTCTGTTTATTATCCACATTGTTGAATGTAGCTGCAGTTTATTCATCCTCATAGCTTTGTAGTATTCTGTTGCATGAACGTACCACAAGTTATTCACTGTTCTGTGTTGGACATCCGGGTTGTTTACACTTTGCACCTACTGCACACACTGTAGCTATAACTGTTCTTAGGCTGTGTCTTTGCACATGATGTGATGGGAGGCAATGAACTATCTCTCCCCAAATGCAAGTGTAGTGAGCCAGTTATCTAACGAAGGAAAACAACTGTTGTTTTGGTCACTCTAAGGTCACAGATGCTGTCTACACAGAGATAGTAATTTCCATCCAGGTAAATAAAAAATAGATGTCCAGGATTGTGGCTGTGCTTGATTCATGTCTACTGGTATTTTCAACAAGAAAACAAAATATTTTCATTTTTAAGCTACCTCTAGAATTTTAGAGTTCAGAATTTTAAAATGTCTAGGGTGAAATGTCCTTAGAGGGTAGAGAGCGCATCTTACATTTCTTTTACATTCTTCACAGAGACCAGGGCAATGCTGGAAAGATGCTGAGTCCCTTGTAAATATGCATTCCCTCAGTAAATTTTCTCTGGAGCAAAATTATTTTTACAAAAGGTGTAATTGCTAAGGAGCAGATCCCTTAAAGTGGGGATGGGGGAATAGATTAGCTTAACTTAATTTTTTTTTCTGTTTCCAAAGCCTCTTTCCTGAAAGATATAAAATATTAGTTTGGATGAGCCAATGTAATAATCTGTTTTCTCATTTTTTTTATCATATTCTTAGATGTTCTAAGTCAGCTAATATTTGTATATTTCTGAGGTCTTTTAAAGTTATAATTTGGGCCTTTTGTTTGCTTTTCAAAATGAAAGACAAAATAGACAATACACTAAGATGCAAGTTTGTCAATCCTGTGCTTCAAAGCATCTATATTTTAAGGTGAGGCCTGCTTTTGCCAGGTAAGGCCAAATCATGCTAAGATGATTTCATTATCTCTCTGATTATGTGGGTGGGCTCCACTCTAAAGCTTTCACAGAAGATCAAAATGTCACACCCTTCTGGGTTAGCCGAAGTCTTGTTCCTGTTTACACAAAAATGACCATTGGCCTAATGCAGTACCATGAACACTCTACAACTCATTCAAAAACTATTTTAAATGTGAGGAAAAGGCATTTTAATAGAAAAATTATGTATCCAGAATCAGGTAGCAGAGAATGCTGCTGCTTGTGAATTCAGCATATTATCCATACCACAATTCATTTTGCTCCTTGGCTGTAACAGATGTGTTTGAATTCTTTTTTTGCAATGAAAAGATTCTTATGGTTTGTCTTCCTTGGGGATTATAACTTTCAAAAGGTGCTCTTAAATATATTACTACCTTATTTAAACTATTTGCATCCAAGATGTGCAGAGGTTAGCACAAAGAATAAGTCACTAATCCCCTGGACCCACCAAAGGAAAATGCTGTTGGATTCCCCGTTTTGTTTTGTTTTTCTGTGGTGGGTTTATGACTTGATGCCCAGCTTCTTCATAGACTCACCTCTCACAGGACACGGTTCCCTTTAATGTGTTTTCCATGCTTATAGAAAGAAACACTACATTAGTGTCTCAGTCTGTTTGGACTGCTATAACAAAGTATCATAAACCGGGCATTTCATAAGCAGCAGAAATTTATTTCCCACAGCTCTGGAGGCGGAGAAATCCAAGATCAGGGCTCTGGCAGATTCAGTGTCCAGTGAGGGCCTGCTTCCTGGGCACCGACAGCTTTCTTTTTGCTGTAACCTCACATGGCAGAAAGGTGGGTCTTTCCTAAGGGCACTAGTCCCTTCATGCAGCTCCACCTTCAAGACCTAATCACCTCCCGAAAGCTTCCCCTCCTAATACCATTACCTTGGGTTTAAGATTTCAAAATAGGAATTTGGGAGGAGACACAAATATTCAAACCAAAGCAGTTAGCAAACACCAGTAGAAATTTCATTTTTCCACATGGCTTTCTCTTGGTATTTGGAGAGAAGCCCCCTTAATGTGCCTCTATGAGTCCAAGGGAAGTGTCTTTTTGACCGATACCTTTGAGATTTTGAAATAGTTTCTTGACAACTTATTGTTTTTATAAATATGGAAAAAAAATGTGAGATTCTTTTATGAAGTTGAAAAATAGTAAAAATCAAAGAAGTGGAATAGTAGCTAAGAAAAGTGCCAGTTTCCATGGCGTGGTGCAGAGCTGGCCTGCGCAGGATGGTGTGCAAGCAGGGAGTGCCACACTGGAAGTGGTGTTTACAGGACGTCATTCCAGGGGCAGGCCAGGGTCAAGAGCATCTACCCTTCCATGGTGTTGTCCCAGACTGCTCTACTCATGCTACTTTCTGAAATATTATTCAATATATAAGCAAGAATAAAGGGGTCGGTGTAAATAAAATGTTTTCTTAGCAAATATAGAATAATTTGCCCTGATAGGATAGCAATAACTGAAATTCACATGAAAGAAAAAAAATCTTGAATATGGTTTCTTCCCCAGAGTGAGAACTTTTCATACATTAATGTGCATCTTGAGGGTACAAGAAGAGCCTTCTATTTTAAAGGGCACTAGTGTTTTAAGGAACAGAGTTTGTGGAACACTGAGTTAAACTATATGTAGCATAACGTATTTAGGAAAGAGGTCATTGAAAGGGAGAACATGCGTTAGCAGCATGGAACAAGATTGGTTATGGAGTCCCACTGCTGTGTATCTTCAAGGACAGAACAGACATCTGTCTATATGTTGCTTCCTCTAAAACTGTGATTCTCAACAGCGGCTTCCCTTGACAGGGTAACAGCAGAATCTCAGTTGAATTTTGTCAAATGTCTTTTCTGCATCTCTTGAGATAATCACATGTTTTTCTTTTTCAGTTTGTTAACATGATGAATTCCATGGATGGATTTTCTAATATTAAGCCAACCCTGTATTTCAGGGATAAATCCCACTTGGTTATGAGGTGGTATCCTTTTAATATATTGTTTGGTCTGATTTGCTAAATTTTTGTTTAGATTTTTGTGTCTATGTCCATGAGAGATATCAGTTTGGAATTTTCTCTTATTGACTATCTTTGCCTGACTTTGGTATTGTAATGCCAGCCTCACAGAATGAGTAGGGAAGAATTTCCTCTTCATTTTTTCAATAAAATTGTTATTGTTCCTTTAGTAAATGTTTGGAAAATTTTACTCTAAGCCATGTAAACTTGAAATTTTCTTACGGGAAGGCTATAAGCCGCTATTTCTAGAAAGGACACGCAGCTTGTACCGAGGCACCCAATTCCAATACAACACCACAAAGTCAGTTTTAGTTCTTCTTTCCGTACTGCAGTTCCCTTCTCTGACAGTGAGAAATCTGTCTCCCATCATCTTTAACTGATTAATGTATTTATTTATTTGACTAATTCTCCTGTGCGTAATACCCGATCCCCCTTTGCCAATGCTGCCCCATTCCCCACACAAACGTCCTCTTCATCCCTCTTGGGTTTTCACACCCTGTGCAGGGCTGCAGCTGCCCCCTTCCCCCCAACCCCCAACCCACACGGCTGCCCTCCTCACCCACCGAGGCCTTGACACCTGTGGCAGACTGCTCCGTCGAATGGACCCCTGCCCACTTTCTCTTCTCATCCGTTTGAGAAACGTTCCTGCCACCTGGGTCCATGGTATTCTGTCTAAACTCTGTGTTGTCTAGTACATAATTGGCAATTAATAAATACTTAATAACACTAAAAAGAACCACATTTTAAAGTGGGCACATGCTATATTGACACTTTAAATCCTTTAAAAAGGTGTTAGCGTTATTAGAATTGCCAGAGTTTGCATTCCAGCTGTATCGTTAACTAATTCTGCAGCCGTGGACCAGTTAAATGAATTCCTTTGAACTTTTGTTTCCTAATTTGTTAAATGGGATGAGGATAGAAATAATGATAATACAATAGGATGATAAAAGCACACGATGCCTACTGTGCACCCAGTGCTATGCTAAAGACTTAGCATATAGTAGGTCCTCCAATTTTCAAAAAGGGTCTTGGAGGAAATAATATTATTATGTTCATTTTGCAGAAGAAAAAGCTGTAACTTGAAGGAGATGCCATTATCTTCCTCATTTTTCAGGTAAGGAAATTAAGCATGAAAATGTAATGCATACAAAGTCACATAGCTAATAACTGGTGGAGCTGAAACTCAGACACCGAGCCTCCGGAAAGCAGTACTGCCCAACACGCATGAAATTCCTAGGCTGTGGTGAGCTGTAGTAAGTAATGATCATTTTAGTGTATTAAGTGATTAACTGTAATAGCTCTGAGTCACTGTTCCCAGGTCTATGACACAGGAAGAGTCACAGCACTGCCCAGTAGAAATGGGGAGGATGATCTGTTTTTAGCTTGAATACAAATTGGAAGTAATTTTTTTTACTAGACAGAGTTTAAAATCTTCTCTATTTATTCCAGACTGGTAGAGGAGACGTTTTTATGTAGAAAGAATACACAGACTCAGAAATAGGTTATATCCTTAAATTTAAAAGGAAATTTCAGATGAGAAAAGATGTTTTCAGTCAACAGAAGATGAAGAAAAGAATTAATGGTACCCTAGAGAGAAGAGAATAAATAAACAAAGGACCTCAGAGCTGGAAAAAGTAGCCCAGTGGTTACCAGGAGAACAATAAAGACTCGAGAAGCATCTATCATTCCAGTTCAGCATTTAATAACAGCCCAGAGCCCATAAATCCATTAATGTTGTGATGGATCTGTGAACTTGGCACATGATAGGTGCTCGATACATGCTTGTTGAATTGATCTGACAATCCTTTAAAAAGCTTAAAGGCACAAACCTAAAACAAAAGAGAGAACAGGAAGGAAGACAACAGTCTGAAAATTTTAGAGGCTGGAAAGTACATAGGAACTGATTTAGCAGATTAGAGAAAGCAATCCCTACCTGTCAGTGAGGAGAACCAGACAGAAACTCAATTTACATTGCAAACTCCCCCAAGACCCAGGGATCTCTGGAAGGTGAAGGTGCAGATAGGGTTAAGGCTTCACTGACAGGGTGTTAATGAAGCAATTATTCTTTATTCTTTCTCTACTTTGCACAGCAATATCCCTTGCCGTCTCAACAAACATGCACCTAGTAGAAAAATAGAAATCTTCTCTGGGAGAGAAAAAAGAACTAAGATTTTTGACATTGGGAATCTCCCAAGGAATAGGCCCAGTTCAATCGCCCTGCAACGAAGACTACAGTCAACAAGCTACAGGTACATGCAGTTTCTAATCCCCTTTCCGGTGGGCAACTTCTGGTCTGAGCGAAACAGCCAGGGGACGTCAGAAAGGCAAGGGAAGCCTCTGCTATGACCAAGATGTTCAGAAAATTAGAAAATAGAGGAACTGTTACATTTTTAAAAGAAGAAGGTGCTATGTTAAAAATAAATCATTCAGAGAACAAAGAAACAAACTTTTGGAAATGAAAATTATCATAACAGATATGAAAAGGGTTTAAATGAAGTAGAAGATAGATACAGAGGGTAGAATTTAGGAAATTTCCCAGAAAGTAAAACAAAAAAGATTAAGGTAAAGAAAGTATGGAAAAAATGCTAAAATGAGAAGGCCAATCCAGAAGATTAGATACCTAAGTGACAGTTGGATAAAATGTATGGATAAAGTTTTACAATTTAAAAAAATTTTTTTATAATTTTATCATATGTGGAAAAAGTAAAAAATGTATATAGCATGATGTACTTCATATAAAATTTAAATTTCTTCAAAAATCTTACTGCTTTCTACCTACCTTTTAAAATATATTCTTTTACTGTTCTTGTGGTTATTTAGAGATTATAACGTGTATACTTGATGTACAACATTCAAAAGTACTATAAATTAGTACTTTTTCTCTTCCTAGATAATTCAAAGACTTTAAAACTCCTAAATTCCATTTATCACTTTCCCTACTTATTTACCACTATTGTCAGGTATTTTAATCTTTTTCTATATTTTTAAACCCACAAACCTTTATTACCATTGTTTTCTATAATTAATATTGACTTGGTTTACCCACAAATTTATGTTTTCCCTCTTCATTCCTCTCTACATTTCTGAATTGCTCTGAAATAATCCTTCTGCTCAATGAATATCCTTTAATTAATCTCAAATGTTGTCTGAAAAATATATTTACTTGCTGTTTGAGCATCACTTTTTCTGGGAATAGAATTTTAGGTTGGAATTAATTTTTTTTTGCACTTGAAAAATATTATTTCATTATCTTTTAGCTTCAGTTGCTTCTGTTTTAGTGGATGTTCCTTTGAAGACAGTCTGTCATTTTTCTCTGTGTTTTTCTTTCTCTTTCTCGTTGATATTTTGTAGTTGTGCTGTGATGCATCTAAGAGTACATGTATGTGTGTTTGTCCTGCTTGTGGTCGATGATGTGACTGAAATCTGCAGTTCGGCATATTTTATTGTTTTTAGAAAAATGTAAATCACCATATCTTCAAATATTACTTTTGCCCAATTGTCCTCTCTGTGTTCTCTATATTTCTTATAGAAAGAAAGCTACAAAAAAAGTACAAAATTCCTTTTTCCTTTTTCTCCGTCTTGCTTCATGTTTTTATCTAATCTATTTTCTAATCCACTAATTCTCTTTTCGACTGCATTTAATCTGTTTGTCAGATCTATTCACTGGGGTCTCAATAGAAGTTATTGTTTTTAAATTTTAGATTTTTCTATTCTTTCTTACAGCTCTCCATCTTGTCTTTTATTTCTTTGAACATATTAGGCATAATTATTTTAAAGTCTGTGTTGGATAACTTCACTATTTTCATCCTCTTTTGTCTATTGTTTTTCTTCATGTGTGATATACTTGGTTATCTTTGGCTGAATGCCAGTCATTTTATGTGAAAGCTTATATAGATACTTTGAGGTCTAAGATGAGGTCTTTTTACTCTAGCAAAAATTTGAGTTTGTTTCCAGAAGACAGCTAAAGACATTGGCAATATTGGATCACTTTAATCCCTTAGAAGACTGAGAAAACTCTGGCTGGGCTTCCGTCTCTCTGAGGATTAATCTAGTTCCAGTTTACTCTTCATTCCTAGGATTTAGCTTTGAATTGTCTCAATCTAAAACCTAGGAGACATCCTAGACCCCCTTTTACTTAGTGGGCACTGAACTCCAGTTTTGTCTTGTTGGCTCAATGAGTCTACAGAAATCTTTGTTCAGTTGTTCAGTCACCTCTGAAAAAATCAGCAAATGATAAAGGGAGTTCAGCCCAAATTCCTGGCTAACCTCTTGTGGTTTCTTCTCTGTGATCATGACCTTATAGTTCTCTGTTGTTTGCTAATCTCTCTGATAATTTCAAGCAGATTTTAAGAACTATTTTCTTTAGCATTTCAATCTGTTCTTAGTGAAAGGGTTGATCCTAGTTACAAAGTTTGTCATTAAAGTAAACTCCCAAAAGATACTTTTTATGTACTACCTCTGTTTATTCTTATATGTAGGAGTACATATAGGTGCAATAAAGTTATATAAAGATGAAGGTAAAGGAAGGACAGACACAAGATTCAGTACTATGGTTAAATCAGGTAATGGTGACAGAAAGATGGATTGATTGTGGGTGGGAGAAGATGGTTAGATGTAGGTTATTTTCTAGGCTCTAGCTTTCATTTCAGGTGTCAGTTCAAGGGAGTCAGTCATATTCTTAAAAACAGCTAATTAAGTAACTAAATAAAAGAAGGCCATGCACAGACCAGTGATAAGTATCTGTCATGAATTATAATTAATCCATATCTGTGTACCTCAGGTTCAATTTTTAAAAAGAAAGAATTCATGTAGAAAAGTAAACATAATCATGTGTATTACATGGTACAGATGTGATAGCATTTAAACAATGCAAGTACTCAATAGCGATCTAACTGAATTTGTGATAGGGCCAAATTTGGGGAGGAAAAGTGGATATTTGTGTAGAGGAGCAGGAAGTGAAAGGTTACTAAATCCTCATCTTCTACATTGGGAAATTTATAGATAATGTCTAAAATTAAAAAGCCACAAACTAATCATATAATACTTAGAATTAAGGAGGTAAAGAGAGAATTTGCTACCAGAGTTCAAAATGGTTGCTTGGAGGTGTGGTGATGGGGTTGGGAGTGAGAAATGAAATTGGTATTTAGAACAAGTGTTTTAAGCTCTTTGATTCTTTAAACTGCTTCTAAAATTTGCAACTGATAAAAAATAAAGATTCAAAATAATGAAGAGGAGTTCTCAGGACTGACATTGAAAGAAACATAGAGAAAATAATGGAAATGTGCCTGAAGCTTTTTTACCTGAAGCTTATCCTATCAGTTGATCTACTATTTCAACCAATTGATTTTCAGCCAATGTCTTTGCCATGTCCCCCGTGGCAGAGGCATGCTGTCCCTGTGCTCATGTGTGTCCATCTGATGCATTCTTACTACATTGATAGTATAGTGCTCAGTGCTAACATTCTGAAAAGAGGTTCAGCTTCTATTTGGGAATGATGAGCTAACAGCAACGACAACAAAAAAGCCAAGATATTGTTTTGATTAGAAAAAAAAAGCTCCATAAAAATAATTGAAAACTTATTATTTGACAAAAAGAAAGTTCAAAAAATTATTCTCCAAATGATGTGACATTGTTAAACACTATAAAAAAAATGAGGATTTCTGCAATCCTGCAAAAAAGAAAATCCAGTTCTTCATTTCTGATGGAAAGTATACTTTTGTTTAGGCATGTTTAGTAGTTACCTAGGTTGAATTTTTGGCAGCGTGTCTGTTAGCCACAGACAGTGGTTTATCTTCCAGTTGCTGTATATCAGGCTTGGCACTGGTCCTAGACGTGAGGATGAGGCACCATTTAGAAGCTGTCTTCTTTGGCCACTGAGACAAGAATTATTTACAACAACAGTAAAAGCTGAGTTTGCACAGAACTTTTAATCATTATATATTTTGGTTTTGACAATGCTAAAATGGGAATAATCATTCTAACTTACTAATTAGAGTTACTCCTAAAAACAATTAAGATGATTGTCAAAGACAGTCACCTTAAAAAAAGACCATTTAATCAAATAGTCTTTTTTAGGCAGTTCCATTTTTATTTTTATTTTTTTGAGGAAACTCCATACTGTTTTCCCACCGAGGCTGCACCAGTCTGCATTCCCACCAACAGTGCAGGAGGGTTCCCCTTTCTCCACATCCTCACCAGCACTTGTTTGTTGATTTATTGGTGATGGCCATTCTGACAGGTGTGATGATAGCCATTCTGACAAATCGGATAATATCTCATTGTGGTTTTAATTTGCATTTCTCTGATGAGTAGTGACATTGGCATCTTTTCATATGTCTCTTGGTCATCTGTATGTCCTCTTTGGAGAAGTGTCTATTCCTGTCCTTTGTCCATTTTTAAATTGTATTTTTCGTTTGTTTGGTGTTGAGTTTTATAATTTCTTCATAAATTTTGGATATTAACCCCTTATCAGATACACTGGCGAATATGTTCTCCCATTCTGTGGGGTATCTTTTTAATTTGTTGATGGATTTCTTTGCTGTGCAAAAACCTTTTAGTTTGATATAGTCCCATTTGTTTATTTTTTCCTTTGTTTTCCTTGCCCAAGGAGATATACCAAAAAAAATATTGCTATAAGCAATGTCCAAGATTTTACTGCCTATGCTTTCTTCTAGGATTTTCATGGTTTCAGGTCTAATATTTAAGTCTTTAATCCATTTTCAATTTATTTTTGTGTGTAGTCAAGAAGGTAGTCTAATTTCATTTCTCTCCACACATCTGTCCAATTTTCCCAACACCATTTGTTGGATAAACTGTCTTTAGCCCATTGTATGTGCTTGCTTCCTCTGTTAAATATTAATTGACTATAAAGGCATGAGTTTATTTCCGGGCTTCATATTCTATTTCATTGATCTGTGCGTCTGTTTTTATGCCAGTACCATGCTGTTTTGATCACTGTGGCCTAGCAATTCCACTGCTGGGAATTTATAGGAAGAAACCCAAAACACTAATTCAAAAAAATATAGGCACCCCTATGTTAACTGCAACATTATTTATTTTTGCCAAGATCTGGAAGCAGTCCAAGTATCCATCAGTAAATGAATGGATGAAACAACTAGGGTACACATACACAATGGAATACCATTCAGCCATAAATAAGAAGAAAATTTTACCCTTCACAGCAGCATGGATGGACCTGGAGAACTTCATGCTAAGTGAAATAAGCCAGTCAGAGAAAGACAATACCATATGATTTCACTCATGTGCAGAATCTAATTAATAAACTGGCATATATAATGAATAAGCAAAATAGAGACAGACTCATAGATAGAGAGCAGGCTGTTAGCTCTTGGAAGGAGGTTCAGGGGTACAGTGATCGAGCAAAAAAGAAAAAGCACTCATGGACATGGACAACAGTGTGAGGATTGCAGGGGGAGGGGGTGTAAGGGGGATAAATGGTAATGGAACAAGGTACAATCTGAAAAAGCTTAAAAATTAATAAATTGAAAAAGAAAAAAGGACTATTCGACTTACATATGAGAAGCACAAAGAAAAAGTGAACTTGAGTTTCATATCAAGGGAGGAAAAAGATTGATTCAGCTTTTCAGAGTCACGTCTTTAAAGTAGGTGCCATTTAACTAAAAGGAATGAACCATGTGTATTGTATAAATAAGTACACATATACTTTCAAATCTTGTGATATTTACTAGATACTTGTTATCTGCTAACTCTGTGTAAAATACAAAACATGAGTATGTTTTTGTGTTGACATATCCACACAGCCCTAATTCAGGATTTTAGGTATAGCTAGCTATATTTAGCATATGAATATATGCCACCAAATGAGTATAGAACATACTTTGCCAATGCCATAAGCAGTGAGTTGACAGGCCCCATGACATTTTTTAGTTACATGTTTTGAGTGACCATATTTTGAGTTACAAGGCTCACCAACCTCATGGCCATAAAAAGTTCTAACACTCCCACCCTATTAGATACTGCATTTATATCTAGCTTATTCATTTCTGCCTCCACATTGAGTAACTAGGGAAACAATGATGTCACTGCTCAGCGTGGTACTTATTAACTTCTCTGTTTAGGCTCATGGATTTGGAAGCCTATAGCTATTTAATGCCTCACCTCCACCTCTGTAATAAATTCATACAACTTTTGTTTTTTAAGGGGAAAATAAGGGAAATAGCATTATTCTATTTAATGCATTGTTTGGAGGAAAATAAGTATTCTAAAGTGTTCTGTTTCTGAAAAGTCATCTGTGCATTTGCAGTAGGAGTTTTTGATGGACATTGACAGCACTGAGCCTTGTGTGACCCGAGTTAAATGTTCCTCTGTGGCCCGTGCTCTCTGTCGAGCAGTTGTCCTGCAGAAAGCCACCACTGTCTCTGGCCTTCGCTGCCTCCTTCCTTTGGGTCTGAGAGGCTAGATCCCTATCTTGCTCTTGTTCCTTGTAATATTCCTTCGAACTCCATCATTGTCTCTAACAAATAGTTTTTAGAAACGGACAGTTGGTGAATATAACCCTAGACCTTAAAAAGCCATCTGCCCTGAAAATGGGATAGAAATGTATTAGCAATCTTTCCAGTGAAATAAATAAAAGGACACTTGGTACAACTCAGCAGTCACTTGGCTAATATAATTGTGTTTAGTTTCCAAAATTGTTTCACTCCTCTTCTTTTCTCAAACTTGCTGTATCTCCTACTGCTCTCCTCAGCTTTTAACCTGGCAATATAATTCACTGAGATAATAGAAACAACCAGACATGAATTCCATGATCCCCCTCCCCACCTACAGCATCAGACCTACCCATCTCCATACCTCTCTGCTCCCTGCCTTCCTTCTGCTTCTAGGAATGAACGGCCAACCTGACTCTTGGCCTCAAGATTCCACCCCCTCTCATTCTCAATTTTCCCCTCTTTCTCTTGCATGAGATTTTCCCTCTTTGCTGGACATTCCCATCGTCCCCATGGGCTACTGCCTCCTCATTTTCAAAAAGCCTTTCCTTGACCCTACATACCACTCTACCTGCTGGCCCATTTCTGGTCTCCCTAGTCATTGGCAAAAAGAAGAGAACACTCAACAGTGTTGAATGCTGCTGAGAGGTCAACAGCCCACAGGATTGGGACCATTGAGAGAGCACCTACAGTTCACTGTCCCCATTTCCACATCTCCTATTCTCTCCGGCCTCTCCTATTGATCTTCTGCCCCTTCACTCCACTGAAACTATTCTTGTCATGGTCCCCAGGAATCCCATCTGCCACAAACCTGTGGACCCTTAAACTTTGGCAGCATTCAACACAACTGAATCCTTTTTTCTTTCTTGAAATACTGACACTCCCAAAAGCAAGGTCTGAGACAAAGACTTGTATGCAGATGGCTTATTTAGGGGAAGACTCCAGGGAGCTAAAGCGAGAGACCACAAGAAAGGAGAGAAGGGAATACAAGGTTGTGTTATGAAGTTGGCCATGGCTGCAAACACCTGACAGAACCGGTGCTTGATTCACAAGACCCTGATTTATAAGACCCTGGAGAGTCTTACAAAATGTGCCTCAGAACTGTCTGCTGGGGAGATTAAAGAGGAAACATCTATCCAGCGTATCTCATCTCCTACAGCTCAGGGGTGGGGCCCAGTCGTAGTATGTGAGGAGGTGCTGAGTAGGTTTTTTAGGTAAAATCCTGCCAGTTTCAGCTGCTGTCTTCTAATTGGCCTGCTATGCTTTTGGTGAAATTGGGAGGTAGTTTTGAGATCTCTTGTTTTCATCTGGCACATTCCCTCTAGCTTCTCTGTGTTTCCCAAAGCAGATCTTAAGGTTGTTGTTGGTTTGTTCCACCCCACTTACACTTTGGGATCCATAGAGATACCCTGTCACCAAGTTTGGGTATAAATGTAGTCCACAGACTTGGGGTTTTGCCATCCACTTGCTCTGTTTTTATGGAGGGATTTAGTTTTCACCACCATTCTATCCTCCTATAGCATTCTCAAGGGACTAGTAATTTTAGGCAGTAAATCAGCCAAATCTCTCTCTGAGTCAACTGTCTGGTTATTTTTTAAAGTATGTTTTATTGATTATGCTATTACAGTTCTCTGTTTTTCCCCTTTGCACATCTCTGCTTGGTACCCCCCTTTCCTCCAATAATCCCTCCTTATTTCATAGTGATGGGTCATACATATAAGTTCTTCAGCTTCTCCATTTCCTATACTATTCTTAACACCTCCCTGTCTATTTTGCACTTTCCCATTATGCTTCTTAATCCCTGTAACCTTTCCCCCATTCTCCTCTTCCCCCTCTTCACTGATAACACTCCAAATGATCTCCATATCTATGAGTCTGTTCCTGTTCTAGTTGTTTGCTTCGATTGTTTTTGTTTTTTAGATTCAGTTGTTGATAGTTGTGAGTTTGTTGTCATTTTAATATTCATCATTTTAATATTCATAGTATTGATCTTCTTCTTAAATGAGTCCCTTTAACATTTTATATAATAAGAGCTGGGTGATGATGAACCCCTTTAGTTTTACCTTGTCTGGGAAGAACTTTACCTGCCCTTCCATTCTAAATGACAGCCTTGCTAGATAGAGTAATCGTGGTTGCAGGTCCTTGCTTTTCATCACTTTGACTACTTCTTGCCAGACCCTTCTTGCCTATAAAGTTTCTTTTGAGAAATCAGCTAATAGTGTTATGGGAACTCCTTTGTAGGAAACTCTCTGCGTCTCTCTTGCTACTTTTAAGATTTTATCTTTACCTTTAATCTTTGGCATTTAATTATGATGTGTCTTGGGGTGGGTCCAAGTTGTTTGGGACTTGTATGTCTATTTCTTTCACCAAATTAAGGATTTTTTAGATTCAGCTGTTGATAGTTCTGAGTTTGTTGTGAATTGTGAGTTTTCTTTCATTATTTTTTTAAAATAAATTTTCAATTTCTTGCTCTTCCTCTTCTCTTTCTGGCATCCCTATGATTCAGATGTTGGCCCTTTTGGAGATATCCCAGAGTCTTCTTACACTTTCTTTGGTTTTTTGTTTTTGTTTTTTTTGAATTCTTGTTTCTTCATTCTGTTCTAGTTGAATGTTTAATTCTTCCTTATCTTCCAAATCATTGATTTCAATCCCGACTTCCTTCCCTTTACTGTTGGTTCCCTATGGGTTTTTCTTTATTTCACTTGGTGTAGCCTTTACTTCTTCCCCTATGTTTTTGTCATATTCAGTTAGTTCTCTGAGCATCCTGATCATCAATGTTTTGAACTCTACATCTGATAGGTTGTTTATCTCCATTTTGTTTAGTTTTTTTCCTGTTCTTTCATTTGGGCCATATTTCTTTGTCTCCTCAACTTGGCAGCCTCCCTGTGTTTGTTTCTGTATATTGGGTAGAGCTTCCACTCCCTCTCTTAGTGCACCTGTTAAGTTGTATGGGGCAGAGCCTGGTATTTGCCAAGGTAGAGCAATCTGCTTCACTGTTTTGTGGCTCTGTGTGGTGGGAGGGGTCAGAGAAGCGACAGCGCTGTTGCCTGGCTCTGGTGGGATTGCCCGGCACTCTCCCCATTTCCAGTCACTTCACCCACTTTCCGTATATGACTTCCACCCTTCTGGCTGTTGACCTGATTGTGATTCTCAAAATGTGTGGATTTGTGCATGTTCTAAGCCTATGTGGGCCCTTTAAACAGACTCTCCTGAGAAACCAGCAGTTTCTTCTGCTGCCCCAACCCCCACTGATTTTTACAGTCAGAAGTTGTGAGGCTTTATCTTCCTGGTGCTGGAACCCTGGGCTGTGCGGTCCGGCTTGAGGCTGGGGTCGCTAGCTCCCAATGTATCCTTCCTGATTTTCATTCACCACACATGAATGTGGGACCACTCGTCCCACCACTGTCACACCACCACCACTGCACACCACACTGCATCTTCTCCACCCCCACTCCCCATCTCTATCCCTCCTACCTGTCTGGATGAATTTGGCTTTAAATCCTTGGTTGTTGGACTTCCATAAAGTTCAATTTCTGGCAGTTCTGAGTATGTTTTGTTTTGAGGTTAGTTGTGATTCTTGTTGTGGTTGCACAAGGAAGCAAAGTGTATCTATCTACACCTCCATCTTGACCGGAAGTCAACTGTCTGGTTATTTTATTTGAAGCGATAAAACTACTTTGGATGTACCAACATGTTCAAACTTTACTTTTATAAGGGTGAATCAAAATGCATGGCTGCTTCCTGCTGAATCAGGCTGCTGTGTCTCTTTCCTTGGAGCCCCATCAAAAATGACATCACAGAATGGAGTGTATTGCTCCTAATTTAACACTTTTCTGATGATTAGATCATAAAATGTTAGAGAAGTGATTCAGATCTTTGTAAATCATGCGCTAAAGTATATGCTTTCATTTAGTGCATTAATATTGTAAATGAAGTTCAGTTTCTGACTTCATACACGGGTGGTGTAAATGAATAGGCACACTTACCTACTGATTATATAAAAATAGTGTCCCATATTGATGACTGAACAAGCCAGAACATTAGAGAATTATTACTTAAACCTTTACTTGGCATTCTGCTCAACTTTCCATGCAATTTATTTCATGAGTGAGTTTCCTGTGGCTTTAAAGCAGTATTTGCCCAGAACCTGTGTTTTTTTAAGATAATTTAAGATTCCTTTGCCAGGCCACTCTGTCAAGCACAGCTTCTTGAGACCATAACAGATTATGCTTCTAGTATTTTTGTTTTTGAGCAGATAATATGCCGTAGAGTTTTCTTACTTAGACTTTTTTGTTCTAAGTCAAAGGATAAAATGTCTTAAAAATAATTAAAATTCCATCATAGAATGAAGATGGATTGGCAGAGGAACAGATGGATGTATAAGTAAATGATGAGGAAATATAGAAAAATGTTCATTGTAAAACATAGATTTAGGTATAGAGATGTTACTATGAAATTCTTTCAACTCTGCTGTGTGTTTGAAAATGTTTATAATAAAATATTAAAGGAAATAACATTATAAACATTAAAACTCTAAGAAAGAGAAATAGAAAACACCTTGAGTTTCATTCTAGTATTTCCTTATTTAAAACTGAATAAACTTTGTAAAAGCTAAAATAATTATACTTCAGAAATTTCGTCTATGTGTATTTAAGCACATTTTAATAGCTTTTATGAAAGAAGTTCTTTTTTCAATTTTGAAAAGTATCTTTATCTCTACTTTCCTGATGACAGAATAATTTTTATGTTCAATATTATTTTATATTAGTGTCAGGTGTACAGCATAGTGATTCGACATTTATAAAACTTACAGAGTGACCCCCCCAATAAGTCTAGTACCCACCTGACAAAATAAGTAGTTATTACAATATTATTGACTATATTCTCTATGCTGAATTTTACATCCCTATGACTATATTGTAACTACAAATTTGTACTTCTTAATCCCTTCCCCTTTTTCAGTACCCCAACCCACTCCCATCTAGCAACCATCAGTTTATTCTCTGTATCTGAATTTGTTTCTGTTTTGTTTGCTCATTTATTTTGTTCTTTAGATTGCACACATACATGAAATCATATGGTGTTTGTCTTTCTTTGTCTGACTTACTTCACTTAGCCTACTACCCTCTAGGTCTATCCGTGTTGTCGTAAATGGTAAGATTTCATTGAAAAAATTTCTTAAAACAGTTTGTATCTGTTCTTAATGTAAGTTGTCTATCCAAAATAGTTTCAGGAAGAGGTTTTCCTTGTTACAGGCTTAAAACATAAGCCAGATTTTTAGAAAGATGTTTGAACTGTGTGCCGGAGATGCTAGTGTAAACAACACTCCCTCCCCACACACCCATGCGTACCACAGGGCCTTGCTTTTTAGTCAGAACAGTAGGAATTGTTTGGTAAGGGGCACAGGCTGCAAGATTTTAAAGGGATGATGTCAGCTTTGCCAGTCAGCTTTACCACCTGCCCTTAGAAATGAGCTTAATCCCTCAGAATTAGAAAAATAAAGGCCAGAAACCAGACTTGCTGAATCTTTGCGCACAATCAGACCTGCTGTAGGGCCTGGGTGTCCCAACATCCAGAAAGTGAAATTGGAGGCCATTCTTCCAACTTATATGAAAGTCAGGTCAGCTTGGCACCTTGAAGACTAGCAGTCTGAGGAATGGCCAAAAGCAGCATCCTTTGCATAGACATTGTGGACTCTCAGAGTGAGAGCCTTCCGCCGTGGGGTTAATTCAGCCAGTCTCCTGGCCGGTGGTGAGGACTTCTGACTGGAAGAGGGAGAGGTGGTGGACACAACATGGGACTCCATGACAGGGCAGCTCACAGAAACAAATAAGAAATACATTAAGTTTCTTGTTTGGGAATAAGTTCCCTGAAAGCAGAGCCTGAGGTCAGAATTTTTATTCGAGTGATTGCTTTGAGGACAATTCACAGGAGAAGGGCATGAGGGAAGCCCAATCGGGCTGTGGAAGACAGCAGTGAGCTCTGAGACACAAGTGGGCTTCAACCAGACCTCACACAAGAGCTCTGGAGGGTGGATAGCACCTCAGAATTAGTCCCACGTTGAAGTAAGGGGGCTGGTTTTTAGAGTCTGTGTATCAGCCATTCATTGGCCATGTTTAGCTAAAGTGTGGAGGTTTGGAACAGTCTTCCCAATGAGAGGCTCCTGAGGATAGTTCTTTGGAGAAAAGGAAGCTGTTGTCTTGTTAAAACCCAAACCAGCGTCAAAGGGAGCTGGGCGGGGCACCAGGAACATCAACACAGATGCCATATTCCACTTCAGCAGCTGGTGTTCTCAGAGTTCCAGTAATTCAGGCATGAATGTAAATGAGACCCTCACTGTATTAGGCTATGGCCTCCGCTGTATTAACCAAATATTGATCTTAGATCTTTAAGCATGTAGACTAACCGAAATGTTCCTGAGATAGGGCCAAAGATGGATTAAGTGCTTTTCCTCTGGGGAGTATACCTGATTAATCTATAACATTTGTAAGCTTCATACTCATGATTAGAAACTTTTAAATAATATCAAATAAGTACCAATAGTACAAAAAGAAAATCTGATTCAGTTAGCTTACAGGGAATTCAGCCCTGTTTCCACCACTTCTGCGGCTTCAGCCAAGCCTTTAAATCTCTCTGGGCCTTTGTTAGATAAGGGACAATTGACACTTGCTACTCTCTTATTGCTATTTTGCTTATTATATTTAAGAGCTTATAGAGAGCCATCGAACATGTTCAGACAGCCAGTAGGTTTAAGATAACTTTGAGAAAGAGGAACCCCAGTAACTCCATGTGTACTGCTTGGAGGATTGAGAATCAGTAGACACCAGAAGGCTGGCACAGTAATTCAGGCCTGCGGTAGTAAGGCCTTCCCTGCCTCCTCTCTCAGCTAGAGTCCCCTGCAGAACTCTCCCAAGGTACCTTGCAATTATGTGTCCAATGTTCATTATATCCACTATGCTTTGCATGAAGCAGGAATCATGCCTCTTTCATTCAGCATTGCATACCTAGAACTGGACTCAGTGTCCAGCAAATATTTGCTGAATAAATGAGGGGGTTGAATAAAATGAAGTTTCATTCAATTGATAGTGGTGGAGAAAAAAAAGACAAGTCTTGGTATCTGATGAAGGGAAGGAGTCACAAGTAGCTTTAAAGGTTTGAACCTGAGAGGACAATAATAAGGAAGTTGGGAGGGTTAGGATATTAGTTTTTTATTGCTGCCAAAAAAAAAAAAAAAACCCAACCACAATCTATTGGATTAAACAATACACAGTTTCTGTGGATCAGGCATCTGGGCACAGCTGAGCTGGGTCCTCTCTTGGGCTCCCGCAGGCTGCAGTCAGGGTGTCAGGCGGGCTGACATTCTCATCTGGAGCTTGAGTCCTCTTCCAAACGCATTCAGATTGGTGGCAGAATTCCATTCTTGGTGATTATAGGACTGAAGCCCTCAGCTGTCCTCTCCCTAAGCAGCTCACAGTAGGACTGTTTGCTTCTTGAAGGTCAGCAGGAGAGCATCTTTTCTTGCTTAGAGCCTTTTCTTTTGATGAGGCACATACCCTCTCTTAAAGGTATCACCAGATTAGATCAGGCCCAACTAGGATATTTTTCCCTCTTGATTAACTCAGTCAACTAATTAGGGACCTTAATAACATCTGCTGAATTCCTTCACCCTTGCCTTATTCTGTTGGCTAGAAGCCAGTCACGGGTTCTACCCACACTGAAGGGGAGAGGATGGCACAAATGTATGGATACCCAGGACAGGAATCACAGGGAGCCACCTTGGAATCTGCAGGCCACGGCTCAGTCCATGTCAGGTCTGAGTGTTAGTGGGAGACAAGAAGCTAGTGATGGCTGAAAAGTCAAAGCTGGACTTGTAGGTTTGATGTAGTTGTGATGCTGTGAGAGAGGAGAGTAAAGCACCAAAGACACTCTTGTTTTGGGAAGACATTTACTACTTAGGGGAGAAAAAGTACCTAGCAAAGTAGAGAAAGATCAGCGGGACGTGGGAGAGGAGCTAATGGTGAACTGTCCCATAAGCAGGAAGGGATTTCAAGAGCTGCGCGACTGATAGAGCTGAATGTAGCAGCACTCAAGGGAAAGGCTGGTAAGGCCATTCACTGGACTCTGCAGTGGCCTGAGAGAAAACTGCTGCGGTGAAGTGCTCGAGTCAGAGGGGAGGCTGTCGGGAACCAACGGGTCAGTGGGTGTTAAGAGGAGCGTTGGGTCCAGGCCTGGGAGAACTCTCACACCATTCCAGGGCAGGGCTGGGCCTGGAGTCACTGCTTCTAGACGGGAATGAGCTTTCCCAGGCCCTTTTCAGCCCAACTGCCTACCCGGCCCTCAGCTGGCTTTTCTGCTGGGACGTGTGAGGCAGCACCACAGTTAGCACTTAAGCTGTTTTGGGACTCTTCTGGACAAGACAAAAATGGGACTTTTAGCAGAAAACACAAGCAATCCACCGATTTGGGGAAATCTGAGGTTGGGAGCCTTTCTGCTCTCTGAATAATTAAAAATGGACTCTTCCATCAGGTTCTGTGAGTTGAATTTTTAATGACGAGTAAAAATCTTTGCTTAGTTTCTTTTTGGCCAAGCCTTGTTTCTTTCAAGCCAGGAGCCCAGCTGCCCTAGCTATTTTGCAGAAATCAAGTAGAATTCTGAGGAAATGAAATAAGTAAGAAGGATTAAGCAATTTTTGGACCCAAGACACATACTCTGAGACTCTTGAAATAACCGACATTGGGAAGGGGTATCATTAATCAAATGCAGGGTTGCCATATAGAAGCCGAACTTAATTCTAATGTAGCAAACCCATAAATGAGACTAGTTCTCTTTATGGTGTCCCACGATGGTGCCTCGCCTTCTCTCCTTTCATTTGAAAGATCAATCTGAAATAATTTTGTTTTATTGTGAGACCTATTCAGCTAACAAAGGCTAACACGAGTATCATCTGATTCTATCCATATGGCAATAATATTGTTCAACTTTCTTGTATCTTACTTTCATTATTAATTACAAATATTCACTCCCATCACAAAGCAATTTGCGTATTTTCACCATCTATTCTTTTCTTTATCATTTCTCCCACATTAAAAATTCCTGGATATAAATGCTGGGCATAGAAAAATAGGATGGAAACGTACAGCTCTCAGAGTTCATAATCATCTCTGCAGCCAGCAATGTGTGCATCGAACATTCACATAGATTTTCCCATCATTTTAAACCAATGGGGGGAATGCTCTGCACATTGTTGTAAAGTGTGCTTCATGGCTCACTGGGCTTTTCTGTCTTTAACTTTCCAATATATATAATTTGATTAAAAATTTGTCTGGTCAGGATAAGGGAAAATAGAGGGAAATTGCTTTTAACAGAATCTCCCATGTGCCTGGGATTATAATTGAAGCAGAAATGAACATCCTTCTCTGTAGGAAGTTAAAGAAAGGCTTTGTTCCATTTTTACATTGGAGATCATCTGTTATTGTAACCTAGACACCTAAACCCACTCCAGATTCAGAATGTGCCATTTATAAACATGCATGCCAAGTTTCAAATGCCCTTTTTGAATGTTTGCATATAATTTTAAGCTTGCAATGCCAAAGTAAAATACAGTTCCTGTTGTATCGCGTTACCCACACCACATGTGAGCTGCCTCTTTTCTCTGACATTGCGAATAGACGAAGCATAGTTCGACTACGTTCAAAACGAGGACTGTTTCTCAGCTCAACTGAAATGATTGCTAGGTATTAGCTTCCAACTTCATTTTCCCCCTGCAGAAATGTACATTTTTCCCTATTATAAAATGTTCTCATAATAGAAATGAGACAGTTCCCAAGAGTGTGGTTATCCAAAGGTAATCTCAACCCAATCTGATTAGAGGCAAGCGGCTCGGGCCTCAAAATGCTCCAGGGTATGATTATTTTATGATAACCATACTCTGTATCATGTCTTATTGATTAACTAATAAAGCATCAGCATTGCTATTTAGAAGAAAAGCTGAGAAACCGAGAGTGATAACTGGTTCTAGACAGGAAGTGAGTCTTTCAAAAGACCCAGACTACCTCTTGTGCAACCTTCGTACAATTTTGGGGGGACCATGAAAGGCCATCAGCTGCCTATTTTAGTATCTCTTTGGTAGTAAGATCATTCATTTGCTAAATCTGCTGTATTTATTTATATTTGAACATACCCTAAATTGTTAATTCTCTGTGTTGTGACAGCAGAATGACATTCCTTTAAAAAATGTGTATTTTGTTTCCATGATCCAGATGACTTCATTGCACAGGTCCAGGGAAACATAAACAGAACCTGAAAAAATAGCAACCAGCTTGCCTATGGAAGCCATATGCTAGCAACATCACCTAGCACTGGGTGAGAAGAGCATATGACTAGCAGGCAAGTATTTTGCACTTAGAATAGCTTTTGGACTATCACTAGGAGTGTGTCCCTTAACACATAAGTCCAATATTCAGGCACCCATAATATCATCTCTCCCAAAGGCTATATGCATCTGTTAAAAAAAAAAAAAGGTGGAGCAAGGGAATTGAAGCAATTACTGTAGGTGATTCAATTTAACAACCTATTTTGTCACAATTATTTTATGTTTTCATTGTAAATATAAGTTTATGGCCTAAATTATCAAGTCATTGCCTTGGTATTTCATTTCCTCTTACTATATAGACACAGCCAATATATTTAAATTGAAAAATGTTCCACAAGTAATAGTGTCCAGCTCTAGTTCTTGTGATGTATCTTTTTGATCAAATTTAACTCTCTGAGAAGTATAATCTAGTCACTTCTGTAATAATCAGTCAAGAGTCACTGGGTGCTGGGGTCAGGAGATCTGTTTCCCTCCTTAATCCATTTCCTTGGCTATACATTATTGATGTGGTCTGAACAGAACAACACTTTGAAAAGATATACATAAGGTTAGTCCAATTTATACATGTCTGCTTTGAATAGCCCACTATTCACAGAGCCTGTGGTATTTTTATCTTCAAAATCCAAATCTTCTAGAATGGAATTTCTGTTAATTTTCCAAAGAACATTTTACCAGAACCTCTTTCTTTAAGACCTAAGTTTAGAGTTTGCCTCAGAAACCATCTGAACTGTTTTCAGAAGGACTTTAACACTGATCAAACTGATCATTTAACACACATCTTCCTTTTAACTTGATACTGTTTCTCTCCCTCTTAAAAGCAGGAGTTTAATGCGCATCTCTTTGTTTCTCTTATGATGGTACTTTTTGTTTTATTTGGACCTTTTGTCCGTGTTGTCTCTGCTGGATGGATACACTCCTAAACTATCTTTGACAGTCTCGTTGGGCAGGATATGAAGACTCTGCCCTCTGTGTGCTCCGAATAAGGGCAACATGGAAACTCCAAAGACTGGTGATGACATTTGTTCCCACGAGAGTGGTAAAGAACAGCTTCCTCCACTTTCTCCCCCAGAGAGTGGAGAGCTAGCCACTTGACTGGTTCTGCCTTCTCACACATTGGTGACCTTGGGATCCTCATACTTTTTAACCTAGATGAGGGATGGTTGACATTCTCATGTTGTTTCTCTTCTGCTTGTAGTTACTTAAGGTGTGTATTGTTTCATTTATTTGTTTCCTTTTTTTACAATGAGGAGTGGAAATAGTTTAGGTATATGAAAACATGTAAGAGGCTATATATCCTCCTATTTTCTTATCTTCTCATGTCTGTGTCTCTGGTTGTTCCTTTGGCTGTGTAGTTCAGTAACTCCCTATTTAAGTCAGCATGGACTAAGTTGTGCTGTTGTAACAAGCAACTGTAAAGTTGTACTGTCCTCTAATAGCAAGAGTTATTTTTCACTCTCTAGTGAAATCATCAGTCAGCAGGATAGGCTCTGCCCCACATAACCTCATTCCAGGACCCAGGCCACCATGAGCATTGCTGGGCACTAGAGCAGAGGGAAAGAGAGCTCCAGGGGGTCTTGCATCCATCAGGTGTCCTGGCCCAGAAGTGATACACACTACCGACATGATGCCCATGGCCCGTTCAACAAGGACTGCACCGGGGGATTGGCGGTACAGAGCTGTCATGGGTCTAGAGTGAGGGAGGTGGAAACACTCGGTGAACAGCAGTTCACATGCCCTCACCTAAAACAAGAGAGACACTCACGAAGGAGCTCATTAGCTTCTTCTCCCACATCACCTAATAAATACTCTTACACCTCGAAACCTCAGATTGAGGATACTGTCACTGCACTTTAAAGCTCAAGGATAGAGTTGTTATTATCATCATTACTATTATTTATTAGTGTTCTATCCCTACACAAACTTAGTGCCTGCCTTAAAACAACATACATTAATATTTATTATCTCATAGTTCCATGGATCAGAAATCTGGGTATGGGTTAGCTGGGCGTTCTGCCAAGGGTCTCATCAGGCTGAATTCAAGGGGTCAGCACAGGCTCAATCCCATCTGAGGCTTAGGTTCTTCCAGTCTCACTGGTTGTTGGCAGAGCTGAGTTCCTTGAGTTGTCGGAGTGAAGTTAAGCTTCTTGCTGACTGTTGGTCAGGGACACTCTGGTCACCCTCAGGTCCTTGCCACGCGGCCTCCTCTATAAGCAGTTCACAACATGGTTGCTTACTTCTTCAAGGCCAGCAGGAGAAATCTCCCATACTTCAAATCTCTCTGATCTCGAGAATGAGCTCTTCTGACTAGGTCAGGCTCACCCAGGAGCATCTCTGTTGATTAACTCAAAGTCAACGAAATAGAGATCATAATTACATCTACTAATCCCTCTGTCTTATAACAATTATGGAAGTGCTATCCCATATATTTACAGGTTCCTCTCACACTCAAGGGGAGGGGATCATACAGGTATATACACCAGGGGATGGAACTCTTGTTGGCCATCTTAGAATTTTGCCAATACAGATGCAGAGGGGCCACATCTGCAGTTAGAAGCCAGTCATAAAGCTGGTAGCATTTAAGATCATCTTAACTGGCATTACAGAAAAATTTGTTGAACTGGTCAGTGAAATCGACATTTAACATAACAAGAAGGAGATGGGGGAGAAGGGAGTGAGAAAGAGAAGGAAAGAAGAAGACTGAAGTGAAATGACTTCAAGTAGAGAAGGCCATGAGGTAGGGTTGGAGCCATGTGGGAATCAGACCAGCCTCCCAAATGCTCAACTTCCAACTTATTCCCAGTTTATTGAAGAGGCAGTGTTACGCTGTCTCTTCAGTAGGGACCAGTGTGGCATTCCTACACGGCCCTTGATGGTGTCTCTCACTGCATCTCCTTTGGGAGGTAGCATTTCTTTTTAAGGTTGACTTTAAAGGAAAATACTGCATTATTCTTTTCTAGAAAGAACATCGGTGGCTCTGCTTCTTGCTCAACGGTCTAGGACGGCTCATTATTTCATAATATGTGCAGTACTGCCCCAAAGTAATTTTCCTTTTATTTTTGCCCACAAGGTGGAAAATTAAGGTTGAAATACAGCTTTATTTTTGCTTTTCCCAGAAGAGGTGACAGTGTAGTTTTTCTTCCCTGTTTTGCGACAAGCAGTGAAATATTATTTTGACTACAACTACAACTATTGACTCCTTCTTCCCATCTTGGCAAAAGTTTTATGTAGAGAGTCTCCTGCCCTTATTTGTGCCCAAGAGGCCATCCTAGGGTCTCGTGGGTTGGAGGAGGATTTCTGTCCAGAGCCACATGACCTGCTTTTTTACCTGTCACCATTCTCAGATAGGCCTTTGCATGCTCTTCCATATGGAGGCTTATGCCAAATCTCTCCATAACATTTCTGCCCAGGAAACACCACTTTTTTTTTCTTTCTTTCTTTCTTTTTTTTTTTTTTTTTTTTTTGGTATGGAAGAAATGGAGACGCTAAAACAAAAACTTAAGCATCAGTGATTTGGTTTCTCTTTGGTCCTGAGTAAAAACATTGACCGAAAGAGACTGTACATTTTAAGAGACTTCCTCTTCATTTCATTATTTTCTGTCTCCTGTTGGCCCTTTTCAATCCATTCCCATGAGATGGAGAATCTGCAGAACTTCAATAGTAAAAGCCACTAGGACTCGGTGTTAGGTCCCCTTTTACAGATCTTCCGCTTACATTTAACACCAGTTTGTGACCATTCCCTAATGTGAACTGATTGCGTGGGGGAAGTGGTTTTTTCTAGTTAAGTAAACTTTAAAGAATCTATATGGTCCTAAAGCATCCATTCAATATTTATTTAACACAATTTCTTCAGAGGGGTACTATGAACATAGCACTGTCCTGGGCATTAGAGACATAGAAGCAAAATCTGGTTTCCTTCCACAAGAAAAATAAGTGGTGGAAATAGCATAAGTTTAAAATAATACAGGCCTGAGCCCTGGCTGGTGTGGCTCAGTGTACTGAGTGCCAGCCTGCAAACTGAAGGGTCACTGGTTTGGTTCCTGGTCAGGACACGTGCCTGGGTTTTGGGCAGGATTCTTGGTTGGGGGCGTGTGAGAGGCAGTGGATCCATGTGTCTCTTATGCATTGCTGCTTCTCTCCCTCTCTTTCTCCCTCCTTTCTCCTCTCTCTAAAAGTAAATGAATAAAATCTTTAAAAAATAAATTTAAAAAATTTTAAAACTCATATGGGCCTGAGTTTGAATGCTCTCCTGCCACCTGCTAGATATAAACCTTCTGCATATTATGGTTTTTTATAAGTATTAGTTTCTTGTCTATCAAGTGGGTATAATAACTCCCATCTCCTTAGATTGTGACTATTCAAAGACTCTAGTCCTATATAAAATATATTGCATCATGATCAAGTTGGGCCTATTTAAGAACATGGCAAGTGATTTCATATATAAAAAGTACATAAATGTAATTCACCTACTAATCGATTATTAAAGAAAAATTATGTCATCTCACCAGATGCAAAAAGAGCATTGGATAAAAACTTTCAACTAGCTTTTAAAAAATTCCTTTACTTGATAAGGAGTACCTACCAAAAACCTAAAGTAAACATTTTTAATGAAAAAATGAAAGAACCATTCTATTTAAATAGGTCAGAAGACATAGTAGTCATTATGGCCACGCCTGTAATCAGTGACATACTGGAGCTGCCAGCCACCAAGACACGAAAGAGAAAGAAAAGAATAAGGATGAGAAGGCAGGAAGCATGACTGGTAAAACTGACGCAGGATAAGCCCACCTGCGAGAGAACACAAAGCAACCCATGTACAAGGAATTAAGGTTGCTAACAGTTTTTCACATCTATTTGATAATATTATCAATATAGTAAAACCAGTTTTACATATTCTAGCAACAAAGACTTGGAAAACATATTTTAAAAGGATATTTAAATAAAGAACCTAGAAATGAACCTAACAAAGGACTTCCAGGCCAGTATGGGGGGAAAAAAACAAAAGGTAAAATTTGTTTGAAGACCTTACCCAGATTGTATTCCATAACCAATAGCTGTAATCACCAAGAAGTATATGCATATCTTCAAGTCCAGGGCACTTTTTATTGCTCTGACATGCTGGCCTGCCCAACCGAAATCATGGCTACAACCAACACTCCAACCACCTGGAATTATGCAATTGATTTGTTCATTCTTGCTCCCATTCTCCTAGACCAGTGTCTTTGAAAGGGAGACAGGAACGTAGAATTAACATGGAATCCAGCAATTCCATTTCTGGGTATTTACCCCAAAGAATTAAAAGCAGAGACTGGTGTACAACAATGTAAATGTACATAATGCCACTGATTGTACACTTAAAATGGTTAAAATGGTAAGTATTATGTTATGTATATTTCACCATAATTTTTTAAATGACCCATGAATACTCCCCAAGAAACATGTGGGCTAGGGAGTCCCGGAGCAGATGGACTATTTTCCACAACTAGTTTGCCTGAGAACATCTGAGGTTCGGGGTCCCCTTTCACAGTGGCCCATCTCTTCTTTATGGAAATACGTTTTTTAGTCGCACATGTCATCTATTATTATAAATCTTACTATGGTGCATGGCTCCAGTGGGCAAGAAACCAGATAAATAAGTCATTTGAAATATTGTACATGTTGAGAAAATGAATGATCCATGATTGGTTAATATTTCTTACTGAAACTCAGTTATTTTCCAATTCTTTGCTTTTAATTAACTGAACAAGGACTAATGAGTTATCAGCTAATATTCACTAAAATAATTTTTATAATAGATATAAAATATTTATAAAAATTAATTGTATAATAATCTTTGGGATTTTGATAACTCACAAGTTTCCAGAGTTCCATAACTGTCCTTTAACAAAATTCCTTTCCCCAACTAGATATATAAGTGAATTTATATCCTTTAGAGTGATTTAAATTTATGATGAAAAATTTTAAATGTCACCTTAAAATGTATGAAAATACATTACTTTCAAAATATTTAGGAGATATGCAAGCAAAAAAAAATCTGATGATTAGTGTTAGTTGACTACTTGGTATTTTTTCCTCTCTTTGCAAAATGCTAACATCTCCCAGTTTCTCTCTCCCAGCTAATGACCCTGATTTCTGCTGCACTGAGCACATTGAGGCAATCAGAAGACATCCTCTGCTCACTCTCCCCACACCTGTGCGCCTGCTAGCACCTGCACTCACGCACTGTGCGCCTCCCCTGCTCCTATAGATGAACTCCCTAAGCTTTTGGGCAAACCCAGCCCTCTCTTTATGCCCCAGTCCCCCTCCTTTTTCATCTCTCCAGGGCTTGTTTCAGCAATTCTCCCCTCTCGTCCATCACCCATTGTTCCCCCTTTATACTAGACCATTCCTGTCAGTGCACGGAGAAGCTGTTATCTCCTCTCATCTGAAAAACAAAACCCTATCTTGAGCCCTTTCCCTCCCAGCAAACACCCATTTCCCTCAAAGCCTTTCTGTATAATCGTATCATTGCCAGGAAAATTCCTTGTAAGAGTTATCTATTCTCAATTCTTTGATTTCTTTCCTGACATTTGCTTTTAGGCCCACTTCAGTGGGGCCCCCTCCCCCTCACTGTGGTTGCTCTTGTCAAGGCCCCCAGTGGCCTCTGCTTTGCTGTTCTGTAGTCAGTTCTCAGGTCTCATCTCACTGGACCTATAGGCAGCGTGTGACACTCTCCCCCTGAAATGGTTTCTCACTTGACTTCTAAGACTCCATACCTTCCTGGAGCTCCTTCTGGCTGCTCTTTTTCGGTCCTCTTCACTGAGTGCTCCTTATCTATCCAGCTTTAGGAACTGGAATGTTCCAGAGCTCAGTCCTTGGACCTTCTTTCCTTTCTGTCTACTGGCGTTCCCTGGTTGTCTCAACCAGTCTCGTGGCTTTAAAAATACCATTTAATCTGCTTGCTCCAGGCAGTTCTTTCCCTCCAGAATCGTTCTGCATCTTTCTCCATCATGCTCGCTGCCTCAGGGGGTTGGCTTGTGCGTAATATACCAAGAGGCCCCTCTGTGCCTTCTTGCATCTGGCTGGTTGTGGACAGTAACAACTGGTGGCAGGACACGGGGAGAGAAAAGAGTGGCATTGGACTATTTACTCCCTCCACTCCTTCAGTGTGAGGAGTCTTAACCGAAGATGACTCCCTTCAAGTCTGCCTTCTCCACCAGCTCTCTGTTTCCTAGTTCCAACAACTGTCTCCTTTGTTCCTTGGGTATTAGGGACACCCAAGATATCCCACTATTCTTTGCATTTCCCTACACGCTCACCTCTTAGAAGTGTCCCTTTGTAAAGAAGCTCTCTTTAACTATTCCTAATTTGGTGATGCCATTATTTTCTGTCGGGATCCTGCATGATGGAGGGTCTATGACTTCCAAACGCAGAACCTCATTCAGGGTCTCTCTTTCGAACTCTTGTCGTGTGTCGCTAGCAGACCACAGAGCACTCCTCTGATCCTCTGAACCATCTACTAGAATTCTCAAACTCGTCACGACCAGTATTGAGCTCCCAACTTCCTCCCTCCAATCTAGTCTTCCCCCTCTTAGCAACGGCAGTGCCGTCCTTCCGTTGCTCAGGCCAACATCTTTGAACTAATCAGTCCTGATCCTCTCCAACCTCACTTCTGGTCCATCAGCAAATCCTTTTGGCACTGCCTGTCACTGGCTACTTCTCTCCACCACATGGACGGTAGTCTGGTCCAAGCCACCACCACATCTCCTCTCGATTACTGCAGGAACCTCATACGGGCCTCCCGCTTCCCATTCCTGGTTCACAGGTTCTCCGTGCAGCAGCCAGGACAGTCCTGTTGCAGTCAGGTCACATCCCACCCCTGCTCTTCACCCTGACCTATGCCAGTGGGTCCCTGTCTCCTGATCTCTCCCTCCAGCAGCTGCCTCCGCTGTCTGTACTGCAGCCAGCCCAGGCTTTCCCGATGAAACTGTCTTCAGTTTCTCACCTTTTGCTGACCTTCCTTTTATTTTTTTTGTTACTGTTTTGTTTTACTTGCTTATTATTTTCTTATTTATACCAGAACGTATGTTGCATGTGGGCAAAGGGTTTTGACCCTTGCAGTAGTGTCTGTCACAGAGCAGTTGATTTTGAGTGAAAGGGAACATTTAAAGAGACCTAAAGAAATGAAGATACACTGTATTAATGGGTAGAAAAGCTCAGTATTATGAAGATGTCAATTCTTCTCAAATTGATCTATAAACTTCGTGCAATTCCAATAAAAATCCCAACAGAGGTTTTCAAAGAACTTGACAAATCAATTTTAAATGGATATTGTTGAGCACAGCCTAAAAATAGCTCAGTGCTACTAAAGAGGAAGAAGGTGGGAGAATTTGTCCTTCCAGACATCAACGCTTTTTCATAAAGTTATGGCAATATAAGGTGGTACCGGCTCCGGACTAAACAAGTTGACCCAGCAGCAGACCCGTGCATATGGAACCTTAATGCATGACAAAGTTAACATTTCAGGCTTTGGGGAAAAGGAAGAATAAATAAATTGCCCTGGGACACTTGGTCATCCATACCACACACATAACCTATCCTGAGTGAATTAAACTTAAAGGTGTGTGGGAAAACTTGAACACTTTTAGCAAAAAATAGATGATCGTATCTTTATGACTGTGGAGCAGAGGACTTGCTAAAAAGACCAAAAAGCACCAACCATGAAGAAAAATTGATAAATCTGAATACTTAGAAATGAGAAACATTTGTTCATTAAGAGACACTATAACATAAGTGAAAATATGCATTACAAAATGGAAGAAGATATTTGGAACAAATACAACTGATAAATGATTATTTTTCAGAATACATAAATAACTCCTAAAAAATCAACTAGAAAAATACAAGTATCTCAAAACGAAAGTAGGCAAAGGGCTTGAATGAGCTTTCACTAAAGCAGGAACACAGGCGGCCAGTATTCGAGATACTATGCTTTATCCTGCAGAAAAATTCAAAATCAGATTTGCTTCAGAAAGCACTAGATGTTTAAAAATTAGAACGCGTAGCAAAACCCTGTGTGAGCAAGGCTAGGAGCGGCGGAGCGCATGCACACTGCTGGTGGAAATGTCAGTTGGTACCAGGACGGGAAACAATCCGTTATTATCTTTTAAATGTCAACATGTGCCTGTGCTACTGGGAGACCTGTTTAGGAATGTTTATAACAGCATTGTTTATAATAACAAAAATCAAACAACCTCTGCAAAGAAATACAATGTTAAAAGACTAGAAACCACCCAGTGCCCATTGGCTGTATGAAGAAATAAATTGCAGCATATTTACACAATACAACATTTTAGAACAGTGAAAATGACTGACCAGCGACTGTGCACTGGCTTTCTTTCCAGTCTCTCTGGCCTGGGTTGCTGCTGTCCCAGCAGGCCGTGCAGCTCAGCTCCAGGATGGGGCAGCTGGCTCTTCCCGGGACAGTGTGGACTTTCAGTGCAGGCCCTTCTCCCTCCCCCTTAAAGCAGCTTCTGATGCATTCTGCGCCTGGTTGCACATTCCCTGCACCCTGCCCTCAAAGTGGGCTCTGTGTGTGCATGGGGTGGGGGGCACAGGCAGGCGAAGGGAGACTTTAGAACAGTTTTAGGATTCTGCTAGAAAGAGGAAGGAGGGACTGGCCAGCCACTATCCACGACTCTGTCTCTCCTACATGCTGCACACTCCTGAGAGAAGGGACCGTGTCATAATCATATCATCCCCACATTCCCTGAGGTCAGCTCTGACATTCAAAAAATATTGAACACAAGATTAGCCTAAGTAAGACCTAACTGGTCCGACCTACTCAAAGAGAAATCAGGTCAAGAGCCTCTTGCCAGAACCAACACACTCACTAGGAAAGCTGGCATCTGCAGATAAGGAAATGGGTGGATGACAAATTAGGAAGTGGAGGTATTTTAAGGGTTTTCTCTGACTAGCAAAACAAAAGCCTACTGGTCAGGGGCTCCGGCCTCCCCGGGGGGCGGCGAGGTGTGCAGAACACTGTTGCTTTCTGATGCGAGTGTCCTGAAATCCTCAGCAGTGACCCCGCAGTGAGGTGGTGTTTTCCTGATCTTAAAAGGAGCACAGCAGAAGCTTTTGTCCTCCAGTTGCCAGGGCGTGGAACATGGCTTACCATTCAACTGGAACAATGTTTTTGGCAGCAGTGCCGTTCAGTAGCTTTTTCTCAGCTTGTCCCCTGAACAAGTCAGCCACTCACTGGGCAGGCCAGGCTGGCACCACCATGCTGAGGCCCCAGGGCCCCTGGGCCCGCCCACTTGCCCCCTGTTTGCCCAATTAGCCCACTGTTAATGTTTCCTCTTTCTCTGGTGGTGACTAATTTACCACCCCTGTCTGAGGAGGTACAGAGAAACCCAAAACTTTCCGGACTTGGGGTCCAAAATGTCAAGATCTGGCCAGTGTATTCAAACATTCAGGACAAAAATCAGCCCTCGTTCCTGCCTCCCCCGCAGAGTCCCCTCATGTGGTTTTGCACAAAGGTGCTGCTGAGGGACCAGGGAGGCCTGGATCCAGGCTGCACTCTGCTCACTAAACCTGGGGTGGGGGGACGCCTTTCTTCTCATAGAGGCGTCCACTGCTTGCTGAGGGCCACCTTTGTCTGACTGGCAGAGGCCTCATATCCTCTCCCCATCCTGTCACGAGGTTGGACCCAGAAGCCCTAGGCTGATTTGCAATTTCTTCCTGCCTCAGCTTTTGCTGGGAATGAAACCAAGAGCATGGTCCTGGCCTCTCTTCTCAGCCCTGCTCCTGTGAGATCTGCCTCCCTGATCACTGCCTGCCTGCAGAGCATCCTCCAGCCCAGGGAGTGCCCTGTGCCGGGGGGCCATAGCTGCCCAGCCTACTGTCAGCCTGCCTTCGGGCTCCTCGCCTGCTTGACTCCTGGCTCACAGCTTAGCCCTGAACTTCCATTTGTGTCCAGGCTCCCCCTGGGTGCTGACGCCATCCCTGGGTGCTGCTGGGCCTGGCTTTCAGTTCTGACCCTGGGCATCAAAACATTAGGGCACAGCACTGACAGCAGCCTCTGACAGGCACAAGGAAGGGTTGTTTTCCAAGGGTGGAGTGTTTCAGTCCAGACCAATAAGGCATCTTTGAGCAGCCAAGCTTGACCACTGGGCGTCCTACACATGCGTCTCTTCACAGAGGGCCTCGTGGACCGCGTGTTCCAGCACCCCTCCCACCCTGTTCTGGTCTGCAGCCGCAGGGCGCACAGCACTGTTATCTCATTTGGGCATCTCTAGATTACAGACGATCTTTTTCAGTACCGTTCTCAGCACTGTGCTCAGACTCTCAACAACATCCTTCACAGCTGGACCCGACTGCCGAGATCCTCCCAACCCTGTGTCTCCCCCAGGAGTCACCCCCCTTATAACACACACACGCACACGCACACACACACAGAGCCTGAGCCTACTTTGGGGGTGGGACCCAGAGAGGACATGGTTGCTGAAGCCATATGCAGTCAGAAGCCAGCACTGAATGTCCATGTTATTGCTGGAAGGACTGGCTTCTCCATCCTGTAGCTGAACTGCACGGCCTGCTGGGGTAGGAGCAGTAAGGCAAATAGGACCAGGGCTGGGGAGGAATAAAAGACGAGGGGAAGTGATTCTGTCAAAATCCAGAGAGAACAATAATCACTGAAAAATGCGCCTGGGCGCCATCATGCCTCCTGCGCCCTTGCTCTGCCCCGGCCCCATCCCCAGCTGCAAACCACAGGGCCCTGCTCCCTTTCCCCAGAAATTCATCCTGGCTACCTACTCATTCAGCACACCTCTGACAGGTTCCTGAAGCTCAGCTCCGGGAGCTGTCCCCAGTCACCTTGGCTACTCAAGCCTGAATTACTCTGCCCCCCCTGACCCCCACCCAGCCCTCTGCTATGGGGGATCCTGGCCTTCAGGCTCCACCCCTAGCCCCCTGCCCTCTCCACCCCGATCTGCAGGGAAGTGTGAGCACCATCTGGTCTTGGATCCTTTCTTTATGCTCCTTTTCTACTTGCCAACATGATCATGGGCTTGTCTCACACGGCCAGTATTTGTTCGTTGATTGATGAGTAAGCACACTTGCAGTCACATCTTATGAAGTGGTGTTTTTCAAAGTGTGCTGTGAACATCCTCTGCACCAGAATGGCGTTGGGTGTTCTCTGAAACACATATTCTCGGACCCCACCATGCACGAACTCGGTCAGAGTTTCTGGGAGCTCAGCCGTCATTTCCATTGCAGTGGATGGAAACCGGCCACACAGTCTTTGACGTTTCTCCCATCGAGAGGTGGGTCCTGCTTCTCTTCCCCTTGGAATTGGCCCATGGCTACTCCAAACATCCAAGTGATACTTTGCCAGATCCAGGCCTCGCCACATGGAGAGACCCTAAAAGTACATGCAGAGGGAGGAGACCCCACCCAAGTCAGGTTTACAGTCATCCCCTCTGATGTCCCAGGTATGTCTGGGACTCCCCAGGGGAGACCAGGCACCAGCTGGAAACCAATGGGTGGCCCCGATCACTTGCGGCAGAAGACTCACCAGCCGTGCCCCGCCAGTGCTTCTGGTCCACAAGATCATAAAGTGGTTGTTGCTTTAATCCTCTGAGTTTGGGGAGTTTTCCACATAGCGATAGATAACAAGAAGATGCACCTGTAACAAATTCTCCATGTTATTCTTGTGTGTCCTAGAAGTTGAGTCATCGTTATAAAGAGAGATGACATTTAATGAGTAAAATTTTATAGTAAAGAATACAAAATATTATCCATTGTATAACTTGTCTTCATATCCTAAGGGAAGGAAGAGATGGTAAAGTAAAATCTCATCATTTGTGTTTCTTGGATGGTCGGCGAGTTCTGCTTCTGGCACAAACAAGAGAGGCCCTCCAGCTCTCCTGAACTTTTCTAGACGATCCGATTGCCACAGACAGTGTTAATAAACAATGTTCCCGATGGAATAGAATTCAGCTTTGGATTTAAAATGTAGTGAGTCCCGATAACATTTGGTTTGGACATGTTTTCTTAGTCTATGCTTCTAGGCCAAAACTAAGAAGATTTTCTTTCTCTATTTCTTTTTTTGTTTGTCTCATGGGAGTGTATTTTAAGACTGAAGCTTGTGGGTTTCTTTCAGGTTTCATAATGAAACCTTTAGGTTTGTAAGTCACATGACCAGCCACTGCTTTGCCATAGTTCTGTATGAAAACCACAGGACCCTACAAACCCCACTGGGATTAAGTGATTTTTGTTTTGGTTTCTCAACAAAGCAGTTTGGACAAATCTGAGAAATTTTTACAGACTCAGCAGAGATTGGTGTGAAACTCAGCATCTTCTTTGGATGCTTCAGCTCAGCTTCAGTGGGTTTGGACGAGCCCCGTGCTTAAAAATGGAACTCTGAAAGCATAAAACCACACAAGCCAAAAATATTTTCCAAAATGAGTTGAACTAAGCTGAAGCTGCTGGGATGTGTGCCCTCTCCGTGCAGACAAGTATATGTTCCCCTTCCAACTCGATGCCCAACCTGTCTCCCAGCGCACTGGGGCCACGGGGCCGAGTGCGGAGTAGAGCTGTCCCTTCGGAG
This sequence comes from Tonatia bakeri, assembly GCA_004024845.1. Classification (NCBI taxonomy): domain Eukaryota; kingdom Metazoa; phylum Chordata; class Mammalia; order Chiroptera; family Phyllostomidae; genus Tonatia; species Tonatia bakeri. Next base: position 107,135 of record PVIA01001119.1, read on the forward strand.
CAGGACTTCCGCCTCTGCAGCACTCCTCACAGGTAGCTGTGTGTTTCCAGAAACTCAGCGATTCCAAGTCTGGCAAGAAGTCACTCTCACCATTTATTTTTATTTTGTCTGTCCGAAGAACAAAGCATCCGTATGGCGGTATCACTGAGGACCGCTGACAAATAAATATCACCCTCAGGGCCGTGGCTCCCAAACAACAGCCTGGTCCACAGCAGGGCCACATCAACATTGCTCCAGGAGCTGGTGACAAACACAGGGTCCCAGACAGCCCCCCCGGATCAGAACTTCTGGGTGGGAGCCCAGGAATCTTTATTTTAATGAGTTGCTCAGATGATTGTATACATCCAAGTTTAGGAAACACTTTGGTGTTTAAAAAATATGGCACGTCTGCTTCTGGCCAAGATGGAGTAGCAGCGATTAGATTCATCCTCCTGCCTGAAACAGCTGGGAAACCGGGCCAAGTGTCTAGAGGAATGGACGTCAGGCAGTGAGGTGGTGATTGCCGGGAAGGGAACCGGTTAGTGTCCAGAGACCGGGAAGGGAGAGCTGGACGGCACTTGGGGGATGACAAATAGGTTTACAAAAAGAGATTATTAGAAGGTGATTTTGCTTTACTCTGCCAAGGATGCTCACACTTACTGCATAGAAGACTCACCCACGGTGGGGCTGCCTGAATAGCTGGAGGCCTCCCCACAGTGGGATATTCAGCAGCACAGGTGTGGCTGTGCTGATACAGACTACAGCCAAGGGAAAATGGGTTTACAACATGCTCTTGTGGAAGCAGCCTAGTGCCCATGAGTAGAGGGGTAGATAAGACAGCTATGGGACATTTACTCAACAGAATACTACTCAACCATAGAAAAGAAGAAACTTTTACCCTTTGCAACAGCATGGATGGACCTGGAGAGCATTATGCAAAGTGCAATAAGCCAGTCAGAGAGAGACAAGGACCATGTGATTTCACTCACATGTGGAATCTAATGAACAAACTGATCTAAGAAGCAAAACAGAGACAGACCCAGAGAGAGCAGGCTGACAGCTCCAGGGCTGGGCGGGCCTGGGCTCAGGCTGTGGAGGGATCCAGCAAAAAAAGACAGAAAAAGAGAAAGAATTAATGGACACAGACAAGTGTGGTGACTGTGGGGTGTGGTGGGGGTGGAAGAGTAAAAGGGAGATGCATGGAAATGGAAAAATAATAATAAAACAGAGACATGTATGTATTGCAGTATGCAGGATTCTCTATAGGAAACGTAAGAAAGTGGTGTGTTGGCTGTGTCGGAGGAGCTGGCTGGCAGCAGGGACAGAGACTGGTTTAGCTGTGCAGCTTATGTACTGTTAAACATTTCACAACGTTCATGTTGTTTCTTTGCAACAGAAAAGCTAGTTAACAAATAGAAACCAAAATAAATGTTTTCTCTTCAGGATTCCTTTCAATATGTAATCAAACTGTATTTGATTTTTACAAACTCACCTATCATGTAACTCAGAAAACATTGACCACATGAAGCAGTGGTCATAACACCCACCTATTGGATAACCCATGGCATTCTCAGTTTAGTTTGTCCTTTATTCCCTTGGCATATAATATAATACTGTACACACAGAAAATGGCAACAAATCACGTCATTCTTGTGTTTCAACTCGTTTGAAAGACAGATTATTGTCATTGTTGCCTGTTCACTTCCAAACCGTGAGTTTAGAACAAGTTGTTCTGGGACCTGGCACCATCCCACACACGCCCCGTGTCGTTTATACGGTCACACGCACATTCCCGTGTGGTTTCTAAACCTACAAAAGTATTCCTTTGTGGACACCCAAGTGTCTGCAGAACAAGGTGTTGCTGAGGTCCTTGTTTTCTCTAGCACAGGAAGATGCAGATAAAGAAGAGTTTTAGGGTTGGAATAAAGGTTCCTCCCTGAGCTGTGGCCACCGTCCCCACTGGATGTCCCTGTTCAGACCTTTGGGGGTGATGAGCCCTTCTTAAAGGGACACCGAATTGCACTTGCTGTTGTACTTTCTTGTTATTTTCTTAAGGATGTGGGATATACACATTGTTGTTACCAGGCAAAAGAGGTGAACTGTATGACTTCTAAAACTTTGCTTGTGCAGACGACAAGGATTTTGGATGTTTAAAAAATTACGAGGCCCAAAGAATGGATGTAACCAAAGAACCAATGTCAAAGAATGTGATTCTGGCAATTTAAATAACTAATTGTCAATGTTATAAGCCTCTGATACCCCATTATGCTCCCTCTATTGATGTACCCCCACCACTGGCACAAACAAGGCCAGTTCCTTCTCTCTTCAATTCTTTGTAAAACACAGTGGGGGAGGGAGGAGAATGTGAGTGTTTGTGTTTCTTCTATCAGCCTTTACACTGAGAACACACACAAGAAACGGGCAGTGTGCTCACCTGTAAGGGGAGAGCGAAGAAGGCAGAGGGACAGCAGACGATGGGGACAGACCTCCCAACATACACATTTTTATATTGTATTCATATTGGATCATGTAAACATAGCACCTATTTTTCATTTTAAAGTTAAAGAATATTTTTCAAAGTTTATCTTTTCAAAAAAGCTTTCTAAAACATGCCTAAGCCTGGGTTGAATGGGTTGAAGTTACATAAGCTGAGTAAAAATAACAGGAAACTGAAACTCAACCCCCACCTCCCTCCTCTACTTATCAATTTAGATGAAAAAAGAGCTCAAGAAATTGTCTCGTCAATTTCCTTCTGGCTGCCATTTCCATGGTGTGTAGCAGATGAGTCTATAGTTTCTTAGGACATTTTGAAAAGTAAGAGACAAAATTCTAGTTTGTATAATTTTTACTTTTGGAGGCATTTGGGCATCTTACTGCAGAACCACCTGTGTACGTGTTGGGATGGCAGGGGGGGACCCTGGGAAGAAGCACGTGTGTGTGCACACGCATGTGCAGGGCCTGGGGGTGATGGCAGCGGGGGGCTGCAGGTATTTCCCCGTGTGAACAGTAGAGGTTTGATTTTTGCAAAGCAGTTTTTCTGATGAGATATTGCTGACTGAATTTGGAAGTTGATAATATAATTCAGTTCTCCTCTGGGCATTTTGGGCATACTATGATTTTCTTGGTTGAAATGCCTCCCTCCCCACCCCAAAATAGTAGAAAGACTGAATAATTTCATATTGGACACTTTCCCTTTTGGAGAATAATTTAAGCGTTACCATATGTCTTCTTATTTTGTCCTTCTACAAAACAAACACAAAGGAACACACTGGAGGGGTGTGTGTGTGTGTGTGTGTGTGTGTGTGTGTGTGTGTGTTTAAAATCACTGGTGATTGCCCAGTCACTGGGCCATGGTAATTATCCAGGAAGGTGTTTGAAGATACGCTCCACTGAAGGGGAGTGATAACAACCTTCAGAAACTGGTTAGTCCCCAGGAACTAAAATCAGTGTGATGGTGGCTGCACAAGAACGGAAGGAATAACCATTGAAATTAGACCCAAGGAAGAGCGCGTGAAGTGTGCTTGCTGTCAGCCAGCGGCATCTGAACGGTTCAGGTCCAGGCACCACGAGTTTTACCTGAGATGGATTCTGGAGAAGTAGGGAGCTGAGTGTCTCCCGTGTGTGTGTAGCGCTGTGGCCTGTCTGCACCAGGAGCCGTCAGGTTCCCCAAAGCAGAGGCCTGCTTCCAAAGTATCCAAATCAGTCTAGAAATAACAGCCTGGTTATTTCATTTTTCACAGCTTTCTGCCTATTCCCTGCACTGAGGAGTTATGTAGCTAACTTTGTTCACATGAAGCAGCTGCGGAGGTGAACACTGTGTCAGATTCACAGCCACATAATTTACTTGAAATGCACACACACACACACACAGTGACTCTTTAAGTGCATTTCTTCAGGAGTATTCAGCAAACCAGATTATTCAGGAAACGGCTTCAGTCAAAATGCTGATCAAATTATATAAATTATCAAGACATTTATTTCAAAGATACTACAAAATATAAAAGCATTCTTATCAGGTGCCTGTGGCACTTTTAAAACTCAATCCCAACATTCTTTAATATCCTCCCATCAAAAGCAGGAGTCCTGTCCCCTCTCCTGAATCAGGACGGGCTGGCGACTGCTTTGGCCAATGAAGTATGGTGGAAACGTTGCTGTGTGACTTTTCGGGCTAGATCAGAAAAGGCCGTGCAGCTCCTGCTCTTTTCCCTTAGGATTCTTGCTCTGGCCGAAGCCAGCTGCTTCCGCTGAGAAAGTCTTGCTGGAAAGGCCTTCTGATCACAGCCCTGCTGAGCTTCCAGAAGAGCCAGCATCCACTGCCGGCCACGTAGACAGACAGTCTTGAACACACAGCCCACTGAGCCTTCAGGTGGTCACAGCCCCCACCAATATCTGACTGCAGCCTCCTGAGAAACCCCCTGTGACAGCAAAGCAGCTGAGCCCTTCTTGAATGCATACCCCACAAAATCATTTAAAAACAGTTTTAAATAAATCTGTGTTGGGTTCACACCACGAAGTTAAAGGGTAACTTGGTATATATAGTGCCAAGGGGATGAACTGTCTCCTTGACACAGATCATCCATCCTTCCAGCTGCTTCCTTTCACTTCCGAGTGTTCACACGTGATCACTTTAATCCACTTTTCTTTGGGTTTATCTTTTTGTGCCCTACACATGCACATGCACACAGAGTCACACAGGCCAGCTACCCACATACACAGCATCGATCGAATGAGTTCAAGTGAGCTTGAGCCCTAGATGGCTTAGTTCAGCCTTCACTTTCCAACTGCGAAAATTTGGGTCTGGGGGGATTGAGTCTCTTGCCCAAGGTCATGCGGCTAAGTCTTGTCCCAGCTGGAAGTAAACCCAGGTTTCTGACACCCGGTCTAGTTCTTTTCCTGCTAATTGACTTCCCACCCTCCTCATAAAATAAAATGGCTCATCCCTCTTCTAGTCCAGAGGACACACACTTTCAGGGTCCCTGGGCACAGTATCTCATGGGGCCTTCTAGGGGTGACCAGTGGGTGCTGCCTACAGCTGAGCTGCCTGATGGGAGGCCAGGGGAGGGAGTGAAGACAGGCAAAAAGGAAGTGCTGAGAGAGCCTGGCCAAGCTCACCTCCTTCCTCCTTCCTCCTAGGCCTGTTCTGAAGGCCACATGCTAATTGTGGGCAGAGTGCAGGATGGGATTCCCAAATGTGCTGAAAGCCTGCCAAGCTCCTCCCTTGAGCTTCTGTGTTAGACCCTCCTAGCAAAGACAAAAGTGTTTAGGCCCTGGCAGGATGATAGATCAGTGGACCAGAGTATCACCCCATACACCAAGACTGTGGGTTCGGTCCCAGGTCAGGGCACATGCAAGAATCAACCAATGAATGCATAAATAAGTGGAACAACAAATCTCTCTCCCTCCCTCTCTCTCTCTCACACACACAACCACTTTTTAACTAGTGTTTTAAATGGTATATTGCATATTGCTGAATCTGGCTAAAAAAGATGAGCAATTGTGACAAAAGACTGGGAAAGTCTCCGTTAGACAGCACTGGGGCTGGTTGACTGTGAGGAGTGCGTATCTGTGTGTTTTATCTGCCACTCAAAGGCCCAGGCAGGCTGTCGTGAAATACGTTCTCAGCCGCCCACTGCCCCAGAGCTGCCCCAATTTTTCTAAGCCCTACAGCATTGTCATTTCATTTGTCTGCCGAGGGAATTAGAGCCAATGAATGAGAAGGCCACCACCCCGCTCAGTAATGATATATTTCTCTTCCCTTCAGTGATCTTGCCAACAACCAGATCTCCCTCCTCCACCCCCAGCTACCACCATTGTCCTACACCAAAGAGTAAAGGATGATTAAAAGTCTTTGACATGAGGTGTGGTTTAGTTCAATATGTACTGTTGGTTCTGCAAATAGCTGATGGGAGGTTGACTATGCATGTTATGTGCCATATGCCACTCTGCTGGCTGGCACGCAGTGGGGAGCTTGAGAGGCAAGGGCGGGGAAGTGCAGATTCTACTTTTGAAGCACAGGCTTCAAAACAAAACAAAACAAGCGTTTTAGAGAATAAATATCTCATAATTACCGTTTTGTTCATCCTTCATAGATTCCTCACACTGTACACAATTTGCCTTTCAAAAAGGCAGCAGCAGGTTTGATCGACCACAGATTCATAAAATCACATTCAAGTAAAAATAACCCACTTTCTGTGCTTGCCGCATTCTGGGAAAGTTATGTATAAATTGAAATATTGCAAAGTTGGTCATATTTCAAATATTCCAAATTTAAATTGGTCCCATTTTGTAAAGCAAATAGTAATTTTGTAATGCAAATTGTCACTCCCTAACTTACTTGTTTTGTGAGTTTCAGTGATTGTATTTACTTTTTTTCCTAAAGCAAGATACATCTATAGATAATGGCAGGCAGTAAGACTGTAAAGTAATGCAACATAAAATTTTAAAATATAATTGAAAATATTTTTAGTTTTAGAAATTCAATCTAGGGATTTAAGTTTTTATTCAGAACTTTTATCTAAAGTAAGAACATGTGCCCACCTCAATGTAAGGCGGTCTGGCAATATTCAGCAAAATATTGAATTAATCTTAAGGATGTAAGAAAATGTGTAAAGATGTATGTACCCAAAAAATTGATTGTGGCATTGCTTATAACAACAAAAGGTTGGAAGGAGCCTAAAGCACCATCAACAGAGAAGCTATCGAAATAAAAGCAGATTCTTCTGTTAACACACGATGGTATTTGTGCTGCTGTCGAAAAGGGCAAAAGATCCACGATGAGATGTTACTCTTGCTCACCACGTAGGCACCGTTTGGGGACTAGCTAACCTCCTGTTGGGGCATGGGGGGAGGAGGAAGTCGGAATCAGTGTGGCAGGACCCGAAACACTGCCTCACCAGGAGCGCTGCCACAGCTGAGAACCCTCCGTCACAGATGCTCAGGGCGCTGAGATGCTGTAATCAGTGTGACGTGAACTATTCACTCAAAAAAACAACACTATAGAGTCATTTTTATACATTTAAGAGATTCAAAAAGTTTTAAAGAATCATATTATCTAATGGGCAAGTATTAAAGTTTAATTCTCCTAGGACATATTCATTGGAATCATTGCTTAAGGGGAAAGTATGTATTTGGCTCTTTCAGGACAAGTTCTAGAGAAGATCATTTTATGCATTAGAATTGGGTAGGAATTTTGCTGCATTTACTAATACTCAGTGTTACCCACTTCCTTGGTCTTTTTCCGAGGGAGATATACTTGCTTTCTAAACTTACTTGATTAGAGTGAGTTAAGAATTACTCAGCAGTTCAGTTTATGGGAATGAAATATTACTTAAGATGTGATCTTAAAGACTTTCATTTGGTTGCCAACTTTAATTTTAGGTGTCTGCATGGTATCTGAGGATAGGGAGTACTAATCAGTAATCTCACCATCCTAACTTAACACTTTTAAAAAAAAATTCATTCCAGGGATTTTTCTTAGAATTATTATTCTTTTAAATACAAAACACTACAAACATACAGAAAAATGCAATAAATAATATCGTGGAACTCCTGTTTGCTTCAGTACAGCAAATTAGATACTCTGAACATCCCTTCACTGAAAACAACTAAAAATGCTAAATAAAATATCAGAATTAATAGTCATTTTTAAATGCATCACTGAGCTGGTAGGACAGTAAGAAATATTTAGAGCCTAATAAAGTAAAAGCAGGAATCTGGAAAAGTAAGAGTGCTCTGAATTTCTCTTTCTCCCCCGAGGCCTCTGCAGAGCCCAGCTGGCATTAACCTGGGGCCTGGATGGTGGTGTGGACTAGCAGAGGCCAAGGCCATAGCCCAAAGTCTAAGGGAGAGCCTGCCGTAGGGCCTCGGCTCCGCAGCTTCAGTGCACGAGGGGCCTGGCTAGTTATAGGTGGGAGGCAGCCAGGAAACTCCTTCGTCTCGACCATTGTGCTGGGTGGAGTGGGGGAAAGGTCTCCCTTGAAAATTCACAAAAACAAGCAAACCTTCACAGGGGTTTGTGGTATTTTGCATATTTCCGAATGCAAAATTTCCATTATCTGTGAGAACCAAAAAAATCTCAGGCTAAAATTTTATTTTAAAGTAGTTTCAGTCTTCAGTTGCTTCTGGGCACATGGCAGAAATAAAAGCAACACTCTCTGGAGGAAACCACTATCAAATCAGGCCTCCAAATATTCTTACAACGAAACACCAGAGAATCTGGCCTGACCATCAAAACTCACAAAACACACAAGCAATCAAGACACCATTGGGAATATCCAGGAAACATAATAGAAGAATCAGGCCACAAATGACCCTGAATATTGTAATGATCAGTCATACATAAAATGAGTGCATTTTAATTGGCAAAAAGTAATAATAAAGGGGCCTTAAAATACATAAGGAATAAAAGACCATAGTAATGATCCTGAAAATTTGCAAAGGAAATTGAATTTTTAAAAATAAAAAATAGCCCTAACTGGTGTGGCTCAGTGGATTGAGTGCCAGCCTATGAATTAAAGAGTCACGGGTTCAATTCCCAGTCAGGGCACATGCTTGGGTTGTGTGCCAGGTCCCCAATAGGGGGCACATGAGAGGCAACCACACATTGATGTTGCTCTCCCTCTCTTTCTCCCTCCCTACCCCTGTCTCTAAAAATAAATAAGTAAATAAAATCTTTAAAACATTTTTAAAATAATAAAAAAATATTACCATTGAAATTTAAAAACCTCTGGGTTGCTTAAATAGAAAATTGAGGACAAAGATATTATTCATAAGGTGGAACAGAAACAGAGATCAAAACTATGAGAAGGTAGCTAAGAGGCCTAGGGAGTAGATAACTCCCACACAGATCTCATAGGATATCAGACCAAAGGCTCCAATAGTGATCAGGGAAATGCAAAGTGGGATAACAATGAGATGGCATTTTTACCCTTCTTATCTTGGTAAAATGTATGGTGCCAACTTCTGGCAAGGCTATGGACAAACAGGAACTATCCTACTTTGCTTGTGGGGTGTACATTGGCGTAACCACTTTGGAAGGCAATTATTTGGCAATATCTAGGAAAGCTGGGAATGCACCTAGGTGCCGACCCAAGAAACATTCTTATTCACGTGCCCAAGAAAATACAGACAAGGATGTTCACCATTACACTGCCTTACTAGCAAAGGTGTGAAAACAACCTAATCATTATGTATATCTTTTACAAATCCCTGCAGAACCCACTGGGCAGGAAAGGGCACATAACAAGCATCTAGTAATTTACAGAGCCTGGGGACAAGGTCTGCCTTTTCTCCTTCAGCAGGCGGCCAGGGCACTGGGAAGAGAGGGAAGGTTGAGACTGGGAAGTTCTGGGGATCATCTTGGCCATTCGTTCATTCAACTGATAATGACTGAAAGCCTTTCCTGGAGCAAGTGCTCGTGGTTTAAAGGGCTCATCCCTCCAAGCTAGAGTCAGTTGGGCTGTGATGTTAACGGACTGTTCATCCTGGAATCCGCTGTTTCTTCCTCTGAAACTCGGCCTTCTGGCTGTTTTACTGCATACACATTAGACCTCCCACTGGGGGATAGTCAGGAGTAATGAAAGGAGAGCACAGTTCCCTCTGCCTTTTGTGGGGAAGGAAAGGTAGAAACGTAGCCAAAATTCTCCACTCTCCATCCTTCGAGGCCCCGCTCAGCACTGATCTGCTTGACTCTGCGGCTAGACTTTCTCTCTGGCCCCAGGCCTCGTTTTCTGCAGCAGTCACTCGGTTATTAGCAATGTATGTGGGGTAACATTTCTTGCAATGGTATTTAAGTTGAAAGGCAAATTTCTTGTTGCCTGAGCATGACTTTAGTCATTGGGTGGCCAGAATAACTCTCTACACCTCCTCCTTGTGTATAGCACACACAGGGTATACCGTGTGCAAAGCCAGTTACAAATAAAGGTTTCTGGTAAAGAATGAATAAATATCTAAGTGAATGGAGGCCTTAGGCAAAAAATTGGAACTTACTTTTAAATAATATTTACCAGTAGAGTCCCTTGTTCTTGTTGTAGGACCCTAACTCTGAGGTCATTTTTTGAGACAGATACCTCTAACTGGAAATCCATATGTGGACAAAATGCATCGTGCTGCATCTTGGAAGCCTAGGTGGAGGTTCAGGGAAATACTTTGTCCTATTGCTATGAAATTTAGTGTTTATCTTCTTTATGATCCCATAGAATTAGCTGCATCTAGCAAAATAAGATAGTATCTTCTAAATCAACGTACCCATGCACTCGAATATACTCTCAAATAGGCCCATTCAAAACATTTTTAAAACCCCAATTTCCTAATATCAGATCTCATTTTTAATTAAGGCATAACTTCCACTCTCCCTGGCATTTCCAGAGAAGGATTAGAGCAGGCCACATCACATCTGGCCGGCCTGTGGCGTCTCGGGGATTTATGAATGACAAGCTATGTTAGAACTGGGGTCACGTGCAGCCATCCTGAAACCGGAAGCCGAATGCTCCCTGCCTGGCGGTGTGAGGTCTGGGTAAACAGGCCGTCCAACACAGCACCAGCTCTGCTCTCTCCTTTGTCCAGAATCTTCCTTCATGGAAAATACAGAACCTGAATCCTGTGGCATTCTCTAATGAGAAGCCTGTCATTGAACCGAAGCTGTCTTTCTTAACATTGGTTATGGAGGGCAAGGGAGAACGGGGCTGGAGCAGGTGTGAGGGAGAATCAGGAGACAGGAGGGCACTCTGAGTTCACCAGCAGGAGACACTGCCCTTCCTCACATCCGTGGAAAGGCAAGGTCATGGGCCTTGTCTATCGAGGTTCCCACTAATAAGCTGAAAAATATGCAAACTAGTGAGTTCACGCAGAAGTTCAGACATTCTTGGGGCATTACAGAGAATTATTTTGAAACATACAATAAGATTATTGAGGGCTGGTCTGTCGGTCAGGAGCAGCTGAGTCTCTGGGAACGTGGGAGCCTTTCCTGAAACTGCTATGGTGACCGCAGGTCATGGAGGGGTGCTTGTCTCCCTGTGAACAGGGCTGTCTATGTCTCGTCCATGACACTGGCTGGGCTGCTCGGAGCTGTCTTCATCTCCTTAGTGACTGCTGCCACCCAGGCCACATCCAGTAGGACTCCCAGGGTCATGCCCTGGCTCCTTGAAGCTCTGGGCTTTTGCCTCCTCCAGAGCAAAGTACTAGAAAACGGTGGGGAGAAAAGCAGATATCCCAAAAGATTTATTTGGGAGAGATAGGGGTCCACAGGTAAACACTAAACACCACTATGATATAATACATGTGAAAAGATTTTGAAAAATTCTAGTGCTGCATACATAAAAGATAAGTCTATTGCTATCTAATAGCACGGCTTAGCAGATCCACAAACTATAAGCACTGGGCCATGGATAAGCTGGTCCTTAAAAACAGAAACAATAGTGCCTTCTTTTCTCAATGCTCCTAATCCATATTCGGCCTTGTGGAAACTCATCTAGACTTTGTGGTATACGATGAATGGTAACATGCAAGTCAGAGACCTTTGCCTAACACTGGCCATGGTCCGAAAAGAGATGAGAGACAGAAAGTGGCATCAGATGGTTCACATTAATGTGCACCACATTATGATTCTCAAAGCAGTTTTGCTGTGTAGCCTCAGGATTGTGTGAAATAGATGGGGATTATTCTCTTCATTTTCCAAGTAACGAAACCGAGGTTCAGAGAGGTGGCGTGGCCAGCCCAGGTCGCAGGGCTGACGAGGGGTCCACTGCGGCTGGGCAGTCAACGGCCTCCAGGAAACCCGGCAGACGTGGCTGGATATCATTCTAAACTCAGAAAGTCAAACAGGTGAGCTGCACACCGCAAAGGCCAAAGTCCCTTCCCATCTGTGGCTCCCATCGTCACTGCGCAGTGTGCCCCGGTGGGCCCGGTTTGACTTGCCTCCATTACTCCTCACCTCCTGCAGCTCCGCTTTCAGCGTGGCACGCTCTTGGATAGTCTGCGCGAAGGAGAGCTTGCTCCAGTATCAGGGTAATTGCAACACGGTAATATTTAGCGCACTCAGCACTTTCCATCTAGATGTTATCTCATTAACCTTCCCGTGTCCCAGTGAGGCCTGTACTACACGCAACGCTGCTGTCGCCTCCACTGCTTTCAGAAAACAGTCCTCTTCTGTGCCCCGGCATGAGGTCCTTCGGCTCTGCAGCGATTTTACAAGGGTCGTAGCCCCTAAATGGGGGTTTTCTTTCAAAGGAAGTGACCGGAGTGCAAGCGGCTGTGATTTGTATTGCTATGTACTGAGCACAGGTATTTAGAAGTCTTTTTTTGCTATAAAAAAAAGGGGGGGTTATTTCCTTCTCTGTAATGACAGTGAATAATTAATATTTGTTAAATGTCTGTTACTTAATTCTTACCATGTTGGAAGTAGGTATTTTCTTGTCTTTTATAGGAAACCGAGGTGGCCGAGGAGGGGCCTCACCCAGGTCTGGGTGACTCCAAAGCCAAGATGTAAGGCGTTGGAGTCCTGGGTAAGAGGCTGTCCATACTTTGAGCTGAAGAGAATGAGGACCCAATAACACAGTCGGGTTGACACCGACTAAGTCCGGAGACTCCCGCCCGCCCACTGCCAGCACTGGGGAGTGAGAAGATAAAGGAAAGGGGTGGGGCAGCAGCGGCTCACAGGCTCCAGGCAGCGTGCAGCGTTTTGTCTGAAGGTCTTTCAGAACCCACAGGCTGTTTCCAGGGCTGCTGAGCTACCAAGGATGCGAGCCCCAGTGTGGGAGAGAATCAGGCACGGCGTGAAGGGAGCCTCAAAAACAAGAAGAAAGGCGAGGAGAGAAACTGGAGAATCCATGCAAAGGGAGAGGAGAAGGGGGGCTGGGAGGGGAACCCGCATTCCCGGGTGACATCTGCGTCAGCTCAGACGCAGTCCTCAGGAGGAACAGGCCTGGAATGACTGAAAGAGTCCGTGTTGATTTGGTGAAGAATGAGTTTCAATACACAGAATCTGCATTATCAGTGTGTCCTACCAAGTTTAGAAGGAGAGGAAATGCCTCCTCAGCCACCTTTACAGTTCAATGAGGTGGTGGTGTACATATAATCAAACCAGTAAAAGCAAGCTTTTAAAAACTGATTTTGATATGCTCTTATTATATCTGCACTAGCTCCTGGGGTTAATGTGAGAGTCTTGCTAATAACTGTTTTATATAAAATTGATCGTAAGAGGAGAGGTAGTTATTGCCCCAGGTTCATTATGATCCATGCTTTAATTTCACAGCTAGTAAATCAACTCACAGTGTCATTGGTTTGAGTAGTTCCTTTAACCCAGACCTTGGACTCAGGACTGGGTGGCCCTAAGCAGCGCTGCTCTGCACCTGGCTGCCAGGTGACTTCAATGCTGTGTGTACTTCAGACTGTTGACATGGTCAGAGGGACTCACCTGCTCCGGTACTCATTTTTACATTCTTGCATAGAAAAGTGGGTTCAGATTAGGATCAGCCTTACTAATAAACACCCCGGAAATAATCGGCTACCTTCCCTGAGGCTGCATTTCTCATGCAATGTCCTCGCTGTGGGCATGTGACTAATCACAAAGCTCCGATAAGTAGTGTGTGTTCAATGTAAATTATAAACTAGTCAGACTGACATCTGGCCTGATAGTGCTGAAGCAGGTATTTCCAGCTTTGTCAGATCAAACTTAGAGTCCAGCCATTTTCAACCGGTGAGCAGAGAGAATTTTTAAAATGTGCAATGCCTGACTGTTTTGTCAGGGGCACTGACCTCTTTTCCCCGAGATCATCAAATAAAGAAAATGACAACAGCCAACACAATAACCATCCAGTGTAAATGAATCAAAATTATACCTATTTTTTTGTCAAGATTGGTAAAAAATGTATTCTTTTCATGTGTTGCAGAATTTTAGTAATTAGTTTATGTGTGCTGTGAAATGGAAAAGGTTGAAAACTGCTGTTATAGTCGAATGCAAACTTTTGGAGGCCTGAAGCTGATTCCTCATCTGTCTAAATTTCAGTCACCTCTCTAATCTGGATTATCATAAAATTACAAACTTCAAGTGGTGTCACATGTGCTCTCATCACCCGAAGTAAGTGGGTGATAAACTGCCCAGAGACTCATGATTTCCATTCTTGTCCTTTTCCAAAGGACAGATTCTTATCCTCGGTGGCCCGTGGCAGGGTTTATCATTTCTGCAGGCAAATTCTTGCTTAAATCCAGCCAGAGTCTCTCCCGCTTTAACTCAATTCCGTCTTCTGGTTCCGTCTTTGGAAGTCGTGGGGAATAACTGTGTGATATTTCACCCACGACACCCTCTATGGACTTGAAAACAGCAGCCAGGTTTATCCACGGGCTGCTCTACCACAAGATGAAACTGATTCCTTTTAACTTTTGATTTTGATTCTATTTTCCCCAAGAGAGGACTCCTATCTCTACTCTGGTTTCTCCCCATTTTTATTGTGTGCTGATGTACAGTTAGTGCACATTTAGAGGTTAATTATCTCTTGGTGAAATCTGCAGGCAGGGCCCCTGCCACCCACCCACCCACCCACGGGGGATGTCTCGACAGTCTTCAGCAGGTCACGGATGTCCTCAGGCTGTGAGATGTCTGCAATAACTCCGGATACCCCATGCAGTACAATAATGCCCAGTGAAGGACAGGGCTCTCCTCCCATGAGCGCACTATACTATAAGAAAAGCCTTTTCCCAAAGCTCCCCAGATGACTTACTCTCAGATCTCCTTGGCTAGGACCAGCCCACAGGCCAGGGGACTGGGACAGCCAAACTGCCCGGAGCAGTCACCATTCATGCCCCCAGCCCAGCCCAGCCCATCAAGAGGACTCATTCCTGAGCACGTTGCTTACTGGAGAGTGAATCTTCAAACCAAACCAAGGCTCCTCCAGCAAGGACATAGTGGGAAGGGGCAGTAATGGCTGGCTGTTAAGGGGCAATCTGCTGTTTCTCACAACTGAACAAAAGATGGGAGCACACTATTCTCCACGTAGTTCAAAACATTAACTACATAACAAAACAAGGAATTGCTGAGAACCCACTAAGTACCGGGGACTGTGAGAGGGGGCAGGTCCACAGAGATGAATATCACGTGGCCCTGGACCTGTGATACCGGAAACCAAGGTGGGGTGAAGACATTTCCCATCGAATTTCAAAATTTTACAGTAAGTGGTGGGTGAGAAGTGTGCCCAGAGTGTTCTAGAAGTGCAGAGAAGGAACCCTACACTCAAAGGAAGGCTGTGATTCCTGGGGAGAGGCCAAGGGGCTGGCTGTGTGTGCTGAGAGTGAGACTAAGGAAATGAGACTGGGGAGGAACTATGAGGTATGCGGCTCTTGATTTCCTAGTCTTTGTATAATATTTTATGTTTTATTATTATGGCTCATCTAAAGTTGATGAAATAGAAAATCCTTTCAAGCCTTGAGGGTGGTGTGCATTTCAAGGGTCATTTCCTGTGAGTTCGTTTTTTCATATTTTGCATCTGGATGAAAGCCATTTTGTGATCAGTGAACTCCATATTTGAACAAGGGAGCCACTCATCCAGTAGGAAAATGTGTGCGGGAGGGAACGTGACTGCAGTGCCGACCCTTCTGAAGTCGCTGGCTCTGGAAATGGGCCTGCTTGTAAGTATTATCTAAAAAGCTCGTGATTTGGATCGACTGAAGGGGAACAGTCAGAAAGACTGGAGGTCCCTTAGAATTGTTTTATTACTTTTACTAATGTGCATTTAAGATAGGATAGCAAAGGGTTGCCGATGAGGAATGCGTGTTCGATGGATAGGAATTCCCTTCGGGCTCCCTTGAAAGTGCTCCTTCAATGGCAGGGGACGCTGGAAAACAAGCTGTTCTTTTCCCCTGTGTCTGTTTTTGAAAACATGATTTCCACGTTATTTTCCACTTTAAGAAAAAAACTTTGCTTTAATGGAGATGAACTTTAGCCTGGTCTCTGTTGGGTTTATTACATAATTATGAATATGTAAAGAATATGTGCCTGTAAAAATCTTCTAAATCCATTATTGGAGTTCTGTGTGCATGTTTTCATCTGAAATACAATTCTCCTCTTATAAATGAATAAGAAAAAGATAAATATTTCAGTCACATCAAGGCAAAAGCCATAATCAGGCAATTCAGGGCAACGAATCATATAAAATAGGGTTAAGTTCCTTAATAATCAAAGAAATGAAAGTTAAAGCAAGATACCACCACTAAGAATTGGCAAAAAAAATTTGTGAAAAGAAACCAGTCAATAAAGCGCCTCGTGCTGCTGAGAGTGCGGAGAAACAAGCACTGGCGTTTTGTTCTGTGTGCAGAATCGTGTGTGCGAAGATGTTTGTTCCAGCGCTGTTTGTCTTAGTACGCGATCTTAAAACAATTCAAATGTGTGTTGAGAAGTGATTGACTAAATGATGGTACAGTCATGCCATGAGCTATCTGTGAAAAAGAATGTGGCATGTTCGTATACATTGGTTCTTTAAAATTTCAAGGTGTGCTACATAAACAGAGCAAGGTACGGAACAGAACAAAAGTTATCTATGTGTACCTATATGGAAATATTGGTAACGTATTTCCTGGAAGGATATAAAAAAGCTGTTAGTATAGTTATAATGGTTACATTCGAGGAAAAGGACTGGAGGTCAAGAATGGAAGACTTTCACTTTTCACTGTATACTTTTCTGTATAGTTTGAATCTGTGCAAGAACTTCTGTATTTTAAAATATGAAACGTGTCTTTTTAAAAATAGATTACATCGTCATGCTTTGATATGAAAAATAACTGCACTGTGAGAAGACAAAGAGCAGGTACAAACCCATCAGAATGCTGTGGCCCTGTCAGTGGTCCCATTTAGCTAGAGATCTAGATGTGGACCTTTGTAGTGTGTGCGTGAGCCAGTCTGGAAGGAGATACCCTGAACTGTCATCGGAGCACCAGCCTAGACAACGTGCACAGGTGTTGAGATCGCAGAGACCTTCACTTCCTCCGTCCTGTTTAATTTTGTATGGCACTCATAAATTATCAAAAAGAAAAAAAAATTTTTTCCAACTGGGAGAAAAAGTAAAAAAGAAAAGAGAAAGCTATCCCGTCTCCCACCTCCGTTTGCATGAATCATTCCTGCCTGCTCTATGCAAAAACAAGGGCTGGCTCCTCTCTCACCTGGCTCTCCTAGGCTCGCTCTCACCTATTTCCCTTTTAAATTTCACCTGCGAGGAGGGAACCTTTGTAGCCAGAGTGGGATAGGTGAGAAATCTCTCCTCGGATCCAACTTATCTACCCACGTCTTGCCCAACTAGAAAAACGGGAAAACCAGAGTCAAAAACAGAAGTCCGGACATGACACTGAAAACTAGCCCAACCTGTCAATGGAACCGACATGTTTTAGCAAACCAGCGGTTAGTGCAGGGAGCGAGCAGCCGCTGAGAGGAGGGCAGCCCCAGGCCGGAGCCCAGGCCCTGGTGCTCCCAGAGACCACCTGGGGGATCCGCTCATGACTGAACCATGTCGTGTTTGTCACCCACGCTGCATATCTTAGGACGACGTGAGGATCTGATGGGGCGGGAGGAGACCATGGAAATGAAAGGTGGTTGGCCATGCCAATGCAGTGGTAAGCCCTGGAGGTTTGTTGTGAATATTGCCTAGAAAATGAGAAGAATCCAAGATGTTCATTAACACAAGTGCGCTCTGGTTTTACTAAGAACATTCCATGACACCCTGACCAGTGTGGCTCAGTTGGCTGGGCGTCATTCCGTAGAGTGAAAGGCCACCGGTTCATTCTTAGTCAGGGCACATGCCTGGGTTGCAGGTTTGGTCCCTGGTCGGGGCACATCGATATTTCTCTTTCTCCCTCCCTGTCCCTTCTCTCTAAATATAAATTTAAAAAATCTCATAAAAAAAATAAAAAGAAAATGCCGTGACAACCGAATCTCAATAATTGTTCCTTTCAAATACTTTTTTTTTTAAAGATTTTTATTTATTTATTTTTAGAGAGGGAAGGGAGGGAGGGGGAGAGAGAGAGAGAGAGAGAGAGAGAAACATCAATGTGCGGCTGCTGGGAGACAAGGCCTGCAACCTAGGCATGTGCCCTGACTGGGAATCGAACCTGCGATGCCTGGTTCGCAGCCTGCGCTCAATCCACTGAGCTACACCAGCCAGGGCTCCTTTCAAATACTTTTAATCTCAGAACTTAAATATCACTTTCAGTCTTGTCAGCTGATGGTCGTTTGTGCCAATTCAGAGCAACAAAAATTCCCATTTTGGGTTTCAGTCAAAACAAATTTTACTCAGTGCAAGACAGCTCAATTGTGATATAGCACTGCTGTGAAAACAGCACAGCTGTAGGACAGCTCTGGAGCCAGGTGGCCCTGGGGCCAGGCCCCTTGCTGGCTGGACAGCCCGGTTCTGGCAAAACACCCATGTTGTTATAGCTCAGTCAGGCAGACACAGTCTCCATTCTTCGCTGGAAGAAAAGCTGCACTCCCCAAGCCAGAGGGGAACTGGCTCCCCTGCCCCTGGTCCCTGATTGGTCTGTCCTCATGCAAATGAAGACTCCAAATTCTCAGAGTTTGATTAGTCCAAAAGGCACTGTCCTGATTGGTCAGAATAAAGCCACTCTGATTGGTCAGAGCTGCATAGCTCTGACTGGATGGAGAAAGCCTCAGTCCTATTGGTTGAAAGAGGATTCCAGGAAACTTTTGCAAGAGCTGGCTCAGATGGCAGAAACACAGTGCCGGCAGACGGTCCAGCGTGCAGGCTACTCTGTGAAGTGCAATTTGCATGAGAGGCCTCTGCAGAAATGGTTGCTAGGGTCTGTTTTTTTTGTTTTTGTTTGTTTGTTTTTTTAATAAATTTGAGCCCAGTTAGCCACCAGGAGCCCTTCTTAGTAGGTGTCTTTTTTCTTAAGCATTCACAGTCTTATAATGTGACTGCCCACTAATGGTGTGAATTGTTACTGGGCAACTCTTAGCACCTATGTTGACACACTTTCCAGAACCACCTGCCCACCATCAATAATAAGTTTTCTGTTACTTGAGAGGGCCACTATCACAGAAGGGAAAGGGGACTCAGATGTGTCCCAGCGCTGGAGGAGAGCTTAGAAAAAAGAATCCTCAGTTGAAAGTACAAATCAGATTCCCACTTCACTCACAGAAACCGGAAGAGGAAACAGAGCAGGACCACACCAGGGGAAGTGGCCAAGCAGAGGTTTCTAGAGCCAAGGCCACTATTTAACCTATGGAGCAGCTCTTCTTTGCCATTTGTTTGAATCTAGTTATCACAAAACATTGCACGTGCCACAAAACAACAGAGTAGTTTTTCTTGTAAGTTGAGAAAATATTTAAACAACAAGGTTGGCAACTGTTATTGGCTGGATTTTGTCCCCCAAAATAGATATCCTGGAGTACTAATCCCCAAACTTGAGAATGTGACCTTATTTGGAAATAGGGTCTTTGCAGATTTAATCAAGTTCAAATGAGGCCATTAGGGTGGGCCCTAATCCAATATGACTGTTGTCCTTATAAAATGGAGAAGTTTGGATACAGAGACAGACACTCACAGGGGGAGAAGATGGGAAGACACAGGGAGAATATAGCGAGAGGACTGAGGACCGGAGTGATGCATCTATAAGCACAGGAATGCCCGAAGCTTCCAGAAGACAGGAGAGAGCCTGGAACAGTTCCCCAGAACCTTCAGAGGGAGCATGGCCCTGCTAACACCTTGACTTTGGGCTGCTAGCCTCCAGAACTGTGACAGAATAAGTTTCTCTTTATCAAATAGCTATCCACCCAGGCCGTGATACTTTGTTATGGCAGAAACAGATACATCTACTTGAGTCATGTGTTTAACAAGGATCAGAAAGATAAAGGGTGAAACCTCAGCCTATTCCAGCATGACATGTTTGTATGACAAAGTAACATCAGTTCATGGCTTCTCCACTGCAGTGGCAGGTTTTTCGGGGACACCTGGCCCGGAGCTACCTCTCTTCCCATGGAATGTAGAGAGCCAGTAAAGCCCTCCCTCTGCGGCAGGACAGAGAGGGGAAGTGCAGAGCCCAGCCTGGCACACCATCCTAACTTGGACCGTTGCTCGGTTCAGTGCAGGAGCTAACACTGTGCACAGCTGCTTCAAACCCAACCTTCTAGCAAGTGGAGACAAAGACAGTGCTGGGGCTCCCCAAAGGAGATCAGTGCCCTGAGGCCAGGCAGTGACCCCTCTTCTCATGCCGGCCATGGAGACAGGAATCAGCGGCAGGAGGGTTCACCAACAAAACCGAAATTAAAAATCTCAAGAACACCAGGAACTGGCCCCTATCTGGCCCAAAATTCTTTGTTCTTGTTTCATTTTTGTTTCTTGTTTCTTTTTATTTTAAACCTGCCTCAGAGGGGGGAAAGATAGCACCAACACTGGAACCCCAGTGCATCATTTTTGGGTGTGTATTTGTGAGAATGTAATTGATTCCTCTGTGTGTGTGGTTCTATTATACCGATTCAGTTCTCAGCTCATGCTTTTGTGATCTTTTTGGAGCCAGAAAATAAACACAAAAATCCTCAGACACAATTAAAGAGAAGCCCCTGACCAACAGGGCAAGTTATTTCCCACATGAGGGGGCAGACCTCCAGCCTGAAGCTGACTTACCAAGAAGGCCTCCTGGGGTCCTGTGCCCAGGACCCAGCCCTGTGCTCCAACCCACCCCTCCTTCTGTGCGGGGTTAGTGGACCTCAGCCCTGAGCCTTTGCTTTCCTTCTCCCTAAGATGCAGCTCCTTGTCTTTGAACAGTAGGCCAGGGTGAGAGGGCAACGGGGACTGACATCACAGGGGATGCCAGCAAACAGTGTTACAAATTTAGGGTGACTTCCCCTATTTACCTCATCCTAAAGAAAAGAGTTCTTTTGTCCAAATACAAAGCATGTGAAAAGTGCAGGGCTTGCTGTTGTTTTGAAGAATTTGAACAGGGAGGTATTTTCCCTGGGAGTCAGTTTCAAAATCAACAAACTGACACCTGCCTGAAAAAGGAAAAATGGAGTCAGCTCTGTCATCATCCTTCCTCAGCGGCAGCACTCCATGGGTAAGGGGAACATGGCTCCTCGGCCCCGCTGTCCCAAACTACTGACTGTGCCTTGCCTCAGGACCCACCGGACGCCCTTGCTCCAGGTGTCAGCAGGGAAGGAAGAAAGGTCAAGTTGTTTGTACCGTTGATTGTTTTACTACTGCTGGGCTGATGAAGTTGTTTTTCTGAGAGCCGCTCATTCCTCTGGCTTTTAAGTACTTACCCCTTCCCCCCAAGGCTAAGAGAGGAGCAAACTTTCCACAATGTCAACTGTCACGGATTTTTCCTCTGCTGTACAATTGAGTAGAGGCAAAGCAGTTCAAAAGGCGTGATTTATTTATAAACATATCTGGAAATATTTTTAAAATAAAAGATGCCAAGGGAGGGGCTGGGTCACAGCCAAATCATGGAGTGAGATGTTTGTTCTGGAGGTTCTTGGGGTTAGCACCCTCCTACAGGTAGTTCTAAAGCAATTCAGAGTCAGGTGGAAACATTCTGATCGTCCTTAAACCTTCAGTTTCAGATTCCAGAGGGTATGGATTCTGGCTTGCTGGGAAGCTGATCCGAGTGGCTCTATGCTTTAAACACAGTCCCGTTCTGTCGTGTCCGAGCCAATGCTGACCTGACGGTATTTGAAAACAGCCTCTGCAGTGGCTGTCCCTGAAGCCTCACCTCCACCTCCCTCTGAGGCTTCCTCCCCTTTGTGTTTGCCTTGTTCTCAGGCTGGGATGCGTGCATGTGTGGAAGAGATCGCAGGGGACCGAGAGAGGACGGCAAAGGTATTAAAAGGACTAAACACGCTCTTCCCACTTCAGTCTGCCACCTCTCTTCTAACCTTTCCACTCCATTCTAGTGGGGAACGTTCTTCAGTTGCTTTAAATAGGGAGCGGGGAGAGGATGTTTGGTCAAAGGGCATCGAGATGGAAACAGGAGAACCAAGGAGAGGAAATAGGGGCCAGAGATAAAGAAATAAGAGCTAGAAGAAGAGAAATAAACAGGAACAAAGATGATGAATAATACGAGATACAAAACAGACGGAGCAAAATGAAAAAGGAGTGAGATGTGGAGATTGTTTCCTGCAGAGGGAGACAATTCAGAAATAGAAAAATGTGAGAACCCTGAAAACAAACTTAGAGGCCCACGCAGGAAAGGAAAGAAGCAAGTGGAAGTATTAAATAGAATCCCAACAGGAAGGACGTCTGAATGAGAAACGCGGCTGAGGGAAGGAACAGAGACGCTTTGGGGGCCTGTTTGTAGATTAGAGGGAACAGGCGGAACGGAGGGAATCCAGGAGTGTTTATTCCTTGCACCGGGCAAACAAAAAAATCATTAATTTTTAATCATGGAAGAAATACCTCGAAGAGCACAGGGTCTTTCATGTCATCAGCCTGTCTCTCACTTGTCTTAATCCCTTCGGACTCTTTTAAAAGTCTCAGGAAACCCATCGTGAGGAAAACCCCACTTCCACCCAGATGACTTTTATATCAAGTTTACTTTAGAGAGAGAGTTCTCAGAGCCCTTCAAGTTCAAGCTGGGTTACCGGTGCTGGCGGTGGGGGCGGGTGGGGGCGGGGCGGGGGGAGGCCGTGTGAATGATCTCAAGCTTTTTAGTCCCTATAATCAATCCCCTGGGAAATGACAAAAACATCTTGTTTCCTTAAAAATATGGATGCAAAAATGAAATAATTATTTGCATGACTCCCCTTTCAGAAGGCTGCTTTACTATTAATAAGTTAGAGGTTGCCTTCTAAGCTTAAATAATTTAACAAATAGAGTAATAAAAAAAATGTAAGTAAAGCATAAACCGATAAACACAACACGTACCCACGAGAAGTAAAGATTAGTTATTTCATTACGGCAAACTGCTGTCACTAAACATTATGATAAATTACCAAAAAGATGCCTCTCCACCACCTTCTATAATTTCAGGCTGCTAATTTTGGTCGCGTACAAGAAATTCTTTCCTTGTATGCTTCTCTTGCCCTGTTTCTCTAATGAGGAAATGGGGAAAAAAGCAGTAGATAAAATACTCAAACTGGGGCTAAAGCAAATGAAAAAAGATAGAAACAAACAACATAATAAGCTTTTAGCCCTATAATAAGCTCTTATTTATTTAGACCCTATTAATTTGGAATTTGTAATAACTTGATTGGGATCTGGGCAGAAATTTTCCTTCATTTAGCAAACCCCGTCTTGCTAAGTAATGCAGAAGAATGATGTAAATGTGATTACAGGGGGAACACTTGAAATACATCTTTCAGCACTTCGGGCTATCGCTTATAACATGTGAATAATTAATATAAGAACACATATCATTCTTACCCAGTAATTGTCAGGAAGAGTTTGTGAGGTCACCCTGCAGAGTAGGGAGGTGTGGGTTTGTCACTAAACAGCCAGACACTGAGCTTTTTCAGCTCTTTTTTTCCTGACTGTAAAATTAGTTTGGTAATACCAACTATGCCTAGTTTGAAGAGTTTTATGAGCAAGAAACGAGAGAATTGGTGGGAGTCCATTTTGAAATCCATAAAGTATAAGTAAAATCTATCTTATTTAAAATGAATTTAAAATTCCTACTCTTTCCTAATTCAATATGATCTTCTCTCCAATATTCTACACTAGTGAGGTTTTTGTGCTTTACACAACGTCAGTGAAAGGGGATCCCCCAATGCACTGTGGTGTGTATGTGATGGAAGTGGCAAAGTAGGTTTATAGTTGTGAGTAAGCGAAACAGTTTATTCTTGTATTGTCATTTACTTATGAATTATTGTGTTATTTAGTACTATTATTAAAGTACGTTTGCCTGCCCCTATATAAACATTTATCTGTCTTTCCACTCCCCTACCCTAACAGATCTTCGGGAGCACTCATGGTGTTCCGAGTGCAGTGCACATCCTCAGTGTGGCGCAAGTGGAGGCAGTGACCGCGGCTACTTCAGAGAGTCTAGGTATTGCAGTCGGGCAGGCTTGGGTTCCAACTCGGCTCTTCCGCATAGATGAGTTGGCCTAAACAAAAATCTCTCTGAGACCCAGTTTCTTTGTCAGTAGAAATGGATAATACCAATTGTATAGGACATTTATGAAGACTAGGAGAGATCATGTACACTGCACAGTGCCTACCTTGGAGTAGACACTCCACACTAATGATGATTACTAACATGAAGTGATGCTTGCATTGGAGAAAATACTCAAAACCCTCACTTCTAATCTCTGGCTCCTATTACAACATTGCTCCCCAAATAGGAAGTCAAATAGAGGAGCCATAATCAGTGTCCTGCACAGTCTTTTTTTTTTTCTTTTCACACATAGATAACCCAGACTGCTCTTGGCAATATGTATTGTTGCAAAATGTTAAAATAATGTATCCTCTATTCTAGGACTCCTGCTTTTTCACATTTGAGTATTTTAGGAAATCAGAATCAGCTTTACGATTATTGTCAAAATAAACACGTCAACTGCTAGGAAGAGGACTTGCTAAGAGGAATTGTCATTTGCTTGTAAATCTTTCAGAATAAAGAATTTTCAAAGCCAGGAGATGTTGGTGTTTATGCTTCGCTCAGATGCAAAACATCTGTCTGTCAAACTCTTTCAAGAGAAGCTGTTGAACTTCCCACAAGATGTAATCAAAAAAAGAAAAAACAATAAGATTCTAAATCAGGAGTGCTAACAGGTCAAACTCAGAGGCACGTTATGAAAGTGTCGGCTTGGCGGGGCAACAGCTGCCGGCCCCGATGAGCCGGAGGATTGCTCCGAGTGTGAGTGAAGGTGGCAGGTGTGCAGGAAACGCGTGCTGCTTGTTGGTTTAAAACGTGTACCTGTGACATTGCATTTCTTTTTTTCTCCCTCTGAATAAAATTGTCTTTTAACTAGATAAATTAATCTTCTTTCAAATGACAGGCTCAGCAGAAAAATCTTCTTAGCTTTTAAAGTCAACTAAAAACAAGGTTAAATAGAATTAAATTTACACTTAGGATGCCTGCACTTTACTGTATGTATAATTCAATAAAACATTTAAAATTACAGATAAATGTGCCTGTATATTTAACTTGAATAATCGAAGATTTACCAGAACATAACCAGTTACAGCTTTTGAACTAGTATGTGTAACAATTTATAGAATATACTTCCTCAGCAACGGCCTAGTACATTACACGTTATTTAATAACAACAGCAACAACAATAATAAACAACTAGCACTTATTATGCATCTCCTGTGTGCCAGATACTCCTAAGGGGTGTACCAACTACCTCATCTAATCTTTTCCTTTTTATTTAATTTATTGGGATGATACAAGTTAACACAATATAACACAGACTCTCAGTGCACAACTCGACCACACATCTGCATGCTGCACTGGGCATTCATCACCCCAAGTCATGGTCCATCACCACATATCCCCTCCCACCCTCTCCCACTGCCCCCTGCCTACCCCTAGCAATCACCACACTGTTGTCAGTGTCCAGGAGTTCTGTTTTTTCTTTTCTGCTCAGTCTCTCCAGACACCCCCTGCCCCCCACAGCTGTCATCTGCACTCTATCTATGAGCCTGTCTCTATTTCGCTTGTTAGTTCAGTTTGTTCATTAGATTCCACATGTGAGTGACATCATATGGCACTTGTCTTTCTCTGACTGGCTTATTTCACTTAGCATAATGTTCTCCAGGTCCACCCATGGTGTTGCAAAAGGTAAGATTTTCTTTTTTTTTTTTTAATAGCCAAGTAGTATTTCATTGTGTAAATGTACCAGGTTTTTTATCCACTCATCTACTAATGGACACTTGGGCCACTCATCTAATTTTTAAGAGACCTTACAGAGTGGGTATTATGATCCCTGACCACACAGGTGGGTATTGTCTTTAAAAATGATTAAACTTCTATAGGGTAGCCCCCCTTTATTCACAGCATGTATGTTCCAAGAACCCCCTGAAACCTCAGATAGCACTGAATCCTGAACCATATATATATAACATTTTTCCCTACACATTTTCAACAGATGGTCTTTTGCACCAATTTTATGCTAACAGGACTTGCTAGTTTGGGGTGCAGTAAAAAAGAAAACTTTCTGCATTCGTGATACAGCACAGCTGTGGAACAACTTGACTGTGAGGCAGCCCCGGGGCCAGACCCCTCACCAGCTAGCCAGCTCCGCTCCCTGCTGGTCTGGCTGCTCTTCTCCGTGTGGTCTGTGTTGTGTTGCACTGGTCTGCGCCACTTCGTTTTAGATCAGCTGGGAAAATGCATGCCTCAGTCTTTGGTGGAAAGGGAAAGTGGGCTCCCAGAGCCAAAAGGGAGCTGGCTTATATGGGCAGGAGTCCCCGCCCCAGTCCCTGATTGGTCTGTCCTCGTGCCAATGAGAACTCCAAGTCCTTGTAGTTCAATTGGTCCAAAAGGCACTATCCTGATTTGTCAGAATAGAGCTGCTCTTATTGGTTGGAACTGTGCAGCTCCAATCGGAAAGCTTCGGTGAGTTGAGTTGAAATAGGATTCTAGGAAGCACTTTATAAGGGTGGCCATATGGCTAAAGCACCGTGTAGGCCCCCAGTTCAATGCAGGCTTCGCAGTCTGCGTGAGAGGCCTCTGTGCAGAAATGGCTGGTAAGCTGGGGTTTTTTTGTTGTTGTTGTTTTTAATATTTTAGCCCACTTAGCCTCCAGGAGCCCTTCTTCTTCAGTATCTCCTTTCTTGGGGTTCACAACATACACACCTATGATAAAGTTTAATTTATATATTAGGCAATTTCAGGAATAGATTTGTTTTTTTCTGTAGATCTTAGCAACCCCAACATGTATTTTCTTTCCATATTGAGTCAAGGACTTTCACCTTTTCACTTGCAGCACAGCTTCTTTCGGGTGTATCCGAACTGTCATTATTAAGTAAAACAAGAGTGACTTGAGCAAGCACTGCAGTACTACAACGGTCAGCCTGATAACCTAGACGGCTACCCAGTGACCAACGGGCAGGGGCGTGTACAGTGTGGATGTGCTGGACAAAGGGATGATTCACGTCCCAGGCAGGATGAAGCGGGACGGTGCAAGGTTTCATCACGCTGCTCTGAATGACTAGCAATCGAAAACTTGTGAATTGTTTATTTCTGGGATTTTCCATTTAATGTTTTCAGAAGATGGTTGACTGTGGGTAAGTGAAACCACAGAAGGTGAGACCATGGATAAGGGGATATAAGGCACATTTAAGCTAGTTATTTACAGGAGGTTACACAGCTGGACAGTGGTCAGAGAAAAATGAGAATTTGGGCAGTGTGACTCCAGAGGCTTGTATTTGTGGGCCTCTTTACAGCCCCCTCAGAAATACACACAGTAAGTTCCATGGCCCTTATTTCACAGATGAGCACCCTAAAACTCAGAGAGGTCACAGAACTTGACTGTAACTTACAGCTTGTAAGCCAAGAGTCAGGATGGGTACCTGGGCCTCTCTCCAAAGACCCTGTTCACTTCTCTGTAACATAATGTAATACCTTTCTTGTGGAAGACATGTTCCCCAGCCATGGTTTTCTTAGTATCACATTATAATTTAGCCTAAGACTGAGGCTAGGGTTTTGGAAAATGAGGGAGGGAAGAGAACTGAAGACCATCTTTTAGAACTTCAAGCGAGTTGCCACTAGTTTCTAACCCTGGCGCTCCAGAACTTGGAATTTCCCTCTGGAAGTGAACGTCTTCAGTTGTTCTGACTGTGGGTGTAGTCGCCAGTGAAATTTAGCCCATGTCCACTGGGATTTTACACCGTGAAGTTTCTCTAACTTGGAAATGTGTTTTCCTTTCTCTGTATCCCTTTCCTAGCTTTTCCCTCCCTATACACCCACCGGCCTTAAGAGAAAAAAAATCAAGGACACTAGGAAGTGTATTCCTCAAATATAGGAACGCCACATGGGCAGTCACTGATGTCTTGCTCTAAGAGGGACTGACCAGTGGGTACTACTCTGGGTTCCTGAAGGTTAGGCCTATTTTAACTTCCTGTATGACTTGCCATTTGTAAATTAGTACTCACCCTTTTTATGGAATTTATTGGGGTGATACTGGTTAACAAATTATACAGGTTTCAGGTACACAGTCCCACAACACACCGTCTGTGCACTGTGTTGTGTGTTCACCACGCTAAGTTGGGTCTCATCCGTCAGGATTTAGCCGCCCCGTACCTTCCTCCACCTCTGCTGCCGCACCTTCCCCTGGTAATCACCACACTGTTGTTTGTGTCCATGAGCTTTTTCCTTTCTTTGCTTTGTCTTTTGTTCTATTCTTTCAACCCCTCAACACCCCTCACCATAGCTGTCATCCTCCTCCCCATCTGTGTGTCTGTCTTTATTTGTTCGTTAGATTCCACATATGAATGAGATCATTTGATGTTTGTCCTTCTCTGACTGGCTTATTTCACTTAGCACAATGTTCTCCAAGTCCATCCATGCTGTCGCAAGGGTAAAATTTCCTTCTTTTTTTTTTTTTTAACAACCAAGCAGTATTCCACTATGTAATTAATGTACCACAGCTTTTTTTATTCACTCATCTACTGATGGGCACTTGGGCTAATTGCAAATCTTTTTTTTAATTATTGTATTTTATTGATTATGCTATTACAGTTGTCCTGATTTTTACCCCTTTGCCCCCCTCCACCCAGTACCCCCTACTCCCTCAGGCAATCCCCCCACCATTATTAGGGGTTCATGGATCATGTATATAATTTTTTGGCCACTCCATTTCCTATACTATAATTTACATCCCCATGGCTATTCAGTAGCTACCTATTTGTATCCTTAATCCCCTCACCTTTTCACTCATTCTCCTCCTCCCTGCTCCCATCTGGCACCCTTTTGGTAACTAACTTCTTTTCTCTTGCTTTTGAGATCTTCTTTTTATCTTTAAACTTTGGCTTTTTAATAATGGTGTGTTTTGGAGTGGGCCTGTTTGCATCTATCATAATTGGGATTCTCTGCACTTCCTGGTCTTCCATGTTATTTCTTTCACCAAATTAGGGAAGTTTTTTTTCACTATATTTTCAGATAGAATTCCAATTTCTTGCTCTTTCTCTTTTCCTTCTGGCATCCCTATGAGGTGAATGTTGGACCTCTTAAAGTTGTCCCAGAGGCTGTTTCTACTATCTTCATTTTTTTGCATTCTTTTTTTCTTCTTGTTGTTCTGAGTGGTTGCTTGTTGCTTCTTTGTGTTCCAAAACATTGATTTGATTCTCAACTTCATTCACTCTGTTGTTTCCTTGTAATTTGTTCTCTGTTTCAATCAGTGTATCCTTCATTTCTGACTGGATCTTTTTATGCTGCTGAGGTCCTCACTAGGTTCCTTGAGCATCCTTCTAAACAGTGTTTTGAACGCTGCATTTGATAGATTGTTTATCTCCATTTCATTTAGCCCTTTTTCTGGAGATTTTATCTGTTCTTTCATTTGGGCCATGTTTCTTTGTCTCCTTATTTTGGCAGCCTCCATTTGTTTGTTTCTATGTATTAGGCAGAGCTGCTTTGACTCTGTGTCTTGGTAGTGTGACCTAATGTAGTAGGTGTTCTATAGGGTCCAGTGGCACAGCATCCCCATCACCCAAGCTGGGTACTTGAGTTATGCTCTTCATGTGGGCTGAGTACGCACCCTTGTCTTGTAGCTGAAGCTTGGTTACTGTTGGCAGATCAATGGGAAGGATTTACCCAGGCCAATCAGCTGCAAAGATTGGCTATGACTGCTTACCACCAACCTCTGCCCTTCATGGAGGATCAGTTGTACAGGGGCAGGGTGGTGGTGTTCCAGTGTGGTGGTGTAGCTGTCCACTGGGTGTGCTGGCCCTGTGGTTTCCTGGGTGGCTGCAATCCAAGGTCAGCCCCTACCTGTTTTTTTAGCTGGGGCACCCTGCCTGAGTTGTAAAGCAATCTGAGATGGCTGCTATTTGTGCTGGGCTTGGAGATTCCCAGGTGAAGCCAAGCTGTGACTCTAATCTGGCTACAACTGGGACTCACTGAAGCCAGGTGTGGCTTGTTTGATAGGATTTAGGAGCCAAGACCAGCCATTCTTATGGAGAAGCAGCTTGGGTGGGCCTGTAAACTGGGTGGAGTAGAGCCTCTGGGGATTTCCGAGGTGGGTCACACAGTGTTAGCCAGGTTGAAGCGGTCTCAGATATGGCACCAGCATAAATGCTCTGTGGGGGAAGGGCTTAGCAAAGGGACAATGGCTTCTGCTTGCTCTGATGCCAGGTACTTCAATCTCTCCCTGTATACCACTGGTGCCCTTCAAGCTGACACCCTAGTGCTAGAGCTCAGAGGGAGTGAGTCTGAGTAGGTGGGTCTGCGTGAGGGTTCCCCAAGAGGAGCTGCTTAGGGATCCAGCAGCCTCCTCCACCAACTCAATCCCTGCTGGTTTTCACAGCCAGAAGTTGTGGGGTCTTCCTGGCACTGGGATCCTGGGCTGGGGGTCCTGGTGTGGGTCTGGGACTCCTTGGTCCTGAGATATCCCTCCTGAATATTCACCCATGTAGGTGTGTGATCAGCCCATTCCACGTCCACACCCCACCTACCAGTCTGGAAGGATGTGGTTTCTTCAATTCCGTAGTTGTCAGACTTCCATTCAACTGGATTTCTCACACTCCTGAGTGATGGCTGTTCTATATTTCAGTTGTAATTTTGATGTCATTGTGCAAAGAGGTGAGTCTTATCTGTCTGCATCTCCATCTTCACCAGAAGCCTTCCAAATCTTGACTATTGTAAATAACACTGCAATAAATATAGGGGTGCATATATTCTTTTGAATTAATGTTTTTTGTTTGTTTGTTTGTTTCACATTAATTCCCAGAAGTGGAATTGCTGGGTCAAAGAGGCTGTTCCATTTTTAAATTTTTTAAAGTAATTCTACACTTTTCCACAGTGGCTACACCGGCCTGTGTTCCCACCAACAGAACATAAAGGGTCCCCTTTGTCCACATCCTCGCCAATATTTGTAGTTTGTCGAATTATGATGATAACCATTCTGACAAGTGTGAGGTGAGAGCTCATTATGGTTTTAATTTGCATTTATCTAATGAGTAGTGACATTGAGCATCTTTTCATATGTCTATTGGCCATCTGTATGTCCTTTTTGGAGAAGTGTCTATTCAGGTCCTTTGCCCACTTTTTAATTGTATTGTTTGGGGGGGGGGTTGGTGTTGTTTTATAAGTTCTTCAATATTAACCCGTTATCAGATGTATCATTGACAAATATATTCTCCCATTCTGTGGGCTGTCTTTTCATTTTGTCAGTGATTTCCTTTGCCATACAAAAACTTTTTAGTTTGATATAGTCCCATTTGTTTATTTTTCCTTTTGTTTCCCTTGCCTGGGGAGATATATCAGAAAAAATATTGCTACAAGAAATGTCTGAGATTTTACTGTCTATGTTTTCTTCTAGGATTTTTATGGTTTCGAGTCTTACATTTAAGTCTTTAATTCATTTCTAGTTTATTTTTTGTGTATGGTGTAAGAAGGTTTAGTTTCATTTTTTGCATGTATCTGTCTCATTTTCTCAACACCTTTATTTAAATAGACTATCTTTACTGCCTTGTATGTTTTTGCCTCCTTTGTCAAATATTATTTGACTGTAAGGCATGGGTTTATTTCTGGTCTCTCTATTGTGTTCCATTGATCTATGTGTCTATTCTTATGCCAGTACCATGCTGTTGTGATTACTATGGGCTTTTAGTATAGTTTGATATCAGGTAGCATGATTCTTCCCACTTTGTTCTTCTTTCTCAAGATTGCTGTGGCTAATCAGGGTCTTTTGTTGTTCCATATAAATTTTTGGAATATTGTTTTAGTACTGTAAAATACACCATTGGCATCTTGATGGCAATTGTGTTGAATCTATAGATTGCTTTGGGTAGTATGGACATTTTAATGATGTTAATTCTTCCTATCCATGAACACAGTATATGCTTCCACTTATTTGTATCTTCTTCGATTTCTTTCTTTAGTGTCTTAAAATGTTCTAAGTACAGGTTAAGTTTTTTACATCTTCAGTTAAATTTCCCTTAAGATTGTGAACTAGACAGGGATGTCTGCTTTCACCATTGTTATTCAACATAGTACTAGAGGTCCTGGCAACAGCAATCAGACAAGAAGAAATAAAAGGCATCCAAATTGGAAAGGGAGAAGAAAAACTGTCATTGTTTGCAGATGAAGTGATAATGTATATAGAGAACACTAAAGGTTCCACCAAAAAAAAAAATGACCAGAACTGAGAAATGAATTCAGTAAAGTAGCAGGATACAAAATAAATATCCAGAAATCAGCTGCATTTTTATACACCAATAAGGAACTATCAGGAGGGGAAACTAAGAAAACAATCCCATTCATAATTGCTTTAAAAAAACTACTCACCCTTTTAGATTCCAACTACACCAATTTAAAAAGCTGGTTTCCACACTAACTTATTTTGGGCCATTCCATTGGCTGTACTTTTCTTTATTAGGAACTAAAAACTATTGCAGTCACTTCCACTGCCTGTGGAAAAAAAGCTTCACTTCTCCCACCCTGAAGAAGGCTTTCACGGTAAGGGCTTAGGAATTGAATATCAGAGTACTACTTTGGCTTTTTCTTTCTTTATTTTTTTGCATTTCAGAAGCTATGTACTACTTATAGCTTGAGAAACTTTGAAAGAATTCCCTAAATGTTGGACTCTAGAGACAAAGGGGTAATGGACATTGGAAAGATTTTACAAAAATTGCTTATCTTTTGAGGAGCTAACAAACTATAGTAATTTTTGCTCATATGAGCATGTCCCCATTTCTATGTGGTTCTGTCCCCAAAAATATCCCTGGAAAGAGAGACGTGTTAGAAAGAAAGGTAGTACTTTCAGGTCAGCATTGACCTAAACAATAAAAGTGAAAGCTTAAAAAAAAAATTTCAGTGAGAACTTTCATGAATAACCTTTATGAAGTAAAGTTAAAAAAAAGAGGGGAGTCTTCCACAGTCCACATGTTTTGAATGTTTTTCTTTTCAAGCAATGGGTTAAGGGGTGTGTCATTTTTTTCTTTGTGTTCAATTTCCTTTTCAGCTGTTACAAAGTGACATGTTTAGCACCTTCAGGCATCAAGAGAGTTGAAAAAGAAAATAATCTGCCTTTGTGGATTCTAGTTATGGGTCTGCACCCAGCACCTGTTAGTTAACTCATAGTCAAAGCTCCACAGATGCCAGGCTCCCAGCTAACCGTCCACTCTAAAGCAAAGGAGGACAAGAAATTGTTTTTAATACAAGAAGGGGAATCTATAATAAATGGTTTTGAAAGTTTCACTGCAAAATGCTAGATGGCCCGTTGCATTTTGGATATTAGGAGCTGTAATGAGATGACCCCTTTTCGTAATTAATTCAGTAGTGTATGCAATCACCCACGCACCGCCAGCCCTTCATCTAGTCACTGGACAGAGAGGCTCGGCTGTACTCAGACACAGCGCCTGCTTAATGAGGAGGGTCTGTTTTTGACAACCTGTGATGAGTCTCAGTCTCCTGGAGTGGAAGTCCTAGGCGGGCCTCTGTTTTAGGCAAAGGGGATTCTGAAGAGCATTGAGAATTGTGAGAGTACTTGCAAGTAAGTAAGGATTTCCCTGGCCACAGCTACATTGTTCGGGGGTCCACCAGGGGCCCACAAAGCAGTAGTCTAAAGCTACGTTTACAAATTTCTGCATTACACAGTGCTAAGTTCAATGCCTGCCTTGCCACTTGCCCTGTGATGTGGGAAAAGTTACTAACCCTCCCTAAGCCTCCTTTTTTCACTTCCTTATAAGGTTGTTGTAAGGGCTATAGCCTGTAAAGCCTTTAGTAAAGTACCTGGTGTATCACATGTACTAAAAAATGATTAAAATGCATGACGAGGCTTGGGGCAATCTGCCCCAAGATATCCCACCCTAGCATGCAAATGCTTTCAAGCTGAGAACAATTTCTTTTACAACTTAGGTCATTTTTAACTGTGTGATTGGTCTGTTGTGATAAGACAGTTTTCAAAACAAGTCACACCACTTTGAGGGGTCATGGATAGCAGGAGGCTCCAAGTTCTGCCCTGGGAAAAGGTATTTTCTTGGCTCCCCATTGAGGAGCTTAGGGGATAACTGGGCTCCTCACACCGTCCAGGCCCTGCGACTCATCTGTGGGGCTCAGGGAAATGCAAAAGAGCAGGAGGGAAGACACATCCCCACCCTGCACCTTCAGCTTCCTCAGCACCCTGACTTCTGGTTCCTGGACCTAGGACCCCATGTGGACCAGGACAGTGGCTGACAGCTGTGTGACCCTCTTTGTGTGAAGGACAGTGGGGGCAGGCAGCATCAAGAGCAACCTCCAGAAGGAGGATGGCCACCACAGCTGATATGGGGTGGTCACTCCAGGCCTGGAAGTACACATACCCTTTAGCTAAAGTACAGGAACTGGTGCCCCTAGTAAACACTGAGGCTCAGCAAGGAGGCCCCCGAGTCCTTTCCGGGGGCTGACTCAGGGATTCAGGCAGCTTCTCCCCACCCACTCACAGGCCACAATGGGAACTCAAAGAATGGGGCCTTCCTTCCTTCCTTCTCTGACTGCAGGCCTGATGGTCCACCGGGGCCTCAGGGAACTATAAACCTTTTAGAGAAAGAAGTCACAGGCCAGAGCTGCAAACAGACAACTCAGGAAAAATCTCTTCAATTCAAGGAATGCCTGCAGAGCTCTGTACTTAGCTCCTGCTGCAGACAGGGAGAAGCCTGGCGCTTCTCTGATGCCAGCCCTCTTCAGCCCTTCCCTCTCTTCTATGCAAGCTACTTCAAACCTTCTCCACTCTTCAAATCAATAGCAAAAAAGAACAACAGCCCCACAGAAAATGGACAAGGACATGGTATCAGTCATGGTTCTCCAGAGAAATAGAACCAATAGGATATATATGGACCTATAGGAAGAGCTGTGGTGTGAGAGATTGACTCATGTGACTGTGGAGACTGAGAAGTCACTCACTCTGTTGTCTGCATGCTGGAGACCCAGGAAAGCTGGTGGTGGCCTTCAGTGCACATGTGGGGGCTTGAGGACCAGGGGCGCCGATGGTGCGGATCTCAGTTCTGAGGAGGAGAAGATGAGGTGAGGTGTCTCAGATCAAGCAGTGAAACTAGAAAAAGGCAAATCCCTCCTTCCTCTGCCTTTTGTTCTTTTCAAGCCCTCAGTGAATTAGATGGTGCCCATCTGTACAGGGGAAGCCATCTCCTATACTGAGCCCACTAATTCAAATGCTGGTCTCATTGAGAAGCCCCCTCACAGACATGCCCAGAAAACTGTTTAATCTGGGCACCTGGGCCAGTTGAGTTGACTGGTAACCTGAACCATCACAGACATGAACAGGCAGTTCACAGGAAAAGAGATTAGATTGGTTTCTAAATATATGAAATAATTCTCTTCCTCACAATTTGAAAAATCCAAAGTAAACAGAAGATTTCATCTTTTGTAGATCAGACAGGGTGATTCACTAATAAATGACACTGGCGACCATGGGGGGTCTACCACAGTGTAAAGTGACAGAATGCAGCATGGACCTCTTCAGAGGGTGATGCCATGGCCGCACGTTGTTCCTGCATGGACACCCTCACATGTGAGCCGGAAAGTATATACAAGAACCGGTTAAATAAAATATACTTCATAGTAGGGTGGATTTATTTGTGCTGATGTGAAACCATCTTCAGGACACAATGTTAAGAGAAAAAGCTTGGTTCAGGACAGGGAGTAGAAAATCTTTGAAAGGATGTACAAGAAAGAGGCAACCACTGCTCCAGAAAGAAGGCCTCAAGGCCTGGGCTGCTGGGGGGGAGCCCAGACTTACATGTTACTGTTTAACTCTTGGATTTTAAAAAACCATGGCATGTATTTTTTTTCTATTAAGAAACACTAGTTTTTCTCTTTAAAGAAAACCTACATTTTCTTCTACCTTCCATCCTTCAGATTGTCCCTTCATACTTAGCGGAGTATCTTGCCTTCCACTAAAAAAGAAATAAAATCTCAGTGAGAATGTCTTTAACTCGTCCCCAAGCAGAACCTCTACTCTTTCCAGCACCACAACCACCCTTTACACTTCCTCCCCCTCCTACCCCCACCCTGTCCCCTGGAATCCATCCCTTGCTCCTCCAGGACCTGCCTCTCTTTGCTGAACCCTCAGCCCTTCCCTCCCTCTTGGGGTTTTGTCTTTGAGATTTAAATTAACCACAATGACCAAGGTTTTAAACCACACCCTAGCAGCTACCCCTAACCCTCTTTTTCCTTCCCAGAAAACTTCTAGAAAGAGTTGTCTACACTGCCTGTTACCTCTTCCATGCTCACTCTGTAAACTGACTTCTGCCTCCACCATCCTCCCAAACTTGCCCCTCCAATCATGAGTGACCTCCATGTTGCTAAAATCAGTGGACACCTCGTCTTGGGCAGTCTCATCTCTCCTTCAGTTACCATATCTATATCTTTAGTTCCGATCTCTTAACTAACTACTAACTAACCAACTAAATAACAGTTGCCTACTTTGGGTACCCCTCAGGCACACCAACCTCAGCATGTTGAAACCTGTCTCCTCTTGTGATTTCTCTGTCTCAGAGGATGGCTCTGTCATCCATCTAGGTGGCCAAGCTGGAGACTTGGAAGTCATCTGGTCACCTTCCCTTTGCTGCTCTTCTAGGGTCAACCTTCCAGTCATCCTTCCATTATGCCCTTTCAGCTGCTATCCTAGTTCAGACCCCCAAGTTCTCTGTGTCATTATATCAGCTTCTCCTCAGACTAACCCTTTCAATGCCTTCCCCCCTACCCACAGGGTAAATTTCAAATTCCTCACCATGGTTACAACACTCTTCCTGACCTTGTCTATTCACAAACCACCCACTTGCATTCTAAGATCCAGCCCTACTGAACTTGCAGTGTTTTAATGCCCTGTGTTCTTGCTCACCTCTGAGTCATTAAATATGTTACTCCCTCTGCCTGGAACTCTCTTTTCTTTTTCTCTTCTTCTGGATAACTTCTACTCATCCTTCATGTCTCAGCTTTAAGCTCTCTTGCTCCAGAAACTCAGTCACGTAATTGCTTCTTTAGTTTCAATTCCTCCCCAAGATTGACTTTTCAGATGGAGCTTATGCCTCCTAGAACATTACTGTACCCCCTGACACCACCTCTGGCACAGAGTCAAGGGCAAATAATCGTGGCACAAATTGATGACGGCATGACCGAGCTCCATTTCAAAATGCATTTGACAAAGAAGCATAAATGGAGTCTTTGCTGATTTTGTGGGCTCATTAGGGGGAAATAGCTTAGCCAATGCACTCTACAGAGTTAGAATTAAAATTCTGCCTAATTTGTTAGAGCTGTCTCTATGGTGATATATTTTAAATTTTGAATGAACTTTGCAGTAGTCCATGCCTTCATCTCCCTTTTTAAAACTTCGTGTGTGCCTGTGCACGTGTGCGGCAGAGAACAGCTCTGGCAGACTGGGCTTTGAAGTTCACTGGTTTGAACTGGGAGCTTGTGAGAAGATTGTTCTTTAGCAAGTTTTCCAAAAATTATCTTGAGGCAAGAATGTAGTAACTGTATATTTAAAAATGTCTTTTAGTGGCAGCTACAGATGAATACAGTCTGTGTTACTTAAGAAATGCTAACACGAAGATACCTAAAGCACAGTGTTGAAATAAAGCAATGTATACTTTACAAAACTCAAAGCTGACCAATGTCAGAATTAAGAATGTCAGTTGTTGGCAGAACACAAAGTGTTTGGAGGCTGGAAAACTGGCTATTTGCTCAGATTAACCCTGAGAAGGGGAAAAAAATAAATCAATGAGCCTGGAAGTCCAAGTAACCTTCAGACAGAATTTCTAGGAATGCAGTCAGAGTGAAAGTAAAACTTTAAGAAACTAAAGGAATTAAACATCGAGTTGTATAAATAAATAAAGCAGGAAAAGAAATGGCATAGGTCTACTTTTTAAAAGAAGGGAACTAAAGTAGTTAGATCTTAGCAGATCTCATAGAATTTCCAGAAAGAAGAAAAGAAAGCAAAAAACCCCCAAAACATGAATGTTCACACTGGGTTATCAAAGCTGTCTTCTTTCCCATAGATCCACACCTGTGAAGAAGTAGTCAGAACCAAAATTGCTTTCTACCACATACCTGGCCCCTCCCTGGCTCTCTAGCATCCTGAGCTGCCCTCCCTCCCGGCTTCTTACCTGCAGAGAAACTTGGGACTTACCCTCACCCCAGCTGCTGCTCTGAGTCTTGTTGGTTCTTTTCACTTAATAGCTTGTGGGTCTGTCCACAGCCACTAGCCTGGAGCAAGCCCCCACCCCATTTCTTATTTGGCCCAAGGGCAGGAAGAAGCCTTCACTGTAGTGAATTAAGCAGAGGGCTCTAGAGATGGACTGTCCAGGTCCCTGCCTGGTTCCAGCACTTACTAGCCAACCAACGTTGGTGGCCCAGTTATTCTGTGTCTCAGTGTCTTCTGTGCAAAGAGGGAGACAATGGCATTTTGGTCCATAGGGCTGTGCGAGGATCAATGAGATGAGGTTCATAGGACAATACTTGGTTCACAGCAATGTGCTCCATAAACACGAGCTACCGCTACTCCCTATTATTTCCTTCCTTCGTTTCTTGCCTCATTTGAATACACTTTCCGGGAGTGATCATTTCCTTTAAACTGATCCTTCACCCTTCCTGCTACAAATACTTGTAGAAGTTCTCTCTGGCTTTTAGGAGAAGCCTAAATGCTTACAAAGCCGTACAGTGCCGGGTGTGGTCTGGGCTCTCCTCCCTCTGCAGCCCCATCCTGCCCCCTCCCCCCTTATTCTCAAGGCTCCAGACACTCTGACCTTTTTCAGTTCTTCAAACCCACCAAGCTTCCTCTCACCTCAGGGCTTTTATACAAGCTGCTTCCTCTGCCCGGAATGCCAACTCATCCTTTCCGTCTGGGCCCCGAGCCTCCTCACTTCCTCAGGGAGACCTTGCCGGTCTCCCTAACTGGGTCAGACCTCTCGATGGCACCGTGCATCCTCCTCCTTGGCGTTCCTCAGGGGCCCGGCCTCTGGGGTTACTAGACTAACATCTCTCACTGCTACGTGAAGTGAGAAGCTCTGTGAAGGCAGAGACAATGTCTATTTTTTATTTAATCCAACTCTTAGAGCCAGCCTAGTTCCTGATATACAACATGGTTGGTACTCAGTTAATATCGTTAAAATAAGGAAGCGAGAGAGGAGGGTGGAAAGGAAGGAAAGAGTGCACCAGGGTGTCCTTGCCTGGTCTGGAGGCCACACTGCCATGGGATTTGTGATCACAAGGGACCATCTCAGACCACAGCTCTGTGTGATCTCTGAATTCACAGTTTTCCTTGCACAGACATTTTGTGATGTCATGAAAGGACAAGATGATGGGTGTGATGCTGCAAGGGAGAAAATTCCAGCCAGATCCGGATGGGATTCCTTGTCTGGCATGTCAGCTTGCTCCCCAGTACTCTGCCCCGTCTTGAGGAATGATCTACACAAGAAGCTCCAGCACAAGCAAAAGGCAATGGAAAGACCGGAAGAGGGGAGAGAAAAGTCTTCCCACATCCACCATTTTCAACCTCCAAGAGAAAACACTAGACAATGAGAGTAAGCCTGGAGGAGCCATTTCTCTGAACTGTAGGCAGAAGAGAGTGTTATTCCTTGTATGCAAGTGAATGTAGATGGAGTCCAAAGAACCAGAGAAGAAAGAAAGCCAAAGGAATGTTTTGCCCTTCATCCAATCCCATTCTTGTATGACTGAGGCAATGGAGGGCCAGCAAAGTGAAGGGGCTTGCTAAGCTCACTCAGAAGCCCGACTATAAAGAAGGGAACTGAGGCTGATTGACTAGCACTTTGAGCTCCTACCCATGGTTTAGGTACTTTGCCAAAATTAAATCTTTAGATAACTATCTGAAGTAGGTTCTATTAGCTCCATTTTACAGATAATCACACCAACGTTCAGGAAGCCCTGGCACAAAGATAAAAGCTGTGCAGTGGAAGAACTCTGAGGCTGACTCTGCGAAGTACCCTTGATCTTGAGCAAGCTAGCACTCTGTACCTGAGCATCCTTATCTGCAGAGTGACTGCATGCTCTGCTCACCTGAGTCACTCCTGGTTTACACCTGTCGCCCCACTGCCATTAGTAATAGCACCTTCTTTCTCTCTCAGAAGTGCCCTAGTTGGGATAATAAATTTATTGTATGGTCACTCTACCACCTACAAAATGGTGATATCAGTATTAGCTGCCTATGGTGTGGCTGCAAGGAATCAATGGGATTTGCATGTAAAATGCATGGCACTTGGCACATAGCACTCAGTAGATATGTTAGCTGTTATTATTATTATTATTATTATTATTAGTAGTAGTAGTAGTAGTAGTAACGTGGCTGTAGAGGCAGCAACCAGGAGTGAAGACAAGCTTTCCCATTTGACATTCCCATCACTGTCTCTGTTTATGATGCCCCTTGGAGTTGTGCAGATATACTGGCTTAGAACTGACCCGTAGAATAGAGGCCATGTGGAAGTGCCACCTTGCATTTTCCATCTCTGAGCCAATCAGATTCACTGCCTGAGACTTCTTGGGTCACATGTTTGTGACTGATTCTGTTTTTTCTTTTACTCGAAAGTCTAGAGCTCAGAATTCTTAAAGAATGGTGTCAAGGAGGGAATCCTGCAGAGTATCTCCTCCTCCAGTCTCAGCCGATGCTAATTAAGTGAGTAGTTTAAGGGACTGGCCTCCTCTTCAAGATTAAGAAGTACGTATGAATGTTTGCTTCTGGTCCCCTTAAATGTTCTTGATTACAGTAATGAAAATGTTAAGTTCTCTTGCCTGTCATTGGCATGAAGGCCTAAAAACTGTTCACTCCATGAAGAACATAATTGTTGATTCTAGTGCATCTAAACAGGTGTTTTTTTAGATTGCTTTTTCTAATGTCTTTTCACTGAAAGATCAAGTTAAATGTTACCTTAGGCTAATCAGTGATTGCTTCTGCATTTATCCAAATTTATATCTTTGATTCTGTGTGCTAGATGAGATATTACCTTCAAAGTCTATAAACTTAAATAAGGTATATAATTTTTAATTTAGTTCTTTGTCCTCTTCTGTCTTCCATATTTTGTACAAAACATGCATATACTTCTTTTATTTTTTAAAAGCCTAGTTTAAACTTATATTTGAACTTCCACTGTCATTTCTGGATATCCTATAGCACCAAGAATGGTGTGCCCTACAGAATGGGCATTCAGTAAGTAGCAATATTTGTGGAAAAGGTAAATTAATACCTTAATTTGGATTGTAAAAAAATTGGATTTGTTTTCTCTAGGTGTTTGGGTTCAGGAATTTTTAAAATATTGTACGAAGTATCTTGTGTCTGCATCTATGTTTATTCTACTCTCCCTAAGAATTTCCTCCACTTCAGCTCCCTCTTTGTAAATCTTGTGTTCATTCAAGGTTCTCACCAAATGCCAGCTGCGCCGTGCATAGTCTCCAACCAGATACCATGGAGTCTGAGTCTCAGCACGAAGGATGTGGGAAGGATCACATCTAGTTTTCCAAACCCCACTGCACTCTGGGCCTCTGTGACCTTATCTGATGGGTATTTGTGCCTTGACTTCATTCACCCATTTTGAGCCCGTGAACTTCTTAAGATGAGACAAGGTATGCTCTGCTAAATCAAGTATATTAGCAATTGCTTAATGAATGGTAAGTTTATAGTTTTGAAGAATGACTTTTTAAAAGTAGAGTGTACACAAACATGGAATTATTACTGTGGCTCTTTAAATGAAGTCCCTAAAATGTAGAGCTTTAGAATTTAGAGGCCATCAGTTCGGACTCTTTTGTCGCATGTGAAGAAGCTCAGATTCAGGGAGTCTTAGTGTCTTGCTTAAAGTCAGCTGACTGGGCAAGGGCAGAGTGCAGCCAGATCTCTTGAGTGCTCTTCCAGACATTTCTTCAGTCGTAATTTAACATGTATCAGTTTATCCTTGAGTGTAAAGTACACTTCAAGATTGAATATGGTAACTGGCTAACTATTCATAGTTCCCTCCCTCCCTCCCTTTTAGTGTCTGTTTCTAAGCAGCAAAGTTGTGGTTCAGTGACTTCTGTCTGGATAATATGAAAACAGGGCGCCCAGCCAATTTTGATGAGCTAACTGTTTCCCTAAATTATCATGCCTAAGCAAAGGACTCTAAACCTGCTCTGCCACACTTCTCATCTAGGGGATGGGCTGTACACAGGCACATCACCAAATAACTGGAATTTTATATTTAAGATTGTCAAGCAGTGAAAATTGTCATCCTTAGAAATGACTGACAGTTCCTCTGCCTCATTTCTGCAACACTGAGTTAGTTAAAAAAAATCGACTTCAGTCTTTTTACAGATTTCTTGCTGAAGACACATGTGACAGAACAATAAATTTTCAGCAGAAATGGATGGGAGAACAGGCACTGCAAAGTGCCTGAAAGACTTTGCAAAAGGTCCCAATTAACAGAATGCAGCTAACACCTCAAAAAAAATAAATAAATAAATGTTGCAGTGGGCATGAATCTTGCTCGGAGTGCTGGGCTGTTGGCTGATTGCCTGGAGAGAGCGGCCGTGAGGCCTTGCCAGCTGGCTGATCCTCATGCCTATAAAGGATGTGGTCAGCTTACACCTTGGCAAACTATGATTTTGATGGAAATCTTAGCGGTCGGCAGACGTTCTCCCTAGTAAAATACGTGAGATCAGGTCATTGCTTTTATCTGAATGAAAAAAAAATCTTGATGGCCAGAATTAATAGGACCAAGTTGGTAGTCTGCTCCAAATGAGCGTTCATGACTGGATCAGAATAGATAAATGTCCTGAAGGAGACACAGGATGTAAGTGAAGGCGGCACGTTCAGTTAATCCCCAAATTAAAGCAGTCGTGCCACCGAGGCAACAACTGAGCATCTTCCCACAGATTCCATGCAACCGCCATCGTCTTTCAAACTCGGATCCCCAGAGCCACCGCTCTCCTATCCTCTTACGTACACTTGCATTCAACTGTGTGTAGTGGTCTTGTTTGTTTCACACAGAAATGAAGACAGGGCTCAGGCGTCAACATCCGAATAGCCTCACAATGGCCAGCTTCACCCTTTCACGTGAAAGCCCTCAATGAGGAAAGAACGTCCAAGACAGCTCCTATATTCTGGAATCCACACTGAAAATCATAGCCACTTACAAACTGTTTTATAAAATTGCCAATATTCCTCTCAATCTCCTAAATGGATTTATGTTTTGAAATTTGTTAAAAAGTGATTCTAATATTTATTTTTTAAAACAAGCATGCAAAACTAGCCAGAAAAAAGTACCACGAACAAATTTAAAAGACAAATACAGGCTGGACAAAGCATTTGCAAGACTGCAGATATGACTGACAAAGGGTCAATATTCTTACTGTATAAACATGGACTAAGGACATCACCTGGGAGTTTACAAATGAAAAATGACCAATCATCATACTGAAGCATTTTCAACCCTACTAGTAACTGAAGAATACAGACAGCATCAGGATACCTCTTTCCATCTATGAGATAAAGTAAAACCAGAGTCCTCCTGCAGGAGAGTCACCTGATACTTTCCTGCCCTGCCCTTGGCAATGCAAAATGAAGCCACCTTCCTGGTGGTAAATTACCTTCCTGGAAGGTAAATTGTCAATATGTATTTAAAGGTTTAAATATATGACCTGCAGAAATTCATCCCAAAGAAACAATTAGACAAGTGTGTAAAGATGTAAGTACAACCAAACTGGAAGAGCCTAAATGTTGAACAACAGAGGATTAAGGAAATGAGGTAAATTATTGCAATACATCCATATTATTATGCTGCCATTAATTGGTAAAATTGATATTTGTTCATTGGAATGGAAAGACATTTACAACATATTAAGGAAAAAAGCAGGCCACAGAAAAGTATGACCAAGTTTTTGAAAATCATTTACATATACTATATACACATTTATATATATTTATATGCATACTTATTTATATATATTTATGTACATACACAGGAACATATATGTTTACATCTTCATGATAGCCATGATTTATGCCTTTCTCAGAGTTGTTTTCATATGAAAGGATTCATTGAGCTTAGCTTTCTGATAATAAATATGAGGATTTTGCTCAAATAGGCTTATAAAGTTTTAAAAAGCAAAGGTTTAATTGAGCCGACAGAGGTTTGGACGTGCAGAAGAGTAGACCAGAGGATTTGAAAGAGAACTTTTAATAATGCTTTCATGATTAATGGTGAATGCACTAATTGTATTTCCTTGCCAGAAACCAGGCTAGGTTAGGTTTTCAGACTTAAATGATAGTGAATTTAGAATGCAGATACGTACATATTCACATAGGAGTGGAGAGGTTGGATTATATTAAACTAATGTCCTCCATGATTTAAGTATACTGCATTACAAGCATATACAGGCAACCCTTTACACACACTTAATTGGATCTTGCAGAATTATTGTAAATCTGAAGTTGATTGTACAATTTCAAATATATGGAAGAAGGAAAATTGATGGGAATGTGAAATATAATATTATAACAGTAGGTGA
The DNA here is from genome assembly GCA_004024845.1 of Tonatia bakeri. NCBI lineage: Eukaryota > Metazoa > Chordata > Mammalia > Chiroptera > Phyllostomidae > Tonatia > Tonatia bakeri. The sequence goes on from PVIA01001119.1 coordinate 151,688, forward strand.
GAAAAAACTGCCTTAATTCCCACTTAGCTGCTGTTTTCCTTTCCTCAGCTTCAGTTACCTGCAGCCAGCCACAGCCTGAAAATATGAAATGGAAAATTCCAGAAATGAACAATTCATTAGTTTTAAATTGCATTCCAGTGTGAGTAGTGTGATGAAATCGCACAAGTCCCTCTCTGTCCTGTCTGGAGCACGACTCACATCCCCGTACTGTGTGCGCTCCCGCCCCTCGGCCACTGAGGGGCCGTCTTAGTTATGGGCTTGACTTCCAGGACTGCAGTGCTTGTGTCCAAGTCACCCTTGTTTCACTTAAACTGAAGCATTTTACTTAACGACGGCCCCAAAGTGCGAGAGTAGTGATGCAGACAATTTGGATATGCCGAAGAGAAGCTACGAAGTGCTTGTTACCTATTGTCTAAAAGTCAGTGACAGCCTAGCGCCAGGTCCCAACGCCTATGTCACTCACCTCCCTTCCTCTCATCACATGAGAGTTTTCTCATCTTTGCTTATCGCAGGAAGAAGGGTGAGCACAGTGCAACTAGATGTGTTGAGAAAGACCACATTCACCTAAGTTTTATTACAGAATATTATTATAATTTTTCTACTTTATTTTGTTATTGTTCATTTCTTAGTGTGCCTAATTGATAAATTAGACATTATCACAGGTGTGTATGTGTGCATAGGAAAAGAACATCATATATTCAAGGTCCAGTGTTGTCTGTGGTTTCAGGCGTCCACTGGGGGTCTCTGAATGTATCCCAGAGGATAAGGGGGCTACTCTATAACGAAGTTTAAAAATAAGAATCTTTGTTTTAATACCATAGAAAATTAGTTGGGGGGGGATAGTTTAAAATTACTAAAGTTGAACATATTAAATCAAATTAGCATTAATGTGTGTGATTATGTGATTGGGAAAAGATGGACTAAAAGACTGGCTATCTTTTCAAGACTATTGGTGGTAGAATCAATTAGGGTCCATTATTAACTATATTAACAGAAAATTAGCCTTTACCAGCCCCTAAAAATATGAGGTTGTTATAATAGACTGTGGTCCCTTATCAACGTATGTAACTTGAAAGCTTATAAACCAGCTCCCTTTCCAGAACTAAAGTAGATTAGATGATCAATTAATGGCTAAAATGTTATTATATCTCTTTTTAATATTTCTTGTCAAAAACTTAAATATTCCTGATTCAACTTGTGTTTCTATTTGAGTAATGTAATTTGATCATAATTGGTTTCATTTTGATTGTCTTTACATTTTGGGTACTTATTATCTTTTCTCTGACCCACTGGGAATGCTAAGTACCAATTTTTGCTATTTAGCAAGTCAGTCAGGAGCTTCCCACTGAGTGCCTTAATTATTGTTAATTGAATATTGTAAATGGCTTTTCAGGATCACCATCTTGGCAAGCCACCTAGCATTTTTTTCAGCAAAAGTTAAAAACACCCAGAATCCCTTCTGCCCTTTTCTATGCAGTCATCAAGTCAAGTATCAGCAGTAACTGGTTCCCATTAAAATTAGTCTCTTCTTTTTTAAATGTCATATCACATATGTACTTCATACAGCTCTTGGAACATGGTGGCCACTCAGTGAATATTAAAGGACAGCTGTTGTTTTCAACAGAACGATCCCCAGGTCCAGTCTGAGAGGGGACATCCCATTTCGCTTCCCAAGCTCCCACAGTGCGGCTCCTCTAGCGAGGCCAGCCTGATGCTCTAGGGCAGAGCTCTTCCATCGTCACGCACCGGGACCAAGCTTTCTAGGACTGTTTGCTATTCTATAATCAAAAGAAGAAGAAAAAAGTAAATAAAGAACTTTAAAAGATCTGAGAATATCAGAAATGCCACAGGCAAAAAAAACTGGGGAGTGGAAAAATCACTGAGCCAGCCTTCCTGTGTACTTCTTGCCTTATAATGCATAATAAAAAAAGAAATGAGAAATTTATGATCTGTTTTTTCAGCTTTCAAACTACGTCTCCAGTTTTTTCCTTTTTATTGAATTTATTGGGGTGACACTGGTTAACAAAATTACACAGGTTTCAGGCGCACAATTCCATGCACATCATCTGTGCACTGTGTTGTGAGTTCACCGCTCCAAGTCAAGTATTTCTGTGGTTCCAATTTTGGAGGGGACTGGAGGCTAAAGCTTCAATGGAATGAAGTTGTGTTAAAGGTTGGTTTCAGCTACATAAAATCTGGCCTTTTTAATTATTTTTCTTGCTTGATCAATAAAATCTCAACCACTGTTATGAAATCAGGATCAGGAGAAGCCTTGGGACATAACCTAGGGTTTCCTTTCTCATTGTGGTGGCCCATAAATTATTTTTTAGCTGCCTGGTCAGGTTTATTGTTGTCTTTCTATGGAAAACCTTCATAGAAAACTGCGGTGTGGTGTTATGAGCTCTCAGCAGCCAGTTCCCGAGCCCTGAGGAAGGTCACCTTCTTCTGAGCTACGGGACCTTCCCTTTGGGCAAGAGGCATTTTGGGATGGTTGTACCTCTTCCTTTTAACTTTTTTCTTAGGCATCTTTTCTTAAATTCTCCCGTATACAGCCTAAGCTTTCTTACACATCTCCCCCATCGTGTCTGCAGTTACATTGTTCTTTGTCTATTGAGAGAATTGTTTCTTGTGGGCATCATCTTGCTCCACTAGGTAACACTCATGATCTGCAATGTTCTGACCCATGATGTGCTTCCCACATACATCCACACTGAATTCCTTGCTTTCTGAATCAAAATCATGGAATCATTGGGCATTGTGAGGGAGAAACAGGCCTCTATCCACAGCTCCTTTCAGGACCCACAAAACTATATTTCCAAACAGCAGGTGAAGCCCTGCATCCAAAGGGCAGTTGAAGGCACCAGGTTGACCATCAGTACTTTCCCGACTGCATTCATCTCCAGTCACCTGCCCTTGGCCTTCATAGATCTTGTCCTATCAGGAAGACTGTGGGCCACCAGCAGACCAGCACGATCAGCATAACTTGTCAGGCTGACCTCACACCATACTTTGAGAGTTCATGAGCATAAGCTACACAAACTTTTATCTCCTTCTATACAAGCATAAGGAATCTGACAAATGATGTTTTTATTGGTTACACAAAGTATCATCCTGTATTTGGGTGTGTTGTACTTATTTTTATCCTGGATTACCAAGTGTTTCCGGGCATAGTAATCAATTTCATCCTGTTGTCGTTTTCTAAATGTCACTGTAGAAGTAGGCCTTATTCTGGGCAACTTTAACAAACTCCATCCTGCGGAAGGGAGACCCGTGTCCTCAGCTCACTATAGACCTGCAGGCCCAGCACAACTCCAGGTGGGGTGGGAGGAGCAAGAAGCTCCATACGTTATGTTAAAAAGGGAGGGGAATCTGTTTTCTCGGAGGTACAGGCTTCCACAGGCTTGCCCAGTGACCTGCTCAAATATAAATGACACTTTCTGCTAGGGCTTTTCCCTGCACTTGCCACTTGGTTTCAGGTTTAGATGCAAATTCAAGGCCCACGTTTAACAGTTTTCCAATGTTGAGTGTTACACACTACATGGTGATAATTTTGCCCCTGGCTTTTCATTAGAAATAGGAAAACAAAAGTTTGCCTATTTTTCTCAACTATTTGATCCTTGTATATCAGACCTAGATTGTAAGTCACCTCAAAAGTTTTGTGACAAGATAGGTCAGACTGAATAAATGATTGAATAAATAAAATAATAAAGCATTCCCTCAGGCTGTAGTTTAAGAGCGCTTGGCTAGTTCTGAAGAGCAGCCAGTTATCATTACGTGTTGACAGGAACAGCAAAGCCTGCCCATGCCCCAGCCCTCTCTAACGAGAAATGCCCCGATCACCTTGTTTTACCCCACATCCTTCATTAGCTCTGAGGAACTGGACCAGTGGCGGGCGTCCGACCCAAGAGTGACCACTGCACTGGCCAGATGATGGCCTATACTGTAACCTAGCACCAACAGGTGACCTGGGCCAACCAGATTTAGTTTCCTGAGAAGTGGAAGTATAGCTAGAATGCACTAGTTAGCATCAGGAAGCTGAAACTAAAGAGTCTTAATTAGGAGCCTGAGAGACTGGAGTGCTAGACCCGAGGTAGTCATGAGGCTGGAGGTACTATGATGAGGCCAAGGAACTGGTCAGGAGAGGAGAGAGGACGAGTCTGGGCGGCTGGCAGACACAGCTGGGAGCACAGCCGGACCCAGAGCTGCGCTTTTCCTAGGAGCTTCCGCATCTGCTTCTAGTCCACGTGCATCCTGCTGGTAAACCTCCCATTTTTCCAGGAAAACTTGACAGAGCCATTGTTGCTTATGGCCAAGAGTCTCAACATGTGTCAAGGCATTTTTTTTTCTTCCTGTGTTCACTCAGTTACAAAGTTTATACTTGATTACTTTGGGCTTTTCCATTTTTCCAATAAGATTTAAAAAGTATTGTGTCATAGAAATACATCTGAGAACAGGACTTGAACAGAAACTAAACAGAAAGAGTTTGTTATTATTCCCATTTACTTGTCTTCAAATAAATACTGTATTTTAAAATCCTAAATATTTATGGAAGAAGATTCCCTAACTTCCTCCAATGACTTGCTTAATTTTCTCATGAAGAGTAGATGGAACTCATCTGCCATGAGGCCTCACTATCTAATATTTGCACATGCTGGGGTTTTCTCCTCTTTCTTCTAGTTGCTCTGGGTAGAATGTCTGGCTTTTCCACTCGACTTCTGTCTGAGACATGCACCCTGGCTCTGCTCAATCTGTTCCTGGGTGAGCGGTTTCCTTCTCTAGGGCCCAGTCCCCTGCACTAGGGGCCTGTTTGTCTGCAGGATGCAGGCGTGGCCTATCAGTCTTTTTCTATATGTGAGGAAGCTGAACATTTTTTAACCTCAAACATATTCAAACAGACATACTTTGCTAGAGAAAGATCCAGAACTTTTGGTCATTCCACAGTCTACAAGGGAGGACTGGTGATGAGCTTGAGGGAAATGTGGGTCTTACAGGGCCTCTGCCATGTGAGCTGCTGGCCTTCATTCAGCAGAACCACCTCGACCGTGAAGAAATAGGGAGTGCTCCTCATCTTCGTTACTGTTTTGCTCTTTGGCCTGGACTCTCTGCCACATGCAGTCCATAACTTTAATTCATGGATTTTTCGATGTCTAGTTTTTTGGGGGGTCGGTCATCTTAACAACAATGTGGATGGTACAGAAAATCAAATCTGTTGTATACATAATCCAATTCACACTGAAAATATCAGAAAGATTTTTCAATCTAAATATGCATGGATGTTGTAAGAAAAGGAATGGAGTCACGGTTTGATACATGCTGGCTGTGGTTGATTCCCAGTTAATGGTGGCTAGATTTGCTGCATATTCTTTCATGGCAGGGCCTGCTTATTGTTGACTTTATGAACTTTTAACACCTCCTCCCCTGAGAAGCTGGGGACATCTCCCTTGCTCGCTGTGGGAGAGCCCTGGCAGTTTAAGGGCATTCATGCATGGACAGTGCCCCCCTTCCTGGACCTCCCGTCTCTCTGTGTCCCAGAATGCTCTCCTTCTACAGCTGGATGTCCTCCTTTTCTGGTCCAGCCCCCAAAACCCAGATTAAGTCTCCCCCTTTTTCTGAATTCTCTGACTTTCCCAGTTTCTCTGTTCTCCAATTCTTCTGAACATTTACAACAGGGGTGTCAAACTCATTTTCACTGGGGGCCACATCAGCCTCACAGTTGCCTTCAAAGGGCTGAAATAATTTTAGGACTGTATAAATGTAACTACTCCTTAACTGTTAAGGAGTTGAAATTGTGTTTGGCTCTTTGAAGGCAACCGTGAGGCTGATGTGGCCCCTGGTGAAAATGAGTTTGACACCCCTGATTTACAGCTTTAGCCTTTCATGCCATCTTAATGTTTTAGTATTTACTGCAGTGGATTGCTTCCTGCTGTTTAGCTGGTCAGCCCCTGAACAAAATCACAAACTTTGACATGGATCTGGGACCACGGCCTTTACTGTGACTTTATGCTGCATGTATCTTGTCTGAGCATCATCCTGATACCAAATATGTATATGGAGGTTGATCCACTTCAATTCTATTTTCTTTGCACGTGATAAAGCACAGTCACCATTACTTCTTCTGCAAGGAAAGCTAGATGGGTACAAACCTTTGAATTATTCAATACAGTGACTTTTATTCCACCCAGGAACTGCCATTGCAGGTGGGCAGGCTAGAGAGAAAGGGCAGCTTCCCAATTAATTCCTCATACACTTGCTTTATTAAGTCGTTCTAAGGGAATGCTCAGATGCTCTGACATGCCATATTCAAGCCTAAGTATAAAATCCCATTCAAAAGTGAAGCCTAAATGATCATTTAAATTGTCCTTCTAAGAGTGGACAATTGAGCACTGCCCATAGTAGCATCTGACATTTTCACTGCTGTGGTGTCCTCATCACTCCCCTCCTCCCTAAGTCACAGAGACGAACGAGCAGTCCCAATTAAAAAGTGTCCTATAAATATTTGAATTGAACTGTTACTAGAAGACATTTTTATTCTCAATTTGTACATAGTCTGGGTGTCAAAAATGCAAAATGACTTTTACAGCTCCATGACTTTTGACAATTAACGCTACTCTGGCATTTGCTCAGAATCAGTAGGCTTGAGCTTGGAAAGCAAGTCCTATAAAGCCTGGCTAATTTCCCCTAAGCCCCAGGACTGGAATTAGGTTGCTGCTACCAGGGTTTTCACATGACTTAACTCCTCTCCAAGCTCTCTCTGCCGAAGCAAAGCATTTAGTACACAATCCAGTCAATACCTTCAAATGAGATTATGAATGGGAATGGGCTTTGTAAGTGTCCCCTTCCCTGTGGAAGCTTAGGTCTAATAGCAGTGATCAGAAAATAGCATAGGCAGTTGCCATCACTGAGCCAGCCCATTGGACTCTGGGACAAAGGAACTTCCAAAGCTTCAGCTTCTTACTGGGGAAAAGGAGACAGACATTCCACCTAGTGGGCCCTAGTGGCCCACAGCAGAGGGCCTGAACAAGTCACTGAAACCAGCTGCAGGATGAGGAGAAGGGGAAAGGAGTGGCAGGGCAGTAGCCACATTCACTGAGGAAGAGCAGATGCTGAAGACCCAGAGGCAGGAAGCATAAGGTCTGAACTGGATTGGCCACTACAGCTCTGCCCGGGGAAGTTTCTTTTGAAGCCTGTAGCCCCTCTGGCCCTGGGGCACATCTGCTACTGTTAAGAGAGCACAGTTCAGAATGGACTATCTCCACCTAGACACCTGAAACTGAAAATCACAGTAAACTTAAAAATGGAGTAGAAAGCCTTGAACTCATGTTCCATGCATCAGGTGCTGAAGCTGATTCATGAGGGCCAACATCTCTCTTTTTTCCCAACACGTTTCGGATGTCAGGTTGATGCCTTGAAACTGGCTGTGATTGGGATCTTTACACCACAGAAACTGGCGAACAATACAACTCAGTGTTGTAGGATTTGCCCCCCTGCAGAAAGTCACCACTACCTGTGTAAGCCATTAGAATCTGGGTAAATTTTGTAACTTCTCCAAACCTTGAGTGATACCCATTTCACAGGGGTATTGATGTAAATAAGACAACTTTGGAGTTCTCTGTAAATTGAAAAGGTTCTATAAGTGATCATTTTTGTTATTTGAACTAAAATGTTAAATGTAACATTTTAACATTTACTAAAGTTCAAGCATATATATGATACAGGACAAGATTTCAGAAATGTAGGAAGCAGCTTGTTAGTATCAGTCAAAACTACTATGTGCAGGTTACAAAACTCTAATTCATATTGGCTTCAACGATGAAGTGAGTTCATTGTCACCTAGACTAAAAAGGCCAAAGAGAAAGCCAGCTTAATTCAGCTAGCTTATCCCAGGGATGAGGCTAAATCCAGCAGCTCAGACGATGCCATCGTGGCACAGGACGACCATGAGTCCCTGTTTACCCAGGACGGTCTGGTGTCTTCATCCTGCCTGGTTGGGCGCTCATCTCGCCCCATTTCATTCTCAAAGTTGTCCTAGTTTACAAGATAAATGCTATGTTTACTTAATCAAGGTTTGCTCTCTCCGATCAGTTTTTTTGTGGCAGGATTTACCCTCTAGTATCACATGATACATTTCCCTCCTCCCACTCCCGGGCATTCCAGACTCTTTCCTGTGGTAGCAAAATGTCCGTTGCAGCTGCAGACCTCACACCCTGACACTGCTCAATGCACTGGGACAGAAAGTCACCTCCACTGGTACCTGGACAAGGGCTGGGACTCACTGTCTCTCGCTGGTCTGACATAGGTCACACAGCTGTTTCTGAAGCATCCATTTGGGAACACGGATTCACTGATGGACTTAGTCAGTCATGTTTACACCTAGAGTAAGCATGAGATAATTCCACGCAAATCATGCAACTGAGAATGAGGATGGGTGAATTCTCCCAAGGAACACCAACAGTAAGTATCAGCCACAGCGGGTAAGTGGATCCTGAACAGGTGACAAGAATGACCGACAACACTGCCGAGCAGTAAGAGTGCTGGAGTAGGAATCAGCTGGCCGAGCTTGCAGCTTTGCCACTAACTAGTGTGGGGTGACAGCAAGCCCTTACATGCTCTGGGCCTCCCTCTTAGTTAAAGTAAGAATGTAGGACCAGAGCATTTTAAGAGTTCCATTTCACTCTAGGTATTTAAGTTATGGCTATGTTTTTTCATTTGTCTTCAGGCTTATCAAGTCCAGGTTTATGTTCTTACCTGATTTTTCTCACTGGGGTTAAACAGACCTCAGCTTGCCTTTCTTCCTAAGGCTAGAAGCCCTCCAGCTCTGGTGGAGGTCTGAAACATCCCATCGCTCCATGAGTCAGTCACAGCCTGTAACTAGCTAACTTTCCCCACAGTTTACAACTTGTGTCAGAGCCCAGGAAGATTTGCTTTTAGTTTTTTCCCAGTGAACCAAACAAGTCATAAAAACAGATTTATATCATGGTTTCCTTATAGCTGAATTTCATCCTGGGTTTCTTAAATCAAGAAATTGACTATCATAATGGCTGAATGAATAAAACACGGCAGCGATGAGTGACTGCCTTTAGCAAACGAGAGGGAGGCTTATTATTTAAATGTTCCTGGTTATATTAAGTGGAGCAAAAGGCTTGGAATTGAAAGTGAGAGAAATAGGCAGCCAAGTCAAAAACGCCACCACGCTGTAAATAAAACATGAAACTGGCTTAGAAAGGGAGCATTACATCGAAGTCAAACACCGATATATAGTCCCTAATTGTGGGACGTCTGTAGAAGGTGACATGACACCTGTCAATTATCCACAGCAGCCAGGAAATGTAGATTACATGAATAATTCACCAATTCAGTGCCCTTTGTTGCTATGCCGTCTAAACCCTGTCCATAAAATAACTGCTGATAAGAAAGAAGGAAAAATATGTTTCAATTGCAAGAGTCCTATGTTTCACATGAAAATGTTTTAAAGGCAGTTTCATTATATGCTGTATTCCAGTTAGCACCCAGTGGCTAAATAATTAACATGTGAGCCTTTATCAGGTGTAACATAGGAGGGGCTTGGGCTCTGGAAACTTTATATGTCCCCTGGGGGAGGCAGCATTGGAGGTCTTCAGTATCAGAAACATACCGGCACGTACATTGTAATTTTCTCAACCCGCCAAACAGCATGCAATCCTTTAAGAAGGCCAAGTCTAAATTTTGTTTTGGAATCATGGAATTATAGCATAATGAATTTGCAAGTTAACTTGGAGGTAGCCTACTCCATTGGTTCTTAGAAACAACGAAAACCTTTTTCAAAGAAAATCTCATGTGAGAGCACACAATATAGAACAGATAAAACTAGAATGATTTCAGCTGACTCTGGGACGGTGGTCAGGAGATGACGGAAGGTGGCAGGGCCCCACCTGCTTAGCAGTCCCCTGCCCTGCAGCTCACTCCCCAGCCCGGCCACATACCTGCAGGGACCCAACTGTCCTGTTTCACAGACAAGAGAACTGAGGCCCCTGAGAGACAAAGGGACTCACTGAAGTCCCAGAGCCAGTCGATGGCAGAGCTGGGATGGGAAGCCAGCCTGCTGCCGCCCTTGCAACACACATACACATGTCCAACTGTAAGTACAGCTTGTCTACACAGCCTCGTGAGTAGCCAGGATTGGGAGAAATACCAGTTCTGCAGCTCCCAGGACCGCACAAGTGAGCATGAGGAATGAAAACAACTGACTCTTTCATTTGTGGCCTGGGCCCCGGCAGCCTGATACCTACACCCCACTACTTCCCCCAAGCCAGTATTGGCCACAGGGGTGGGTCAGAGGTCATGAGCCAGGTGGAAGGTGGGGCCTTGGAATGCCCAGGGGACTGGGCAGGCAGCCATAGGTAACCAGAGCCAGCCATCCAATCCATCTGCTTCTCTGGGCTGCTGTGAGAAAAAGTGTCATTGGAGAGAGAGCTACAGAGGTGGCTGATTCTAGGAGCAAATCCAGCAATACTGCAGAGAAAGACTTTCTCACCTCTGCAAGATGGTTCATTCCCTGTAGCTTCCTTCCTTCATAATGAAGATTCCAGCAGACAAAGAGGAACAAAGCAGAGGTTTTGTTTCATAGAGTTTATAAAAAAAAAGAACTTCTTTCTCATTTCAGGCTTGTTTAATGCTGCCAAGGTTTGGCTTGTTTTTAAGTTAGCAAAGAGGTTTCATTCCTGTGTAAACCTACCAGGTGCAAATATTTCGGCACAGGTTTTCTCTAATGTTTGCTGTGGTCTCAATTGATACTATCGTTATGTTTTTTAGGAGTTTAACCTATAGGAAAACGGTACCTAGAGAGGGAACCAAGTTTCTGATGTGAGTCAAAAGCAAATATAATTTGAAGGCTCTCTGAATGTATCTCTTGGCAATCAGTCATCACCTTGGAAGGAACACATTATAATCAGTTATATATAGAAATAATAGTGTGCTGTTGATTTTACCGTGAAGAGCTGAGGATGAAGACTTCGTGTGTTAACCTTGGTCATTCTGACTAGCGTGACCCAGGAGAAACTGGGCACCTTCATGCTATGGCCGCTCTGAGGCTGATTCTCTTAGTGCATATGTCACTGTGTCGCTTTGCTTATGTGAGGACGGGGGAGTTTCTTTCAACAAATGGAGGTTATTATTAAATGAGTCAACGATTATCCAAACCAGTTAATGCTTGTTCCAATAATGCTTCAGTGTCTTTCAGGAACAGCTTGGAGAGCTCTTCTGCAGTAAGAGGCTGGCAGAGCCAGAGCAGCTGAATGCGAGTCCGGCAAATAGGTAGACCTCCCGCAGCCTCGGTTGCCTTACCTGACATTTGAGTGCCCTGATGAGTTCTTCATCGTGCATGTGACCCTAGGGAGCGTGTGGGGTGTGGAGGAGCCGTGCAGGGAAAGGAGCAGGCATCCTCAGGGTGGCTACTGCTCGGGGTTGTCATTTCTAGCAAATAATATACAAAATGCCCAGTTAACTTTGAATTTCAAATAAACAACAAAGAATGTCTTACTATAAGTGTATACGCCATATAATATTTGAGACATACTTATAGTAAAAGTTTTTTGTTATTTCTCTGGAATTCAAAGTTAACTGGGAGTCCTGTATTTTATCAGTAACTAAATGCTTGATCCTCTGGGACTGAGAAGTCATAGGAAATCTGCCTTGAGATGGAGCCACCTGTCCCCTTCTCCCATTGGTCTAAGTTAATGGTCCCCCTGGTGATAACTTCCTGAAGCTCTTATGTGTTACATGGGTCTGAGGAGTGTTCCCATTACACTCTGCAGTGTCAGGTCAGAAGCCGGAGGTGAGGTGCTGGCGAGTGGGCCCTGTGGGAGGCTGATTGGAGGCAGCAGTGGCTAGATACATGACCACGGAAGGGGTCCACACAGATGGGGAAGTGCAGTGACTGAGAGCACAAATCTTGCAGCAGGAGGCGTGGGTTTGAAGCTTAGTTCTGTCACTTACTGAGCCAGGTTATCTGAAGTTGCCATGTCTTGGTTTCCTCATTTTAAAAATGGCGATAATAATCACACTCACATAGTAGGATTGTTATGAAGCTTGAAAACAAATATTAAGTTCTCAGAATGGTCCTTGGGACATCCTAAGTGTTTGCTATTATCCTGAGAATGGTAGATTTCAACCACTGTAGTATGGCAGCTGGTATGGCTTACACACCTTGCAATGAACTGTGTTGCCAAATTTTGATTCACACCCAATATATGTTCTTTTATTCATAAATGAGGCTAAACGTTATCATCACCTTGTTCATTTGGTTGTTCTTCCACACTGAGAATTATCATCTGCCTCCATTATGGTCTTCTATAGAATCAGGAGGGAAAGGTTTCTCGTGCCCCGTTGAACGTGTGGCCTTCCCCCGGAGCCAGCGGATACCCCACGTGTCCCAGCCCTGCTCTCAGCCAGGTGTGTTGCCCTCCATTCCGCACCACGGGACCGCTCAGCTTGACAGTGCCTGCTGACACCGAGCAAACTACAGGTACCCGTGGGTATTGCAGACATAATCTCACATACTGATCATAGTAGAAAATTGTGTATCTCTCCGCATGCTGAGACTAACAGTAAGTTTTTTCAGTCCTCTGAAGCTCGCTTCTTTGCCCCAGTGTTCACTTCTCAATGACCACAAGTGGTCTGCCAGAAATTCTAAAAGTTGAAAATGGGGCTCAAACAGAAAATTGCTGAAAAGCACTTGCTTAAAGAGTCACTCGAGTAGTGCTTCCTCCACAAAACCATCCTCCGGCCCTCCCCAGAGGTAGAAGCTGGCCCCTCCCTGCTCCCCTCTGGCTGCTGTCAGCCCTCAGCCTTCTCCGACTGCAGCGCACCATCACGTGGGCTTGTTGGTGGCTCCGTTTTCCCGGGACTGAGGAACTCCTTAAGGCAGAACCCTGGCTTTTCACCTTCGCGTCTCCAGCACGCAGCCCATTTCTGGCGCAGGGTGGGAGTGAGCCTGGTTTACCCAGTAGGCACAGTATGTACTATATGCCTAGGGCTCACAGCAGTTTTTAGGGGTCTATGAAAATTTTTTAACTTTCCTTGAAATTAGAAGAATAAAGGAATACTTAGAGTAGAAGAAAATGTTTTAAGTTTTCCTCATATCACAAAAAAAAAAATTAGGGTCCTACAGTCTATTCAATTACCTTAATTTTTTTTTATTGTTTGTTTTTGTTTTATTTTTTAATGGAGGAAGGGGCCCCCAAAGACAGAAGTGCCTAGGGTGCACAAGTGCCATGATGTGGTCCTGGCGTTGAAAGAATAAGTTAACAAGTCAGTGAATATGGAGTGACTATTAAAAAAATGCTTTGCAAATGACATAGTGCCATGAAAATGTTGCTCATTATTAAAAGCTGACAATTTTATTGGTGTTGTAGAGTTCTCCAAATTGAAAGCTTTTTTTACTCATAGCCATAGTCTTTCTTCCTATGAGATAAAAGCTTCCCATGACTTCGTACACTGAATATTGTAGTGTGGACAGGGAGGGGCAGGGAACGTGCAGAATGCACAGGCTCCACCAGGCAGCAGTGCTGTCCCGGGAGGCTGACCGCTTACATACCAGCGTACACGCCGCCCTTGAAGGGAGCCCACTGGATGCTAGACTGAGTTCCTGTAGAAGGGGAACCAGAGTGACTCTTACTTTTACAAAAAGAACTCCATGAGCCTTAACCTTCATACAATGAAGGTTCACTACCCTACAACCATGGCTCGCCTCCAGTACTTCTGAAGTGATCTGGTGCTGTATTCTATCCTTTGAGTTGGTTCATGACAAATGAATCCTATCAGTTTCTTTCTTGGAAAATTAAACTCAGGGGACACTGATGCCCAGAATATCTTTGAAGGGATGCTGAGAATGTTCTGACCCAGAGATCACTCAAGGAGATGACACTCTGGGCTTCCTCACATTACTGAGGAGAATCCAGGCACATCTGTTTCTTGCAGTCTTGAAGAACCAAACTAATGTTTTACTTCCAAAATTTTGTCAGTAGAATTCCTTTAAAATGTGAGTTCTCACAATGCACTACAATATGAGAGGAGAAAATGACCTTAGTGGTGAACTTAAGGAAGGGGATGTTTTTACCTTTTCTTTCTCTTTTAAGTTTTTAATAATGTGGCTATATTAGTCTTACAAGAATAAAACAAACAAGAATTATAATTTATGGAGCCTGAGGACCTGCCCTAAGCTCTTTACAAATATTTTCATTCAAATATAAAAATACACATATTTTCATTCAAGGAAAAAAATTAAAGATGATGTGATTTGCTAAAGTCATTCTGCAGAACTATTAATAAAGACATTGTTTCACCTATAAATTAGCACAAAAACAAAGTAAACTATAATAAAAAGTTACCATGTTATTCTCTTCTTGTACAATTTGTTAGTTATAGGTTCATAGGCTTGGCTTCTCCATGGCTTGGTCTTGCTTGACTTGGTGCAGAGAGAAGTTCTTACAAGAACAGACTCTGGGTAGAATGGTCATGATCAGGCTTCCCAGGAGATGGGCCGCCAAAGAGCAAGAGGAACAAAGATGTCTAGCAAATGGGGTAGTAGTTACCACCTCTTGAGTGTCTCTGGCTGTTCTAGGCAGCCATTCTAGGCATCTTACATCCATGAACAAATGTCTTGTGATGGACCATGTGACGGAAGGCTCCCGTGCGCCAGGCACTCTAGTGCTTTTGTGTTGATTAACTAACCTTCCCAATGCATCAATAGGGCAGGTAAGGGCACTGACGCAGAGAGAACTCAGTGCCAAGATCACCCAGTTGGTAAGGGGTAGAGGTCTGGAACCCAAACTTGAAGCTACAGAGCCTAACACAAAGCTCAAAACAATTCCAAGAAGTAGGGACTTTCATTATCCCCATTTGACTTTGAGAGAACATGTGATTTAGAGAGGCCAGATGACTTCCTCGAGCTTACCTTGTTAGTAAATACCAGTGCAGAGAAGTTTACCCAGGCAAACTGGGCCCCCGAGCCCACACACTGAAATCATTTCAGCACACGCAGTGCCCATGTTCAGGAAGGCACTCCAGCCTGCTTGTTGAGAGTGGGCATTATAGTGTCAGAGAGGCTGGTGAGCAGAGAAAGCAGGCCAGGGAAGGGAGCTCAGAAGAGGCTTTGGGGAGTATGGAAGAAAGAGAAAGGGGGCCAGCTCTGTGCTTTACGGATCAGTAGCTGGACCCAGGGCGGGTTTCCAGGACACAAATCAGAAAATGGATAAAGCAGAGAGATTTCACAGAAGCACAGGAGGGGCAGAGAAAGGGGGACACTAGAAGTGTAAAGAAAGAGAAGAAGGGGAACAAATTATAAAGAAGGCTGCAGTATATACATCCTGGAAAGTTCAGAACCACCAGCTCATGGAGGGCCAGCACTGGGTGGGTGAAGGGACAGCTCACCCACCGCACGCCCAGCCCCTGCTGCTCTGTGCAGATGGCCCCGTGCTGCCACATTAGGGCACCACACATGTGAGTGAGGATCGTGAGACAAGGCCCTCTGCACTTCGTTCACAATACAACATTGTATGGGCCTTGTACGTGTGACTCAATGTGTATTGTGTGTCTGACTAAAAAAAAATTGCTCTTTCTTACAAGTGCTAACATGTTGGCTGAGTTGAAACGAGTGCACACTTACATAAGAAATAAAAATACCTGGGGAGCAAGCCATTTACCACCTTGCACGGGACACGCAGAATCCTGGGAGGAGAAGTGCCAGGTGGGTCCTTTGCCAACTGTGAGAATAGCTGTGGTTGGAGTGAGTGTTTTGTTTTGTGTTTACCCCAGGGTTTGGCTCAAAGTCCTGAATGCTGAGTGGGGCCCTTGAACCCTGCCTGACACCACATTGCATTCTCTAATGCGATTCCTGTTGTACTTTGAAAAGGACTGGGTGACAATAAAGGGCAAAGGGAAAGAGTAATTAAAACTTGTTTTATGTGAACACGTCATGTGCTAAGCCTGCAAGAAATAGAGTGTAATGTTTAAACGAAGGAACTCTTGGACTGAACATAGCTCCCACATGACTTAGCTGTGGGACTTTGAGAAGTTACTCAATGCCTCTGAGCCTTCATGTTTCCCACCTGTGTAATGGGCATGATAATAGGACCGACCTCAGAGTCCATGTGAGAACTGTATGGGATAATGCAGACGAATAGCTTATATGAGAACCTGGCACATAAGTGCCTAGCAAATGTTAGCTAGCATTACCATCTGTAAAATGGGACAGATAACCTCCTCAGGTCCCTCTCAGGCTGAAACAAAAGGCTAGCAAGTTGAGAGCTCTTTGGGAAGTCCTTAGCAGGTTTATAGTATTCAACGTGGTGTAGTAAAACCAATGTGGGACGTGGAGTTAGAAGTCTAGAAGGTCCGTGTGTTCATCACGTAAGGGACGGGTTAGTTCAGTCTCCTTTAATGTCTCTTTGGGCACTCATGTTCTTGGACTCCAGGGCCCGTCCATCCTCCTGCTTCTCTGCAGCAGGAGGGTGGGTTTGTGGCTATAACGCCCATTTCCTTTTGGCCTGCCAGGGCCCTGGATGATCAACTTAAAAAAGAAGGAAAAAAGCACTCACGCATATCAGGGAAGCTGCCCCTGATATTTTAAGTGCAGAAAGGCAAATGGAAGAACTGTATGTAATTCTCTTGCACGAGTACCCTCGAATAATTTTAAAAGTATAGATCTGTATATTGCAGGGATTATCTCTTAGGCAGGATTAAGGAAAACTTCACTTTAGATTTTACACATTTCTGCATTGTTTGAACTTTATACTGTGAGCATGCTCTATTTGATAATGATAATAATAGTAGTAAAGATGTAAATGACCTTCAAACATATTTATTGTAGAGAGTTTGAAGGGGAAAAAAAGAAAGTCACTTATAACCTAGCCCAGACTAGAAATATTGCTATTAACATTTTAATTTCTACTCTTTCAGTCTTTTTTTCTGTGTATATCACAGAGAAATATACATGTTTATTTACAAAATGTAGTCATGTTGTCTTATAATTAGCCTCACTTAACAACATATTGTTTATGTTTCCATGTCATTAAAGTTTTTTCTACAATCTACAGCATGATTTTAATGACTGCTTATTTTTCCATACTGTATATGGCCAACCTTCTATTGCTGCACGCTTTGGCTGTTCTTGGTTTTCCCCCATTGACAGGCTTTTGGAGAATAATGAAACACTGAAATGTTTGGCTTGGTTTCTCTCTTTGGGTAGATCCGGCTGCTCTGTCTTTTCTTCCTCCTCTTTGTATCCTTTAGCTTTTGGGTGGAGGCCCAAAGGGTGGTGTGTGTTTAAGAAACTCAGCTAAAGAAACAAATGGATCACAAAGAACTCCAAATCTCGAGTGTTGGGAAAATGCTGAGCATTGTAATTGGCCTAATGTTGCTCGTGTGAGAGATGCCATCTCCCCAGGCCTCCAAGGTTCTGGCAGGGAATTTAACTTTTCTCATCCAGCTGATGACAGATAAATATTCCTCACTTCAACAGTTATGTGCCGCCCCCAAAATGTTTCCCCCAGTCTGTCAAACACTCACTGGAAATGCCTACCCGCTCGTCTTTGAAGATGGAAAAGCATGCTGGCTGACATCAGCAAACTGGATCTGCGGGCGTTAGGTTTCATCCAAAAGATAGCCTTGTGGACCACGCTGGCCCCTGCTCCCCGAGCCAGGCTGTTGGTCCAGTGGTGACTCAGGAAGGAATGCCACTGACGAGCAATGGGCATGCCAGGGAATTACTCAGCACATGCCAACAAGTAACCTCATACGGTAATCAAACTCGGGCCAATCTGCGAACGTTTTGCGTAACAGCATATTTGGATTTGGGGCTTAGCTTTTAGAGCTTGAGTTTCACGTTTGCCTGAGCCCAGCCCCAGCTTCTCAGGGCCCCTCCTGTGTGCCCTGTCTCTGCTTGCAAGTGGAGAGGGCAATTCTTCCAAGAGCCAGAGCTTGGCTCTCCCCTCAAAGTAATGCAGGACTCTGCCAGGATCAGCTGTCTCACCTGTCTGCACTGCACATTCAGGCCAGCACCACTTTTCCATTCACCCTGTTTCTTACCAGTGGGCCAGCAATGTGGGTGATGAATGCCTCCTTAGCTGTTGGGACACTTCATAGTCATCCTCGGTATTGTCAAGATTTTTCATGCACCCGTTGACTGACATCTGCTGACATAAAAATTCTATCCAGTCCTGGCTGTAGTAATTGGTCAAGTATTACTGCATCAGCAGGTACGTGGCTGTCCAGGAACCTCAGAAATGACAGAGAAGCTTACAAATTTGAAGGCCCCTTACTGCTGGATCTAGTCCTGCTCCTGAAGATATTGTGAGAACTGAGAATTTGATGGATTAAATTTAGGATCCACATGATGTGATATCACACACATTTTTTTTTTTAAAGATTTTATTTATTTATTTTTAGAGAGGGAAGGGAGGGCGAGAGACAGAGAGAGAGAGAAACATCAATGTGCGGTTGCTGGGAGACATGGCCTGCAACCTAGGCATGTGCCCTGACTGGGAATCGAACCTGCGATACCTGGTTCGCAGCCCGCGCTCAATTCACTGAGCTACACCAGCCAGGGCGATATCACACACATTTGATACAGGATGGCAAAGCAGAAGGTCACCAGTTCGATTCCTGGTCAGGACACTTGCCTGGGTTGCAGGTTTGGTCCCTGGTCCAGGTGCATGCAGAAGGCAATCATCTCATATCAATGTTTCTCTCTCCTTCTCTCTCCCCTCTTCTCTCTAGAAAATGACTAATTTGCACCCAAAGAATGTGTTTGCAAACACAGAGTGCCCCGGTTAGAGATACCAAGGGCTGCAGAGGCACTCACCAATAGCTGTACTAGAGATCTAAGTCTTCCCCAGGAATAAATTGATAAGGATTCAGTATTTAAACACAATACTTTTTAAAAAGAGAAATGAATACTTAATTAAAGATCCTGAAGAAAGATCCTGACAGTCCAACACAGACCTAATAATAAAGCCTCATGGGGCATTCCCCAGTGCTCCAGAGTGTGGGTGGACAATTAGGTCCCCCCTGCTGGCCCCCGCCCATCAGCTAAGGATTACCACCAGTTCGTTTCCCCTTTTATTTATTTATTTTTCTGATTGCTATTGTTCTGACTTTTTCTTCTTTTTTAACTTTTCGGTTATGGTTGGCAAACAATATTATATTAGCTTCAGGAGTACAACATAGTGATCAGCATTTATAGATTAGCGTTTATAATTAGCCTTATAAAGTGACCACTGCAGTAAGTCTAGCACCCATCCACCTGGCCCCATACAGAGCTGTTACAGTATTATTGACTATATTCCCCTTGCTGCACTTTACACCCCCGAGACTGTCTTAAGACTGGCAATCTGTACATCTGAATGAGAATAAACTGAAGGTTGTATCTGAACCCACTATAAAATGTGCTTATTACCAAGTGTGGGTCCTGTCATTCTCAAATCAAAAACAAAACAAAAAATACCTTTTCCTTCCAGAATGAAAGAGAATCCCTCCAACTGTTGTTAACTGTGGGTATGTCTGAGCTGGGTAGAGTCCTTCGTGTGTGTCTAATTTTAACCATGGATGACAAAAAGCAGGAGATGCCCAACTTAGGCAGCTATTAATACTCTTTACAACACTATATATGTATCTATATAGCTGTAGGTCAAGGTCAATATGAAAGTAAAATTTCTTTCAAAGTAAAAAGTATACTACTTGTCTTTTACAATGCAAGAGCAAAGTACAGTAATTATTAATGCTTTATTGGTAGTTACAAGCCCCCCCAAATCTCAACAAGCTGAACCTATACTACCTATGGCCAAGAACATAAAGTGTGGCCTCCAGGGATAATAATGAAAGGAAAGAATAAGTTTAGGAAGTTCTCTGCAAACTTCATCAAAGAAATTAATTAACCCAAAGCCTTCAAATTATAAAGATAACTTTTAAAGGTTTGAGAGGTGTTCAAAGAGCTATTCCTTTAATAGGAACTATGTGAAGATCACTTAAAAGTTTTAAAGTCATACAATATGTGAGAACACTTCAGGCTCCCAAGAAAGGTCGTGGAAGGGTTGTAGAGGGAAAGCCCAGATGTTTGGCCTCTGCTGCTGATTTCTGATGCTGGCGGGTTAGGAGCCATTCCCAGGAAGGACCCTGCAGAGCCACAGAGCAGCGCTGCCCTTGTAGGCCTCTAAGGATGGAGCAGTACCTGGGTGAGTATTGGCTTCCCCTGAACCAGGACTGTTCCTGGAGTTCCTCTTCTGAGGTCGGCAGGGACATGGGTGCGCAAGGCCATCTCCCAGTCACGTTGCCCCATGAGCAGCACTGTGAGGGTTTCCTCGAGGCAGTTCAGTTTCCCATCCCACACCTTGTTTCACGAGCCCTACAAACCATGAGCACCTATTGGGAACGAAGCACGGGGCCCACTCTACTATGTATCTGCTTTTTTCTTGCACTTGAACCTCTAATTATTGGGCAGTCACCTCCAATTCCAGAAGCCAATACTTATTTTATTTTTCCAATCTGAAGATCATTAAGGAGTCAATTTTCTCTAGTTTGCTTCACAAGACGAGTTTTCCCAACCCCTCCTCCTCAAAGAAATGAAGTCGTTGGATGAGTCCCATTTGTAAGTTTATACACACCTCACAAACAGCATATATGTGCATGGGGGCTCTGTCCCCTCTCTCAGTAATGCCATCTCCATCGATGTCTCTCAAGCGATATAAAGGTTGCCATGGTTATCATCTGTCTCATCTATAGTGGGGGGGAAGCACCCCCGGTGGGCATATTGCAATTTAGAGGAATCCCTGGGTACTTCTGAAGCATTGGGTCACAATGTACCTTTTTTAAGTGTTGTTAATGACAGCATATTGGTTGTCATTTTTTTTGTTTTTGAAGAGTTGTGTGTGCCTAGATTGTTGTTTCTGCTTTCTTAGATGCCTAGGGCTTGTTAGGGTTGTCTGAGGTCAGGCATTTCACAAGGGTGGGAGGAGGATGAAAGTCAGGGGGTGAATGTGGGAAAAGGATGAGGAAGGCAAGCTTAATTGTCTAAAAGTGCCAATCATTCTTAATCTTCTGTGTCTGCCACCTTCTGCTGTGCACCCTTTGGACCCTCTGTGCCTCAGTTTCCCAAACTTAAGATTGGGATAATAACAGCCAAACTCTGCAAGTTGTGAGGTATTGTATAATGGGTTGCTATTTGTTAAGTGTTTAGAGCACTGTCTGGCACGTGAGTGCTCTCTAAATGTCCCCCATCCTTACTAATATTTTGTGTATATGTAAGGAGTCTGGGCTGGGCCTTCGGAAGAATAGTCAGCACCACCAGCACACCTCCTTGGGAAGAGTGTGTTGTGAACCGGGCCAACTGACACACCAGTGCCCCCTCCCGCATTCCCCACGATATCTCCCCCTCCTTACCCCAGCTCAGTGTTTCCCCTTCACCTACTGTAAACCACAGATAATAGACTGCTCCCAGGGTAAGTATATTTTAACAGGGATGAAAACTGTAAGTGAAAAGGTGTGACATGGTGGAAATGCAGAAGGTGAGGATGAAAGGACGTTTCTAAAACCCTCAAATCACACTCCAGATGTGGCTGCTTCATCTATCTACCAGGGAAGCTGACTCTGGCAAGGAAGTCACCTGAGCTTTTCACTAATTGAGGTACTGCCCTCCCAAATCTTGCAATCTAAAAGAGAGAACTTTGATCCACAGTGATAATAAAACTGGTTAAGTAATTCAAGTCCAGCGGTGTGGACTGAATGACACCCTATCTCAGGTACTGGCATGGAGTGCACACTCAGGTGCAACAAGACCTGCTGTTTGGCTTCAAGAACTTCACACTTTATTGTAAGTGACCAAACGCAGCAGATGGGGAAAATGCTTGTGAGTACAAGGGTGTGAGAAAGAAAGGTGTGTTGACGAAAGACAACCAGAGGAGTTTGGAGAACAGAAACTTGAAAGCACTGGAGGTCTTTCAAAGGGGTAGTTTGTGCCCTGCCTGGAGGCTGAGGTGTGAAGTGCAGAGTGACTCAGCCCGGCCCTTTCTAGCCGGACGACTCACTGAACACTGCTGCAGGGGAACCTGGACGGGTCTGCACTTGGAGAGAGTGGGCACCTGAGTATCACAACTCGTTCTCATCCACTCGTCATCGACCTCAGATTGTCGCTGAACTTTTCCCTTCCACATCCGACATCCCCAGTTCTTGCATGATCTGCCACTTCACTTCCTGCCAAGTCCCTGCTACTGCTCTACGTGGAGGGCTGGGGGTACTGGGTCTTATTTTGAAGGCAGAGGGGAAATTGAAACCAGAGGCTTTGTTATGAACTTTCAGACATGCTTTTATTTTGTCCCCAGCACAGGTTTCCCAAGGCTGGTATCTCTAGTTTATAGCTTGTTATTTGTTTGTTTGTCTTGTTTTTGGTGAGAGTTAACCATTCAAGATGGAAGTCCTTTTATAATTTGGTCTAGTTATGCACATATAGCTCACTGATGTTAACAAATAGGGACCAGACACAAATAACCCACTCAGCCATAACTCGGAATTACTAGCAGGAGCTCAAGCAAACTGTCTCTCTCCCTACCACCCTATTAGCTCATAAGAATTCCTTCCATTTAGAAATGAGCAAGAGGAAAAGAAGAAAGGGGGAGGCTATTAAGATGTTTCAAATGGTCTTAAAATGACAGCCGTACTAGCAGAGTTGCTGGGATCACACCAAATTGCCATGTAAACAACTGAAGTAATTTTGGTGTTACGTAGAATTAGGCATGTATCCCTAAGAAAGGTCAGGACCTTCGCTTCATGAGGGATAAATCACTTACAACAGGAAAGCAGATTCTACATGGAGGTCACTGAGTCAGCGAGTCACAGCCCGGCGCTCACAAGGAGACTTGCCTCTCTGCAATTCCTTGAACAGGGTGTCACTGAATAGGGTGAAATTTTACGACATTCCCTGGGGCACTGGGTGTTTTACCTGTTCTGGATAGACAACCAAGCAGTTGTTGGGTGAGGCCTAAGATAGGAAATTCTTGAATGATAATGGGGCTGCCATTTTCTGAACAAAAGGAAGTTTCAGTTGAGTAAAAAGAGGTAGGTGATATAAACAAGTTCACAGGAAGTCCCTAGACCTCAGAGCCTGGTTTTCCCAGAATGCCATTGCCTTGTGAGTGTCTGCACGACCAAGAGCCCAAAGCCTCAGCTAGTGTAGTAGGTCAGGTTTTAGAATAATTCTTAATTTTTAAAGATTTTTTTGGGGGGGAGTGTTGGGGAGGAAGGAGGCAGGTTCTAGGACTACTGTGGGCACAGTAAAATTTCATAGGTAGCTGAGGAAAAGGATGAAAGTTGTAAGAGGTAGAGAGAAATACTAAAATAGGAAAACCAGAGTCTAGAATAGCATTTGGGTGAGATCTTCCTGAGTTATTTCTGGGACAGAATTAGACACACACCAAGAAACCCCCAGAAGGTGCTCAGTAAATGTTGGTAGAATGAATGTTGACCAAAGCCCTGAGGCTCCTTCCGTGAGGTTTTCCTTCCGTCAGTGTCGTCAACAAGAAGGTCTTCCTTCAACCCCAAATTGCTCCTCCAGCAACGCCAGCTCTTGCTCTCTTCCTGCTTTGAGGAGAAACAGAAGAGATGATAGTATTGCCGTTCTTACATCTCTATTAAATTCGTACATATTAAACTCACCCTCAGTCTTCCATTTTGTGGACTCAATGCCAATTTTTGTAAGCTTTTCCTTCAATACGATAATTTCACAAACATTTCAATGTGCTAAACTTAAGATTCACAAATGTTGAGAAATAACTTCATATTACCATATAAACATAGCCTCTCCAAGGTAAATAATGTGCTTAATTCATAAAGGTGCAGCTTCCTCTTGAGATCCCTGCATCCTGGGCAGTTGGTGGCAGTGCTAGAGGTTTCTGTCTTCTCTCTTGAGCCTGGAAAGAGGTGATAGCTGATGAGCTGGACTAATAAGCTGCAGGCTTGCACTGATCAAATGCTCATTTTGGGGGGAGGGATGGCTGAGAGGAGCAGGATAAAGCTGTAAGGAAGCTTGTAGCAATTTCCCCAATTTGCCACTACCAATGAGCTTTGCGTGCTTAGAGCTGTTATTAGCAAAACAATGGCTGGAAAATGTACCAAGGAGAAAATTAAGAAATGACAGGCTTATTTCTTAAAAGTAAGAGAAAAAGCTTCTTTTGCTAAGATTTCCAAGTTGAAAGTTTCAATTTAGAAAGATCCATCAGCCCTGGCACCTGAGTCAGGAAAGCAAATAGGCAGTGTCAGCTCTGGTTCTTCGAGCAGGTTCTGATCTCAGGGGCTACTGGCCTGGTGGGTGCGCGGGCTCAGGGCTCTCTCCAAGGGAGGAGACATGCAGTAGGTGCCTTAGAATCCTGTGCTTAGAATCCTGTGCCTCTCTACCCAGGTGCTGACAGGGTAGAGAGGACGTGCAGGTGTATGGTGGTGAACAGAGAAGGCTGTTGTTTTTATCAAAGAGTAGCAGAAAGGACTCTGGCTGAGTCCAACACAAAGGCCACTAGCTCTTGCCATGTGGCTGGTCCAACTGAGATGTTCTCTAAATGTAGCACACACACCAAAGATCACAGTTAGTGTGAAAAAAAGAATGCAAAAAAAACCCCACACATTATTAATCACTGTTAAGATCAACTACATGTTGAAATGATCATATTTTGGATGGATTGAGCTAAATGAAAGACACTGTTAAAGTAAATGTTACAGTATAGATGAAACTTGAAAACACTATGCTAAGTGAAAGAAGCCAGACACAAAAGGCCACACATTGTATGATGCCACTTACATGAAATAGCCAGAGGCAAAGCCATGGAGACAGAAGATAGATGAGTAGCTGGTTAGGGCTAGGAGCTGGGAGGGAAACAGAGAGTGAATGTCAGCGGGCATGGAGTTTCTTTAGGAGGTGGTGAAAGTAGCCTCAAACTGGTTATCGTGCTGGAACAAACTATGTGAATACACTCAATTGTACACTTTAAATGGGTGAATTGTACGGTGTGTGAATTTTATCTTAATAAAGCTGTTTAAAATAAATACCTTTGAATACAAAAATAATTATTTTGAACTTTAAAAAATGTGGCTACAAGGGCGTTTTAAATTGTAGAAATAGTTGTCAATCTATTCTGCTGACCCTGCTGCACTATGCGAACCGAGGGTGAAGCAGCTGGAGAAACCCAGGGCCAGCAGCACCCAGGGTGCAGGTCGTAAACAGGGGGCAGCAGAGCAGCCAGAAATGCTGTCCTTTGGTACAAGGCAAGAAGACATGAGGGTGAGGGAGAACCTGAACTGGAAGGTCGGGGAGTTGTGAGGATAAGGGCTAAACTTGGGGCTGGCCTCTGCACCAGACTCCAGCCCACAGGACTGATGGCAGACCAGAATTTCTGTTTTTTCTACAAACTGGGGGCTCTGTTTTCAGTCATTTCTCCAGAAGACTCTTATCAGCCCAGGCATGGGCAAAGCTGACCCGCCTTTCACAGCAGCTGCCCCAGCTGCCTGCAGCTCCAGCCCACTAGCTCTGGGGCTGAGAGAATCCACATCTTGACCCACCTATAACACATTTGCTTACCTGGAACCCAGCCTTGGTGAGCTGCAACAGACACACCAGGGAGATCTTGTCCTGAAGAATGGAAACTTCTGGCCAAGGGAGCTGGTCTGGTCCATTGATGAAATACCATAAACAAACCCTAGTTTCATTAGAGGCTTTGCGGGATGCAGCTCAAAAGGAGTCTTGGGTGCTTTCTTGACATCTTCTCCCCAACCTAGATTTCTTTCCAGTTAAGTTTCCTTCTCACTCCCAAAAAAGCACACAGTATTTCCAAGGACTCAGCTCCATGGATGTTGGATAAGGCAGCTATTCTTAGGGCCTCCCAAAAGACAGGACCCTACATCTTATCTCTGGGAAAGAAAAAAATGATTGGACTGAAGGGTGCATTGGGGTGCATTAGTCAGAAAAACCATAACCCCAAAAGCCTAGTTCTCGAGGAGGGGTCACTAGCATAGAAAAAGGAGAGAAAATTCAAGGCACTATGCTTGGCAGTGGCTGTATGAATTTTAGGCATGCAGAGTGAATATTTGACACCATTCTGTGTCTTCTCCAAGCTGTGCCCTGATATTTGCTTTCAGTGCACTGAACATTAATTTTTTCATGACCGTGTATCATGTTTCAGTGGACAAGGGTGGGTGGCAAGTGAAGAAATGGAATAGGCAAAACTCATGAACCTAGAGGCAGTGCCTCTGCAAAGTGAGCAGTCCTACTTTCTTGCCCCAATGAAGCAACAACAGAAAGTTAACTGTGTTCAATGAAGGCATAGGAGACACAGATGAAGACATCTTCTGTATGACCAATAGCTCCTGAAGGGTAAGGATTATAAAAATTACTCATGTCTGTATCTCCACATTAAGGCTGGGCTCATGGTAAGTACTCAAGGAATATTTGCAGGATGGGTGGATTGATGGATGGACAAATGGATGGAGGAGTATGACACAGTATATAATTAATATTGGTGTTATGTAATATTTAATATTTTGGGTGGTAGATGAAGAGGAAGGATGTGAAGGAGTTCACTTATGTAGTAATAGGGAAATAAATTCTGAAAGTGTTAAACTAAAATATGATAGCATTTTTGGTTTTGTCATCTATCTAGCTTTTTCCAAATGGTGCTTAAATCTGTTGAATAAGAGTGAGGGTGGAAAGGGAAAAAATGCCTAGAATTACAGCTCATGGACCTCTCGCTGGATCTTGTAAAATGCACACCACTTAGGAGTGGGCGAATGACTTAATGGTGATGTTGTCAGGGCCTTCAGAATAAATATTGCCTTTTCCATTCCAACTGCTGGCACTACAGTGCAGCTGGCATATCGTTAAGAGGTTGATTCTCATTCTTATCTTCTGAGTCAGATAGTCCCAGATGGTAAAAAACTTGCTGAAAAAACATTTGAACCATTCATCCCTTATGCCTGCAAGGTGAGGCAATCGTTTTGACCAAGGATCTCATTCCATAGGTGAGTTGGCTTTTTGTGTTTGACAGTTAGCAATCTATATTTTAAGCTAAGGTATTTAAAAGTCAGAGTACAGAAAGAGTTTCTATCTCCATGTAGTTATTTTTTACTGCTGAGTAGTATTCCATTTTGTAAATGTCCCACAGTTGTTTTATCTACTCACCTACTGATGGATACTTGGGCTGCTTCCATATCTTGGCTATTGTAAATTACACTGCAGTGCACATAAGGATGCTTCTCTTCTTTTGAATTAGTGTTTTGGGTTCTTCAGACATATTCCCAGAAGTGGGTTCAGGTAGTTCTATAACAGAGCTCAAAAGGCTCATCTGGAATATTACAGGGCACGGAACATAAAAGAAAGCAAAACCATGTGTTATTTTCAGATTGAATTTAGATCTCTCAAAACTCTGTGAAACTCTCCCAGTGTGCCCCTGGCACGCCAGTAATCAAGTTGGGTGGGGCCCTGGTAGTGCGAGCTAATACAGCTGGATTCTTTTAAGAAAATCATCTGTGACATCATGACAGAGACGTGCAGGTGCTGCTGGGTGGGAACCCTTGACACCAGGGCTCCCTGTAGTGGGTCCCAATTCCCTGGTCCCCATATTCCTCAACTCAAGTCACTTCTGCTCATGAACCTGTCCTGACTCACAAGCAGCCAGCATCAGCTGGGAGGAAATGAAGTGGCAACTGTGTCCAAAGACGATGCTTAAATATTGGAAACAGAAATGAAAATTTGTTAAAAAAATATGCCATTGTATTTTATAAAAGGCCGTGCAAGATTTCTAAAGCATGTTTAGCATTCCAAGTATTTTCCCTTCTGTGTCTTTAGAGACCAGCTCTGAGAGTGATTTTTTTTTTGTCTGTCTGTTTGTTTGTTTAACATTTAATCAAAAGAGATTTGGACCCCACCAGCTTTTTGAACAACAGCTTCAGTAGCACTGCCTCTTTGCATTTAGTTCAGGGAGAGAATCTTCAACCATATGGAGGATGTAAAGTGTGTAGTATGTACTAAAAGATCAGCTGGTCTAACTTTACAGGGCTAATAAAAGGGAAGATTTTTCCCGTGCTCAGGTCTTTTATGAATTATAAATAACCATTCACTTTGGAAGATCGCACATCGTAAAAATTTTTTTTCACAAATATGCACAATCCATTTTAAGATCCAAGGAAAAAGATGTTCAGAAGTCTCAGATGTACTCAGTTTTGATTTCGTGGGGAAACATGTTCTTTTACCATATGGATGCTTTTAAGGGGGCCTTCATCTGGGCCTTCATAATGACACCCCAGTGGCTAAATAAGGGATTTCTTTCCTTCTAACATTATTTCTCTGTTATTAAAGGTGGAAAAACCTTCCACAAATAGCATACTATTAGAGTGCTTTAGGGGGTATCCTGGGAATCAAGGTTATGTGTCTGCTCCAGAAATACTGTCTGTAATTATCATTCCTCAGTGGTTCTGAGGATGATGCAGTCTCGGTGTTTTCATTAATTTCTTGATTCTACAAGTCTGGAGTGCCTGTCTGCTTTTGAGATTCATTATCTTACAGCAGGAGAGTTTTGTTCTTGTTTGTTTTTGTTTTGTGTTTGTTTTTAGGGTCGCAGGTCTCTCCTCCCTTCCTCTCATAATCATTTCCTGCCTTCTTTTGTCTGCTAAAATAAAAAGATAACAAAGACTAGATGTGGAAAGAAAAAGAAGTCATATATGAGATTCTTTCCAATCCAAGCCTTCATCTTTCCCATGTATTTTTTAATATTCACATTAAACGAGAGGGCATTCAGATCTAACAACCGAAAAGGGTCCACAGGCCAGACTAGCACATGGGCTTCCCCCCAGTACTTTATTATGAGTGTTTCCAAATACACACAAAGTTGACAGAATTTTACAGTGAACACTCGTACACCCACCATCTTGTAGAATCTACCATTAACATTTTACTGTTCCTGCAGTATCACATATCTGCACATCCCTCCTTTATTAATCCATCTTTTCTTTTTCATGCCCTTAAAAGTAAATTGTGGGCATCAACCAATTTCCACCTAAAAACATCAGTTCAATATTTACTTTTTTCTTCTGATGTAAACTTCATATATAATGAGATATAGAATCTTCAGTGTGTGTTTTCTGAGTTTACCTGTGTACCTGAATGCCTATAAAGAAATAGAACTTTACCATCAGCCCAGAAAGTTCCTCTATGCCACCTTCCTGTCATTCTGCCCTACCCCTCTTTCCAGAGGCAATCACTGGTTTTATTTTCACAGTTTAGTTTTACCTATTCTAGAATTTCATATAGGTGCAGTCAAATAGAAATTTGTTAGGTAAGATATCTTTCATGCAGCCTACAGTTTTTGAGGTTTAGTGATATCTGTGTGTGACAGTCCTTCATTCCTTTGCATTGCTGACTAGTGCCCCACTGTGTGACTACTTCCCAGTTTGGCAGAGCTGGCCACTTGCTCACAGCCACCCGGACGGTATCCAGTTTTTGGCTACAGTGAATAAAATTGTTGGGAACATTCTTATACAATTCTTTTTATAAACATGTTTTCATTCCCCTTGGGAAAAGACCTACTTTTGTAATTGCTAAATCACAGGAGAGGTGTGTGTTCAGATTTTAAGAAACTACTATTCCTGTTTCTAAAGTGGGGGTAGCATTTTGTGTTTTCACCAACAATGTGTAAGAGTTCCAGTAGCTCCACATCCTTGATGATATTTTAGTGTTCTCAGCTGTTTCATTTTATTATTTTTATTTTCTATTTTTCAGCTTTTGTCATTTAAGAATGGCATTTATTATTTTCTATAGTTCTTAGTATTTTATTGTTAATGCTATTAAGTTGTCCCAATTTTCCCCCTTCATCTCCAACCACCAGCCCAACCCCACTTCCACAGTGAGTCTGAGCACCATTGTCCATGACCATGGGTCCTTCATATCTTTGATTAGTAGCATCACCTTGTTTCAGTCAGTACCCACCTTCCCCCTTCCCAATTACAACTTTAGTCTGTTCCATGATTCTATGCCTCTGGTTCTATTTTGCTGATTAGCTTATTTTGTTCATTATGGTATTTGTCTTTCAACAACTGGCTTGTTTCACTTACCATAATAGTCCCCAATTAAAAACTGGGCAAAGGACCTGAATAGATGCTTCTCCAAGGAGGACATACAGATGGCCAGTAGACATATGAAAATATGCTCAGCATCACTAGCCATCAGAGAGATTCGGATTAAAAGCACAATGAGATACCACTTCACACCTGTCAGAATGTTCATCATTAACAAATCAACGAATCAACAAAGAATAAGTACTGACGAGGATGTGGAGAAAAGGAGAACCTAGTGCACCGTTGGCGGGAATGCAGACTGGTGCAGCCACTGTGGAAAATGGTATGGAAGTTCCTCAAAAAATTAAAAATGGAACTGTCTTTTGATCCAGTGATTCTACTGCTGGGAATATACCCTAACAGTCCCAAAATACCAATTCAAAAGAATGTATGCACCCTTATGTTCATAGCAGCACAGTTTATAATAGCTGGGATTTGGGAATAGCCTAAGTGCCACCAGTAGATGACTGGAGCAAAGAACCATGATACATTTACACAATGGAATACTATGCAGCAATAAAAAAGGGGAATCCCTACCTTTTCTGATAGGATGGATGAAACTGGAGACTATTATGCTTAGTCCTTTCATTTTAAACCATCCTGATAAGTGTGTAGTGATATATCATTGTGGTTTTAATTTGCATTTTTCTAAGTCTAAGGACATTGAACGTGTTATCATGTGCTTATTTGCGCTTCATGTATCTTCTTTTATGAAGTGTCTATTTCAATCTTCTGTCCATTCCAAAAAAAACTTTTGTCATATTTTTGAGTAAGAGTTCTTTATACATTGTGGACATGGGTCCTCTGTCGAGTTCACATTTCACAAATATTTTCTTCCAGTCCATGGCTTGCCTATTCATTTTGTTAATGGCTTTTCTTTTGATGAGAAGTTTTTTATTTTGATAAATTCTGATTTATCAACTTTTTTCTTTTATGGCTATTGCTTCCAGTGACCCAAACAAAGCATATCGATCTTAGTAAATGGTATTTCCAAAATCTGCTGTAGGCTCAATAAAACTCAAATCTTCACTGGGTTCATTGTGACTGATGTGTCTAAAGAAACATCCATTTACATGCATATTAGGAACATCTGAGGGAAACCTGGTAAATACTCGCTCTCAAGAGCATCCAGAGAATAAAGCAACCTTTCCACTTGGCTCTATAATAACAAGCCTTCTGTTTAATTTGTGGAAAGAGTCACCCCCAATAAAACCACCTGGTTATGGTCTCATTATGGTATCAAGTCAGCCCTTCTTATGAGCATTATACATGCATTTTTATAAATCAATCATATGTTATTGAGAAATCATATTTTAAATGGTTTGATGTGAATAAATGGAAAGTCTTCCCCATAAAGGCTTTAAAAAATTAAACTAAAAGAAAAAACTTCACAGAGAGACCCAGGGGTCAGGGATGGTATGGTGCAAAATTAGAATCAGATTGATAAGGGGAATAGTTAGTTAGCGATGAGAAAAGCAGGACCTGGAAAAACAGAGACCGTTGAAGGGATGTAGCGATTCTTCAAACCTGTTCTTAGGCTGCACATTGGAACTTCCTCCATTTTTTTTCCTCCAGACTCGGCCAACTCTTCCACTTGTCAGTGAAGCTGTTTGATTTCTCCCTTTGTTCCTTGTTTGGACCAAAAGGACACTCAATACGGACATGACATTTTGAAAGCTAAACTCACATCTTTTTCACCCTAACTTCATTGTTATTCTGGCCCACTTTCTCTTAGACACTTTCCTGAGGGTGCATACTGAATGTGGTCTTTCAAACTTCCCTGCAAACTCCCTTGAGTGACTTTCCCTCTCTGATTCCATCTCCTGTGATCATTCATGTTCAGCAACTGCTAATTTAGATGTGGGTTATCCTGAGCCTTTTGCTTCTTCAGTGCTCTACTTTTTATCATCAAATTTTCTTCCTTGTTAGAGACTGTGATTCAAAAGAGAAAAAGGGTGAAACTTAAATGGATGATCTTTCCTGTTTGATTGCAAGTTAAAATTAGCAGTTGAATTTTTGGTTTTTATTGATCCAGTAGGTTTTTATAACCTACTATTTTGGTTACTGATTGTACAATTCTCATGGGAAGTTATCTTGAAAGATGAACTATGAAGAGAGAGCACCAATTTGCAGAGCTCTGGGCAGTTCTAACCCTAAGAATACTCACCAATGACTATGTGGGTGTGTTTGCTGGGCTGGGAAAGGATCTAGGATAATGATGAATTTCCTAACCCACCAGTCCTCTTCCAGTGGCTTGAGTGCAAAGATTAGATGTGGGTGGTTAAGTTTTTCTGGCTTCCTGGATCTGTTCCTAAAGAGAGCAGATAAGGTCAGGATGAGAGATGACTAGGTTCTGAGTTAGAAAAACCTAGTAGGACTTCAGGGCCTCTGAAATAAAGATATGCCCTAAATAATTAATATACAAACATGACTGAAGTAATCAGAAAGGAGAAATGAATGGGGTTCAAGTCATAGGACCACATGATGAATTGCGTCTGGCTATGCAAGTGGGTTAAATCACTTCCTAAGATGTTGCCAACAGCACAGATATCTGCATTTAGCATCACATGCAACAAAAAGTGAACCAGGAATCCTTTCCAAGTTTCTTTCCCTTTGGAATAGTGATTCCTGCTTTTATAGTATCTCCATTAGGTGCTTCAGGATCTTGGACAAAGTCTGAGCTAGCTGGGTCCCAGTGGCTCACAGTGTGGGGAGAGATAAGTGGATACTGTACTTGACTTTGCTGCAGACAGTCATAAAGCTGTACTTTCCGCACAACTCTTAAAGCAGTCTTGTTTCCATCCTTCCTCAAGATCCTTTTCTGCTCATGCATATTCTTTTTTATACTAATGGAAGTGGGAGGTGAAATTTTTTTACACTCAGTCTTGGAAACTTTTATTCTTTTATTTTGAGCTACGTCAAAATGTATATAAATTAAATGCAAAACCTTGAAACCCCATTTCAATCTGAAACTAAGCTCAAGCAGCTTGGCTTGATTGGGGAGTCCTTCGGGGACAGAACAGCCTGGTTTGGACAGGGCAAATGGATGACAGGGAGGGGGCCCACGAGAAGCAAACATTGTCACATCTTCCTTCCTTCTTCCCTCCCTTCTTCCCTGTTTTCCTCCTCCCTCCCTCCCTTTCTTCCACTAGTATTTTTGGGTGGCAGCTCCACCTTCTAAGGAATAGGTCTGAGAGAGAGCAAAAGGAGAGACACAACAAGAAGAATAAATTTTCTTGTGACTGAATAAAAACTGACAATAAAAATGCTAAAGTTTGGTGATTTTATTGAAAACTAAATAGAAAACAGTACTGTACAGAAGCTTAACTTATTTTTAAGGCAAGATAATGCTATTTGCTTGTGATGTATTGCCAGAGTTTCATAGGAACATCTGGCTGACTGGCAGTTACGTTCTCTGAAGGGAAGGCTCAGCCGTCTCTACAGTCAAGTTTGCTCTAACTTTCCTTAGAGCCATAAGGTTTATCTGAATCTCAGAATATCTATGATCTTGCAAGATACAAATTTCCCTTTGAGTTAATGTTTGTCTTTCATTTGTTTCCTGATTAGCATTCGGCTGTCAGCCCCACAGCGCAATGCTGGAGGCATCAGGGCTGCCTTTGTGGTGACCCTTGTTATCATCCTTCTAAAGTGAATTCAGAGGACTATCCCATGACTTTCAATTTTGCTTTGTGGTACAAGGTCTGTGACTGTTTGGTTGACAATACGTGTGTGCCTCTCTCATTTCCTGTTTTTAAGGACTGTACTTAATTTATTTGAAAGGGCAGAATATTTTAAATTACAATTCAGCAGTTTTACTAAGGAAGGCTGTAAAACACAATGAGCAAGGAGTTTTACTTCCTCCTTACAATTGCTACTCCCCTGTTTTTGAAATCTTGATATCCTCCAGTCAGTGGGAATGGCTTTAACTTAGGCTGTAACATCTTGAACAGCAGCCACATCATGACTGGAGCTGGAGAAAGGCATGGGATTCCTGAACACTGTAATTCCATTTTTCCAGACACCTTATTAGTACCCAGAATGTGTCTGCCTGTGCTTGATACTGTTCTATCATGTGGGGTCCCCCTCCCCTGGGCACAGCATTTGGATTGGTTACAGAATACAGTTGCTCAACCAATCAAGTGAAACCTTTCTCTTGAAACCCTAGCAACACTTGACAATGGTCATGGACAAATGTTAAAGGCAAACCCCTAACAAATTCAACCAGCTATGAAAATGGTCCCTGAGAAGGGCAAATGGGGCTAGTTCTACCCGTAGTGCACTTTGTGTGGCTGGAGGAGTTAGGGATTTGTGCCAGACCTGCAAAAAACTGAAACTGCAAGTGGATGCCTAGGCTTGCCAATCGGCAGCCACGTTGGCTAAGTTGGCTTTTGTTAGTCAAAGTCAGGGTTGTAGGCATCTGTGGGATGGGGGGCTGAGGTCTCAACTTCTTTCACACCAACCAAGCCTCCATACCCACCAGAATATTTTCAGTGGTTGGAGAAAGAGTTCCCATAAAACTTTAGCTCCAGGGTCACACACACTACACTCTCTGATGCTAATTTGTTCCTCAGGCTAGGGCAAGAGAGCATTTTCTGAGGGTGGCAAGATACCTGACTGTGGCCCCAGTAGATGACTTGCCAAGCCTTCTGGCTATACAATGACCTCCCAATGACCAATGACCAACTCTGACCCCTGGGGTACAGTTGGCTTGTCTCTTGGGACATAAAGGAGCTCTCACCTTTCTCTGGGAGGTTTCAGGACTAAAGAATCTGTAGGCAGACCTGGCAGAAGCTGGGGTGGGGGTGGGGCAGGGAATGGAGAATAAGAAAAGGGACCTGCCAAAAACATGCACAGGCAATTCATAGGCAAACACACGTTCCCACAAAGACATAATAGCTTTGTGTATATGATGCCATCCTGAAGTCCCCTTACTTGATCATTCTAGTTAGTCTAGCCACCTTGAAGGCATACCTCAAACCCTGGTTGAGTAATCCATTGTGTGGTGATTAACTGTTAATGAAGCTGAAAATACCTAAATGATCCAGCAAGTCATCTGAATTAATTTTTTTTATAGTTACACAGCTAGACAATTTGGTGTTATGACAAAGAAAGACCTGAGGATATGTGCAGATATTTGCACACATAGATATAGTGCATACACAGAGATAAACTGAGGCAAGAGGGCAAAGGTGGAACAAGGAGGGAAGAAAAAAGAGAACTTCAGGAATAGCCACGTGAATCCAAGAGACTGAAAGCCAAGATAACATTGTAAAATAACTGAAGTTCATTCAGTGGCCCCCCACCCCCACCCCAGCATCCTGCTCCCTATTAGCACTACCCTGCAAGGCCTGTCCTGAATTTAATTTTTCATGGGGGGTGGGGGAGCCGTTGCCACTCAGTCAGTTTAACTAATCCCTTGGGATTGTAAACTGGTAATGACTTCAAGTTTTAGCCCTCCAGGGGATATTGATATTTTTTTCCAAAGGAACTCCTGAAGATCCAAAAGAACTAAATCTCTAATGTTTGAATTATAAATCTTTAGAGACTTGGCCTTGTTCAAACTTATGTAGAAATCACCTCTGAATACTCCTAAAGCCAGAAATACAGGCAAGAAAAAGTAGTCAAGGTGGGGTGGGGAAGTGCAGCGGGGAGCAGTCCGCCGGGGTCTCTGCCGTCTCACATGAAGAGGGAGAGGCGGTAGGCTGGACTTCCACCCAGAAACCAGCAAGCAGTCGGTGTTAGAATCTTCCATATCTGTCCTTCAGGGAACTCGGAAATTTTCTGGTGACATGAGATGTGGAAAATTACAATTCAGGATATTATATAATGTGTTTAAAACCAAGTCTTATGTAACCATACACAGGCACATAGGTTCTAAAATTGTGGACATTTGCTTATTAAGGAGACAGATGATTTTCTTCCTTTTTCAGTTTTACTGGTCAAGTTTTCTATGGGTATGAGCAACAATCAACAATTAATGCTATGGAACAACCAAAAAAGCAAGATTAGATGTTTCTTTCTTGCTCTGAAAGTTAAGAAATTTTTATCTACCTGTGAAATAGAGAAAGAAAAAATAAAATTGACATAGTGTATAGTATGGTTCTTTGTAACCCATGTTTTCAATGTGTCAGAAGAGCCGTGTAGAGTATCAGAAGTGTTATGAAGATTCCTAGAGGGAAAAGGGAAAGGTTCTCACTTAGAGCTCATCATTTATGCTCAATAGTTCGAATCTGACTAAAGGATAAGCCTGACAGCCTACATCTAGGATGGCATACGTTTGTTTATCTTTAACGTGATAATCTGGAGGTGAAGGCACTCCTGGCGTTGAACAATGCCTCACACATTATAGGCACAGAGATAAATTCTTTTTTTAATTATACTTTATTGATTATGCTATTACAGTTCTCCTGATTTCCCCCCCTCTACCCCCTCCACCCAGTGCCCCCTACTCCCTCAGGCAGTACCCCCACCATTGTTCATGTCCACAGGTCTTGTGTATTTGGCTTCTCATTTCCTACACTGTACTTATATCCCCATGGCTATTCTGTAACTACCTGTTTGTACTTAACCCTTTAACCTCTTCACCCATTCCTCCCTCCCCACTCCTATCTGGCACCTTCTGGTAACTAACTTATTTTAAATTCTTACTGATGACACAGAATTCACAAATATTATCAAAGGAGAAAAACTCTAGAACCCCAATATAGTGGATATTTTTCCCCTCTTAATCTTTAGATATTGTCGCTTCTTATTTCCATGGTAACTACAAGACTCAAAATTGCCAAAACTTGAGAGATACTTGAGATGAAAGCCAGAAAAAAAAAAGACAAATGTTATAGGCAGCATGTATAACAGTGTGGCAAAGTTTTTGAAATTTGGTAAGATTTTCTTATTTCTTTGCTTGGAATAATGCAATGGTTTTCAGAATGTAGCAGTAATAGCTTCACACAACACTACTGAATGTTCATTGATTCAATTCTATTCTTTTCTTGAAAGGAAAGGAGAGACCCACGGGCCTTGGAAGCAATCAAGTGAGGGTAAGATGTTGGAAATTGCTCTCCTGGCAAGACTTGATGTTAACCACAATGAGGAGGCAAGTTTGGCTGAAGTGCTCTTGCTCCCTCCCTTCCATGAAGTAAACAAATATTTATTGAGCACCTACTATTTTCTAGGTAATCTGTCCTACACACAACTAAATGAAAAATTACAGCTCTGATAAGGGCTCCTAGGAGGTGTGTATGTAACTACTAGAATGTGTAATAGGCAGAGCTGACAGGTCAGAGCAGCCAGTCCTTTCTAAGGAAGTGTGTTTAAACTGAGTGGGAGGAAACTGAGCAGTGATTACAGGGCCCTGGGAGAGAGAGCATTCCAGGCAGTGGGAACCCTTGAACACAGGCCCTCTGGGGAAGTGTTCAAGGATCCGAAAGCAGGCCTGAGCTGCCTGAATCAGTCTTACCCCAGTGAGGGAAATGAACTTGGGGCAAGGACAACTGGGGAGGTGAGCAGATGCCAGGTCAATGCACAGCCTTGACTGAGTCTTATGGGGTGGGTTTGTTAAGGATTTTTTGGTCACTGTCCATTCTCATTCCAGGGTGAACTCAAGCTATAATAGGAATGCATGACAGCCCCTTCTTATATGTGATGCAGGAATGGCAGCTTCTGGTTCATCTGAAACCTATCAGAATGTTGCCATAATTCCTGATGTGAACCACCAAGTCTCAAATGATTATAATTGTATGAAATACTTTAAATCTAAACCATATTCAAGATATATTATTTCATGTATGATTATTCATTATGCACCTCAGAATCATCATCATGAATTTCAATTATCATCTTATATTAACCCCTCAGAAGCCAGAGTTTCACCATCTAATAATCGCCTCTTTATCTGGGACCTAGCTGGGGTGCAGAAAGATCTGCAAGAAGTCAAAACAAATGTGACAAAGACGATGCAGATTTTAACCAGATGGGAGGTCCTCATTAAAAACTTAGCTTTTTTTTTTTTTAATCTTACACACAGTTGTAACATGTGTGTTTTCTGGGTTCCAAGGCCACAGCAGATGGGGAGCGATAATTCAGAAAGGGAGATAGGATGGGTGGTGTATGACAAAAATTAAAAGTAACAGGGGACAGGCACAACTGTAGAAGGGACAAAAATTTTTTAAAAAGAAACTAAGAAAAAGAGACATAAAACCCAAAAACTTAAATAAAAAGAAATACAGGAAGGAAGGGAGAAAAGAATGAAAACCATCTGGGGCTTCTAGCTATGGACAATCGTCTTGTATGCCTGAGCACATCTTGAGGGCATAGTTTGTCTGTAATGAGACCTTATGTTTAAGAAGTCAATGAAGTGTGTCATGTTTTAGAAAGATTTCTAGCCTACAGGGTTAAGCTTTCTAAAAGGGTTTTGTAGTTGAAAAGTAGATCAGTTTTTTTGGAAAACTATCTAGTCAGGATGGCTCTTACGAAGTTTCTGCATAACCACAGTTTTACTGTAGTATGGTCCTGTGAGAGTTTTAATACAGATCTTCAGGTTGAAAAAATACCCGATGCACCAGGTTTTGCTGAGACTGCTTCATTTTCACAGGTTATCTAATTCTGGATTTGAATGAAGTCATTGGACATGACACTTTCATATCTGAATTGTCATAATGTTATTCTTGATAAGGAATAAGTTCTTGAATATTTAAAAATATAGTAGGTGATAAATGCCCTTAGTAAATACACGGAACTGGGCTTTCAAGAAGAAGATACAAATAAGTGGAAGCACATACCGTGTTCATAGATTGGAAGAATTAACATCATTAAAATGTCCATACTACCCAGAACAATCTATAGATTCAGCACAATTCCTATCAAGATTCCAATGACATATTTCACAGAGTTAGAACAAATATTTCAAAAATTTATATGGAATTACAAAAGGCCCCACATAGCAATAGCAGTCCTGAGAAAGAAGAACAAAGTTGGAGGAATCACACTACCTAGTATCAAACTATACTATAAGGCCATAGTAATCAAAAGAGCCTGGTACTGGCATAAATACAGACACATAGATCAAAGGAACATAATAGAGAGCCCAGAAATAAACCCATACCTTTATCATCAATTAATATTCAACAGAAGAAGTAAGCACATACCATGGACTAATGGTAATTTATTCAATAAATGGTGTTGGGAAAATCAGACAGATACATGGAGAAAAATGATACTAGACCACTTTCTTACACCACACACAAGAAAAGACTTAAATGTAAGACTCTAAACCATAAAAACCCTACAAAAAACATGGGAAGCAAAATCTTGGACATTTCCTGTACAAATTTTTTATCAGATATATCTCCCCAGGCAAGGAAAACAAAAGAAAAAATAAATAAGACTTCATCAAACTAAAAAGTTTTAGCACAGCAAAGGAAATCATCAATAAAATAAAAAGACAAACCACAAAATGGGAGAACATATCCATCAATAAATTTGACAACAGGTTAATACCCAAAACATATAAAGCATTTACAAAACTCAACACCAAACAAACAAACAAACAACCCAATTTAAAAATAGGCAAAGGACCTGAATAGACACTTCTCCGAAGAGGACAGAGAAATGGCCAATAGACATATGAAAACATGCTCAATGTCACTAATCATCAGAGAAATGCAAATTAAAACCACAATGAGATACCATCTCACACCTGTGAGAATGGTTACCATCAGTAAATCAACAAACCACAAGTGCTGATGAGGACGTGGAGAAAGGGGACCCTTTTGCACTGTTGTTGGGATCAGACTGGTGCAGCCACTATGGAAAGCAGTATGGAGATACCTCAAGAAATAAAAATGGCTCTTCCTTTTGACCCAGCAATGTCACTTCTGGGAATATGTCTAAAGGAACCTGAAACACTAATTTGAAAGAACATAAGCACCCCTATGTTCATTGAAGCATTTTTTACAAAGGCCAAGATATGGAAATAGCTTAAGTGTCCATCAGTAGATGAGTGGATAAAACTACTATGGGACATTTACACAATGGAATTGTACTCGGCTCTAAAAAAGAAGAAAATTTTACCCTTTGTGACAGTATGGATGGACCTAGAGAACATTATGCTAAGTGAAATAAGCCAGTCAAAAAAAGAAATACCATATGATTTCACTTATATGTGGAAGGGCTCGGTGATGATGAATAAACTGATCTAACAAGCAAAACAGAGACAGACTTGTAGATGGAGAGCAGGATGACAGCTCTTGCGGGCACAGTAAAGGGGTACAGGGATTGAGCAAAGAAGAAAAAGGCCTTGGGTGGAAGGGAGCAGGGAGGCAGGGGTGGGTTACGGGCTGGAGGGATTAAGCAAATAGGAAAAAGGACTCACGGACATGGACAAGAGTGTGGTGATTGCTGGAGGGCATGGGGTATACGGGGACTAATAGTAATGGAAAAAATACAATAAAGATTAAATGAAAAAGAAACATTTAAAAATAAAATTAAATTAAAAAGGAAGAATTTGTCTTTCACATTTTAAACTCTATTTTCCATGCTTGTCTCTTACATGCACGTACTCTTTATCTAGGACAAGGTGCCCCTAAAGGTATGTGCTTGTCTGACTTGTACATCTTTACTTCCTCCAGATGAGGATGAGAATAAACAAAATGTTATTTGATTCCTTTGGAAAATTCTCATGCGATATGTTTTTAAATGATTTGGGGGAATGATATTTTCTGAAAACATATTCTCCATACATGTCAGAGCATCTTGTCTCCCTAGAGAATATGTTCACACTGTAATATTTAATTCCTTCAATGTGTTTTTCATGTGCCACCTTACCTATCAGAGATATCTGCAAAAGAGTGATGCTATTTTGAGGAAATTGTTAATGTTCTCCATAATGATCCTTCCATAGTGCTACTTTTTCAGTGTTTAAAAATGGGAGGATTTTTTCCTCTATCAGAGGTAAATAGTATGAAAATAAATATTTTCATGTTACCCAATTAAATAGTATTTTGTGTCTATCTTATGGCAACCTTAACAAAATACTTAGAAGTTAGTTATTAAAAAGGGGAAAGACTAAAAGCTATAATTAAATGGAGTGTTTCCTATTTTTTTAGTATTATGAGGTTCTAAGCTCATTTGGAAGCCTGTTAAACATTCTGCTTCTGAGATGATTTTCATTTGATGAGACCTTCACCACTGCACTTTGGATTGAAATAGAATGATCCTAGTCTGGTTAGTTTTCACAATACTGAAATTGCACACAGACTATATTTACACTAAAATATTTTTCTAAAAATTAGTAAGAGTACATCATCTAATATTTAACAAGCACAAACACCTTTACCTCTCCAAATTACGAAATCTGAAGTAACTTTATTTCAAAGCAAATTGCCAACCTGCTTTTTTTATATGTAAGACATAATGATTTATTTTTCAAAATCCTAGATTATACCTTTATTTTTTCAATATACTTTTTGATTATGCTATTACAGTTGTCCCATTTTCCCTCCTTTATTCCCCTCCTCTCTGCACCCCCACCAGCAATCCCCCACTTTAGTTCATATCCATGGGTGGTATATAAGTTCTTTGGCTTTTCCATTTCCCATGCTATTCTTAACCTCTCCCTGTCTATTTTCTACCTACCATTTATGCTTCTTATTCCCTGTACCTTTTCCCCAGTTCTCCCCCTACCCCGCCACCCCACCAATAACCCTCCCTGTGATCTCCATTTCTGTGATTCTGTTCCTGTTCTAGTTGTTTGCTTAATTTTTATTTTTGTTTTTTGGTTCAATTGTTGGTAGTTGTGAGTGTGTTGTCATTTTACTTTTCATATTTTTGATCATCATATTTTTCTTAGATAAGTCCCTGTAACATTTCATACAAAAAGGGCTTGGTAATGATGAACTTCTTTAACTGACTGTACCTGGGAAGCACTTTGTCTGCCCTTCCATTCTAAATGGCAGCTTTGCTGGATAGAGGTTATCTTGGATGTAGGTCCTTGCCTTTCATGACTTTAAATATTTCTTTCCAGCCCCTTCTTGCTTGCAAGGTTTCTTTTGAGAAATCAGCTGACAGTCTTATGGGAACACCTTTGTAGGTAACTCTCTGCTTTTCTCTTGCTTCTTTTAAGATCCTATCCTTATCTTTAATCTTGGGTGACTTAATTATAATGTGCCTTGGTGTGTGCTTCCTTGGGTCCAACTTCTTTGGGACTCTCTGAGCTTCCTGGACTTTCTGGAAGTCTATTTCTTTTGCCAGATTGGGGAAGTTCTCCTTCATTATTTTTTCAAATAAGTCTTCAATTTCTTGCTCTTCCTCTTTTCCTTCTGGCACCCCTATGATTTGGATATTGGAACATTTAAAGTTATTCCAGAGGTTCCTAAGCCTTTCCTCATTTTTTTGAATTCTTGTTTCTTCATTCTATTCTGGTTGAATGTTTATTTCTTTCTTCTGCTCCAAATCATTTATTTGAGTCCCAGTTACCTCCCCTTCACTGTTAGTTCTCTGCATATTTTTCTTTATTTCACTTTGTATAGCCTTCACTTCTTCTTCTAGTTTACAACCATACTCAACCATTTCTGTGAGCATCCTGATTACCAGTGTTTTGAACTCTGCATCTGATAGGCTGGCTATCTCTTCGTAGCTTAGTTCTATTTGGGTGGCTTTGATCTATTCCTTCATTTGGGACACATTTCTTTGTCTCAGTGCACCTGTTACATTGTAAGGGGCAGAGCCTTAAGTATCGGCCAGGGTGGGGTAAACCACATAACTGCGTCTTGGTGCTGTATGTGGAGGAGGGTAGAGAAGGAATAATCCTGCTTGCTCGGCTCTCGGCTAGCTTTCACTCACTTCCCCTGCTACCCACAAGCAAACTGAGTCCTTCTGGTGCTGATTCCTGGGTGGGTGGGCTTGTGTACATTCTAAGACCCTGTGGGTCTCTCCACCGAACTCTCTTGTGAGGCTGGGAGTTTCTCTCTCCACCTCAGCCCTCACAGGTTTTTCAGTCAGAGGTTTTGAGGCTTTCTTTCCCCATGCAGGAACCCTGGGTTGCGTGGTCTGTCTCTGTCCCCAGTTGTTCCTCCCGGTTTATCTGCACAAAAATGTGGGATCACCCAGTCCACCAGCCACCACCTTGTTGGTAGTCCTCTCCACCCCAGCTGCCCATCACTGCCCCTCCTACCAGTCTGGATGAATGTTTCTTCTTGAACTCCTTGGTTGTCAGACTTCAATATAGTTCAATTCTCTGACAGTTCTGGTTATTTTTTGTTTTTAAATTTGTTGTTGTTCTTCTTTTGGTTGTGTGAGGAGGCAAAGTGGATCCATCTACACCTCCATCTTGGCCAGAGTCTAGATTGTAATATAAAAGGCTTCCATTTTAACAGACACAGTGTTCTTAGAAGTAGTATGGAAAAAATTGGTTGGTTGATCAGTAGCTGAGTACACTTTTTATAATTACAGCAAATTCTAGATGGGTATGTCTTAAGGAATAAAACAGTGGGTTAATGATAATATGGCATCAAATTATGATGCTTCCTAATTTTGCCTATTCTGACTCTCTGCAGAGGAGAGATAAAGGAAATCTATATATTTTAACAAGTACTCAGAGCAATTTTTTCTGATGTGGCAAGATTGGGAAATAATGGATAAAGGAGAAAATTCTGCCTTTCTTGTTAGACAGACTAACCTTGAAACTCTGCTTGGCCAGAACAGAGCTGAAAAATCTTTGGCAAATTTCTTTGACTCTCAGTTTCCTCATTTATTTCTTATGGCGGGGGTTACTGGGACACCAAAGGAGTTACTGTTTGTAAAGGACCTAACACTGTGTATGTACCCACTTTCTTAAAAATATTAATAGTAAAATATTAGTGGTTCGAATCTCTAGAATTTAACAAAGTTGAAATGTATCAAATGTTTCCCCCTCTTCAAAGATGGAGCAATTGTTTTAAGTTGATCAGTTCTAGGTTCTCTGTTCACTTCTTATTTTGCCCAAGAATCTGTGTGATGAAAATGATTGACCACCAAAGTTCTCATGGCACTTTTCCGTGTTATTG
This sequence comes from Tonatia bakeri, assembly GCA_004024845.1. Taxonomy (NCBI): domain Eukaryota; kingdom Metazoa; phylum Chordata; class Mammalia; order Chiroptera; family Phyllostomidae; genus Tonatia; species Tonatia bakeri. The sequence goes on from PVIA01001119.1 coordinate 195,841, forward strand.
GACATTTGGCCTTGATGAAGTATCATCTATAATTTTTACTTGTTTTTAGCCACATAGATTAGAATTCTCCGTCATTCAACTGGATGGGACAATATGCCTCCTTAACAGGTTAACTGTGCTGTTTTAGGCTTTTCTTCCTCTTGAAACAATTAGTTATAGCCTAGGAATCATAATTGGCTTTGGTCATAATATTAAAAAGTATGTCCTAGTATGAAGAAGAGCATGGAAATGGGCATAACTTTGTTTCCATCTTCAAACGACTTGAGGTCCGTTAGACCTAATCCAATTCTCATGTCTTGGAATCTCATTAATGGCAAATTATTCTCTTAATTAGCTTAGATGACTAGCAATACTGACGAGGCAATGTCATTTTTTTTTCTTTCTGTACACCTCCTCCTAAGCACTGGAACTGTGCGAAGTTCTTGCCACCAAAGTGTATTTTTCAGACTTGAGTGTAAAGAAGATTCATGTGGGGAGTGTGTGTCAATTTCTGGTTCCCAATTCCAAATTTGTGTGCATTATGCTCTGGGGAATCCTAAGGGTCTCTCTTTCAAAACTACTGCTCCAGGAATTTGATAATATCTGTTGAATTTAATTCAAATTTTTCATTTTTAAATTGAAGGCAGGTAAAGGAGCCATGACAGATCTCTGAACAGGACTCCACTGCCCCTCTCAAATAGTCCTTTGCCATCCATCCATCCATCTACCCATCTATTCATTCATGCATCCAGCCGCAACATGCCAGGTGGAGGTGTGTCTCTCTTTCTTGTAGCCATCAGTTTATGGAGTCCTGAAGTTGATGTTTATGAAGTCTGCCTGAAAGCCTAGCTTTTGACCACACTGGCCAATGTGATGTGGTATGGTGTGACATGATGAGTCATTGCATTTGGAAAGCTGTAAACGTTCTGTACTTTGATTTTCCACCATTGTCTAATGGCAAACATGGGAGCATAACCAGAGGCATTTAGCCCTGATTTGGTCCCTGGAGTAGGGGCCTATAAGAGCAATTTTAAGTAATTTAGTAATGATTTCTATGAACACCAGAAAAAAACCCCACTGTAAATACCCCAAAAGTGAGAGGTGGCACAAATACCAGCCAACAAGATCATACTGTCACTTCTCTGACTCATGGGTGTAGCTTACCTCTGAGAAGACAGAAGCCTTGCAGTGCAGTATGGGAAATTTGGGACTACAGAGATGGCTGAGGCATAATCCCAACTCTCAGAGAGTATCTAACCAGGGAAGAGAGAGGAGACGGATGGCTCAGGCGAGTGTAAACATAACCATGATGCCAGGCAGAATGGTGTAAATGTTACAGGGAAGATCCAATGTGGCAGAGGGGCTCCAGGAGAGAGATATTACACTTCCAGGGGGGGATTTTCTCAGAGGAAGTGAAACTTGAGCAAGTCTTTGGAATTTGACAGGGCAGGAATTTGACATGTTGCAAGGAAGACACATTACGGGCAGCAGGGATATCCTGAGCAAATATGCAGAGAAGGAAAGTGGGAATGACTTCTGAGGTACTGGGAGAAGTCCTGTTGGGACAAACAAAATTCCTGTCAGGGAACTGCAAGTTCTGTTGGGTTTCATGGGAGATAAGGCTGAGAAGTTGGGTTTGGTCAAGATCGTATTTGAGTTTGGACTTTTTTCCAGTAGGCAGCAGGGAGCCATTTAAAAACACTTGAGCAAAAGGATGACACCATCACACTTTAGGAAGCACAGCAGCTGGGCGAGGGAGGATATGGAGGAGGAAAGGCTATACAGACGTACTAGTGAGCAGGCTCTGTACAGAGGCGGATAAATAATAGAGCCTGAGAAGGGCTGGGATAGACAACAAAGCAAATAAACCTATTTGGGATTTGCAAAGGCGAACAGGAATAAAGCTTGAGTGCTTATGAATAGGTGGCAACAGTAGTAACAATCTAAGGAAAGGAACCTGGCTTCCACAGAAAGGTGGTACTTTGGGTTTGAGGTGGCCATACATACCCTCCTGGCAGTAGAAAAGGAAGCTTGCCATCAGGAAGAAATAACTGAGCTGAAGCAGAGACTAAAGTTGGGAGTGAAAAATGGTGGGAGCTCTTCAAGGGGTGGGTCAGCAAAATGGAGAAGAGGACCATGCTAGGCTGTAGTGCAGGGTGTACATTAAATCAGCGGTCCCCAACCTTTTTTGGCACGAGGAAACGGTTTCTTGGAAGATGTGGAATGGGGTGGATGGGTGGGGGAGGGAACAGGAGGCGGAGCTCAGGTGAGCTTTGGCTGCTGCCTGGTTGGGTATCCCAGCATTAAACAGTTTAGAGGAAGAGAAACCCAAAAAACAAGGCAGAAGAGAGAAAACTGGAGGCGTTGGAGGGATAGGAGAGAGTCAGGGAAACACGAGGGAGTAATACTGTTAGGGAGAGAGTGGTCTCAGTGCTACAGAATGCAGAGGGAAAACTGGGTCAGGATGAGCTGGTGGCTCTGGATTTGTCTTTACATTAAACTAAATCCTTCCAACGTAGAACAAAGTCTTAAATGCAGTCTCTTTGGTTCATTACAAAATTGAGGTCTCTAAACGTTAGACTTCCAAAGGTGTCTATTTTCCTGTTAAGTATGATTAATGTCTTCTATCAACAGTTCCTATGACCCTGAATGAGTTACTTACCCTGTCTGGGGGCACCAGTTTTGTCATTTTTAACTTTCCAGTTCAAGCGATTCTATGGGTGTGTGTGTGTGTATGAAAATGCTTGGAAATCTACACAGTAATATACAAACCTAAGCCCTATCATGACTGTATTTGAGGACAGTGTTTTACTTTTCAACTTACTTTGTACTCCTATCATCTGTATTTTTAAAAAACTTAACTTTTATTTTTAAGAGGTCCATTTGCCATAGAGATATTCTTCCAGTTTTCTGCCCAGGCCTTTTCCTAAGCATTGAGGAGGTGCCCAGAAAAACACCAGAGGAATCTACAAAAACATAATGTCACCAAAATTTTCCTAACAAGTAAGGCAGCTATGAAAAGTCTGCCAGTGTCCAGTCCCTCTGGGACCTGCAGCCCTCGGTAAGGCCTAACAAGGGGAAGAGCCAAGAGCTGGAGCTCGAGGTCTCCCACCTCGGCCATGAGTGGGAGATATTCTTTAAAACTCGGAAGCGCTCTATCCCTTTAAATTCAAGCAACGACGAAGGCAGGTGTCAGCCAATAACCTTAGTAGATGCGAAAGTACCAAAGGAGAGTTTATCTTCTACAATAGCGATAGTATCATTAACACAGTTTACGGTAAAAACAGAAGGTGGGGTAAAGAGTAAAGATGTCTCTAGTGTGCTAATTAGGTCCGTGGCTTAGACCCAGATTTGACAAAAGTCTGCGGAGCGCAAAGAACAATGTCCGCAGGGTTCCCGGTTCAGCTCTGTACTGGCTTCTTCTTTGCCAGCGCCCTTGCGCCAGCAAGCAGCATTCTCCACTCGCTTTCGTTCGCCTGCTCCCCACTGGCTGCCTATCCCAAGGAGGATGGGCCGTTCGGGTGCCGCCAGGGCATCAGAGAAAGCGGCGCGCGGCGAGCGCTCGCAGCCGCCGTCCGCCGCCGAACGTCCCGGGCGCGCCGTCTGCAGTCGGCTGGACTGTGCGCGCGCGCCCGTGGGGCGTGTGCGCGCGCTCCCGAGGCGAGCGTACTCACAAAGGTGTTTGCTAAATCCACTACCCGAGTGTATCCTCCACTGGACCTGGGGCAGGGTCTCCGGCGGCACGGCCGCAGGGGAGTTGAAGGCGGGGTCAAGTTCCCCAGCTCCTCGCTGAGATGAGGGAGCGCGAGGGCAAGTCGGTCGCGGCCCGCTCGGAATGCCTGTAGTCCGGCTGCGGGGTAGGTTTCGAGCGCTCTGCGCGTTTTCGGACACCTTGGCAAGCTCGGCCAGCAGCCCAGTCCTCGGGACCGAGCGGACATGGGATTCGGGGCTGCGTGCCCTGAAACCAAGCTGGGCTGCGGAGCGGGCGCTCTCCTTCCTCACCCGGGTCTACAAAAGTGAACTGGAAAACAGCCGCCGAGCGCAGCCTCCGCCTTCTTCCCCCGCGCCGCCGCAGCCCCGGCTGGGAGTGGGGGGAGTTCCCCCGGGCTAGTTGGAGGGGAAGTGGACAGCCGAGCGACTACAGCCGCACCTCCTCCGCCTTCCTCTCCACCCCCGTCCCCTGGGCTCCATGCCGCATTTCTTTGTTTTGAAAGCGCCTCCTCCGCCCAGAGGCTTTTTCCCCCGGCGGGCTACTTCTGACCGGGGGGGTGGGGCCTCAGCCCGCGGGCCCCGCCCCCCACTTAGCCCAGACTCTTCTCTGGGCTCATCCCCCTACATCTCCTCTCCCATCCCCGCAGCGACCCACGAGGCGCGCCCTCACTTTGCGGGACATCAGAAGGAAATAGGGAATTGGAAAGGGAACTTCAGTAAAGGGGGCGCACAGACTCACCCACTTTGGGCCAGGTCCCAAGGACTGCCTCCTCCCGCGGGAACCCCACCTGAGCCCCGCCCCACCGCGTCACGGAAGCCTGACATTCTCACAACCCACCGGCACCGAACCCCGCCGCCCCCGCTACCCCCGTGTCAGCCGAGCGCTCTATTTATGTTTCTGCCCGGCGATTTGCATAGGCCACGCCCATAGCCCTAGGTTCCCCCTATTGGTGCCCCGCCTCTGCCTTGACGTCACGGTGGAGGCCCCACCTCTTGTGCCCGTACAAGGAGCGGCGGACCCTAGATGGCAGCGTGGCGTCGCGGCGGCGTGTACGTGTCGCGCTTCCTTGTGCCGTTTATAGGGTCCCGGCACTTCCGCTGTTGGGTTAGAAGCGGCGCGGTCATGGCGGAGCGCGGACAGCAGCCTCCTCCCGCGAAACGGCTGTGCTGCCGGCCGGGCGGCGGCGGTGGCGGCGGCGGCGGCAGCAGCGGCGGCGGAGGAGCGGGTGGCGGCTACAGCTCTGTCTGTCGGCCGGGCCCACGAGTGGGCGGTGGGGCTGCGGCGGTGTGCGGGGGCGGCGCGGCGCTGGGGTTGCTGCCGCCGGGCAAGACCCAGAGCCCGGAGTCGTTGCTGGACATCGCGGCGCGCAAGGTGGCGGAGAAGTGGCCGTTTCAGCGCGTGGAGGAGCGCTTTGAGCGCATCCCGGAGCCGGTGCAGCGCCGCATCGTCTACTGGTCTTTTCCCCGCAGCGAGCGGGAGATCTGCATGTATTCGTCCTTCAACACCGGCAGCGGCGCCGCGGGCGGCCCCGGCGACGACAGCGGCGGCCCCGGCGGCGCGGGCGGTGGTGCGGGCGGCGCGGGCAGCGGCAGCTCCTCGTCTTCGCCGGCCGCCACCTCGGCCGCCGGGGCCGGGGTCCCGTCTGTGGGGGCCGCCGGGGCGACGGACGGTGGCGACGAGACACGGCTTCCTTTCCGCCGGGGCATCGCGCTGTTGGAGAGTGGCTGCGTCGACAACGTCCTGCAAGTCGGTGAGTCACGGGGCTGCCTTGGGCCGGTCGGTCAGTCCGTCAGTCCCTCGGGGGCGGGGCGCGTGCCCCCACTCCTTTGGTCAGCTCCTCAGCCCGGCGTGCGCCGGTACTCCTGGCCGGTGCCCTTACTGGCTCGGACGGTCCTCTCGAGCGGAGCGCCCATTTCCTTCCCGCCCCTCCCCGCCCCCTGTCTCCCCGGACGGGCCAGCGCGAGTGGGAAATGAATCAGCAGGACGCGCCCCGCGGCGGGGTCGGCGGGGTGGGTGTCGGGTGCCTGGGACCCGCTCCGTTCCCCGCCCACCTCCCGAGGAGCACGTCCTGGAGAGCTGCTCGCTTCTAGGGGGGTTGGATGTGGACAAAGGCGCCGGCGGACTGCCCGGCTTTGGCATAGGGTGTGTGGCGGGGCCGTGCGGGGCGGGGGAGGGGGCGCGGGCCGCACAGACAATGCCGGTCGGGGCCGAGCCGGCGGCCGGGCTACGCTCTCCCTCTTCTTTTCTCTTGTCTGTCGTTCGCTCCTCTTTCTTTCTCCCCTTTCTCCTTCCCGTCTTTTCGTTTTGAGGGGAGGGGAATACATTTTCATGCCACTTGGCGGCCGCTCTTTGGGCTTCGACGGGCTGGCGGCAGCGACGCTCCGGGGTCCCTGCGGCGTCTGGTCTGGCCCGAGCGAGCTCTGCCGCCTGCCCGAGGATTTAAATGTCTTTTTTCACTCCATTTATCTCCTGTTTCGGAGCAGCGTTGGAGGGAGGGGGCGGTGGGCTGTACCCCTCTCCTGAGGGATCTCTTGCCCCGAGGACACCCCAAATTAAATGGCGCGAGTCTGGGAAGGAACGGCTCGCGCTTCTCTTTTCTTCGGGGCCGCGGCGGTGCCCGGGGGCTGTTGCCGCCTGAGTTTGGTGTGCGCTGGGTGCCCGGTGCTCGGTGCGAGCCGGGGAGCAGTTACGGGCTTTACGCTCGCTGTCGGAGGCTGCAGGAGCGCGAGGCCGAGGGGCTCCGTGGCCGCTCCCGCGTCCCTCCTGCCGCGGCCGCCGGGCAGCCGGGCATGACCCCCCACTTTGTTCTGATTTTCAGGTTTATTTGTGCCCCTTTCAGTTTTCTGTCACCCTCCGAAAAGGGGAAACCAAACAAAAGAGTCTCTATTTCTTTTCAGGGCTTGTAAAGTAGAAGATATTTGACAAAGGCGAGAGAGGACTTGTGATTTAAAGCTGTACAGCTCTCCTTTCTCTGACAGACATTGAGAGTTTTCTCAAATACCGAGTTTAAAAGCTTTCCCTGTTTCCCCACCCTGATCCCACCCTAGGGTTTTTATTTTTTCTCCCCTTGTGCAGATAGCTTTTTCAGCCATAGCGATGGGGATGTTTGAGCTGACAGAAAAGAACAATGCTTATTAGTGAAAGTATCCCCTTCCCATATTTTTCTCTTGATTGCAAATGGCATATTTTTACTTCACTGTCCTATTGCTGTGTACGTTAAATTGTATCGGTGAACAGGGTACCTAACGAATGTGAAGAGGTTTGGAAGCATCAGTCTCTGATTTTCAATTCTTTCCCGTAGTGAGGCCCTTTTATTTTTATCTCTGGGAGTTAGGTGGGGGTCTGGATAGGCGCCCCAAGAGAGAATTCAGATTTGTTTTATCGTGTTTGGTTAATTTGAATTGTCATACAGTCTGCAAATGTGATTTTCTGCATGGTCATTTATTTCCAAAGGCATCCCCCAATGTTGGTTTTTCTAGGTTCAGCACCCTTTCCTTCTGTCTTAAAGGGGGTTCAACTTTTGAGGCTACCTTTTTAAAAAAAATCTAATGAACATTCTTTCAAGTTTTTTCTTGTTTCCTGCGTGGTTGAATGGGTTGAAAGCCATCTATGGGTTCTCAATATAACCAACTAGAGTTTGCGAATTTTTATGGCTTGGCTGGCAACGTTGAGGTTTTTCTTCCCCTTCTGTGCTTGATTCTGCTTGCAAGCAATGAGAAATGACAGGAGAGCACACAGGGAGGGTTTCTTGGCTGATTGCATTTAAACCAGGAATTCATTGTGAAAATAAAGCCAAAGAGTGATAAATAAAAGATGCAATCTTCTCTGGGAGACAGACACACAGCGTGGGCTTTGCCTGCTTTCATCAGTGAAGAGGCCTGGGTGAGTTGTAAAAGAAAATAGTAACTTTTTGAATAGTCCCCAAAGGGGAAGGAGACCACTGAATGGAGTTGGCATTGGTTCATGTGAGGTAGGCTGATGCTTCTTACAGTTTTGAAGAGTTGACACATTAGGAAATGCATTCATGCTAAGCTGCAGAAATTGTGGAAAATATTCCCTGCCTATACCCAGTTCTGCTGATTTTCTTAACTTCTAAGTTGCGTTCCTTGTGCCGGTCAGCTTAGAGATGGAAGGCTGTTAAGTGAATGCCTGGGAGCTGGCGTTGTGAGATAGAAAATGTATGACCAGATTTTTTTTTTTTTTTTTGATAGAGAGTGGCTAGATTAACCATCTAATTTAGCTCTGAGTGGTGGTTTGAATTGGTATACTAACTCAAGAGGCTTATTTTATAATTTTGTGATTTGAGGTAGAATTCTTTTTGCCTCAGAACTTGAAATGGGAAAGAACAAAGTACGGTGTTGATAGCATCATAAGCAATTTTCTGGTATTGCAAGATTACAAGTTTCTGTAGGGAGTATTCATTGACTTTTGTAGAGATGACTAAATTATAGCTACAATAGGGAAAATCTAGTTCTTGGACTTTATTTTACATTTACACTGTTGAAGATTATTTAAGGATTGAGGAACAGAGAATTGAGACTTACTGTAAATTGAACATACTTGGCAGTTATTTTTCAACTCCTACATTTTAAGAAGACATTCAAAGGAAATAAACTTCTAGTATGGTAGATGTAATCAGTATTTAATTGATGCAGAGCTCTCCATCAGTTGATTATAGAAAGTTTTAGATGAAGAGTAGTTGGCTTATTTTTGTTAAGTGACAATATAATGGAGCTATTGTTGAAGATGCTTGTATGTAAATATTGATGTCACTTAAGTAGTGATTTAGAAGTCACATAAAAAATTTTCCCAATATTTTGCCTGGGAAAAAAACTTTGTAATATGAACTAAAATTTGAATTATAAATAAAAGTACATAAATGCAGTTGTATAAAATGCCTAAAAATTTCTGCAGGACCGAAAACATGATAAACCAAGTTAAACAGCTAACTTGGGCAAATATATCTAGCATGTTTGACCGAAGGCTGACGGAGAACTCCAAGAAATTCTTAAAAAAAAAAGAGAGAGATGAATAAACCCAGTAGAAAATGGGTAACATGTTTCACAGAGAAATGCACATGATTAAATGTACCTCACTTTATAAAGAGACACAATAACATGCCTCCCTTATAAAGAGACACAAGTAAAAATAACATGCTATCTTTTTCTGTCACATTGATAACGACTAACAAGATGGGTAGGCAGTACTCAGAATGGATGAAGGAGGTAGAAGAGGATGCTGCTTCCCTGCTGTTTGACACAACATTTGTGTGTCGTTTCTAGGAATTTATACTCTAGATATACTAACATTAGTGCACAGAGGTGTTCTGTACAGTGAGCAGTGCTCATTGCTGTATGATTTGCAATACTGAAAAGCTTGGAATCATCTACACTTCTATCAGAAGGGAACTGATTAAGAAGTACTCATAGAATACTATGTAACCATGGAAAAACTTGAAGTAGATTTGTACATACTGACAAGAAAAGGGGACCTGAATATTTTATTTTAAAACAAGCCAATTGTTCATATAATATGCTGCAACTTCTGCTTAAAACAAATTCTGTTTAAAACATTGAATAGTGGGCATTTTTGGAGAAGGGCAGTTAAGTGAGTGGGCAAGGTTTTGTGGGGAACATTATTTTTCATTTTATGTCTGCTTTATGGTTGGATTTTTCATAAAACTAGAAGCTTATATTTTTGTAATACAAATCTTAGAAAAATTATTCTTGTCTTTTTAGTTCGTTTATATTTGTGTGCGTGTGCATGTGTGTGTTCCCTTTCTGAAGACCCAATGGACATTCAGTTTTATTTGGCTTTGAAACACAGCTTCCTTATTTGTGACTATCATTTTAAAAGCACGAAATTTCTAAATAAAACAAAACTAGGGTTTTGTATGAGAAAGAAATAGATAAGGCTTAAAAGGGTTTTTTTTTTAATGTCTTCTTTTAAGAAAGCTCTCCCTTTTAAAAATCACACGACTGGATCTATACTAACCCTGCATCCTTACATGCTTTATATTTTTGTGTTTGAAAAGTAATTTTTTTCAGTGATGCAAAATGAGTTTTTTACCTCTCAGAAGCTTACTTACATATACATGATAGAACAAACTCGAGTGTTGAAAACTTTTATAGGATAATCATGACACTTGAACTGCTTTTGACCTTCAGCTATTATTTTAAGAGGACAAATATCCTAGAAAAGAAAGCAGATTATAGGTAAGTATAAACATTTTAGAAACAGCAGATTACAGGCTACTATTTTGTAAATGGTAATGAACTACATGGAACTTGCAAAACCATTTTTAGTTACCTTTCAGATAACTATGATACAATTTTAAGAATGGTGCTTTCTCACAACAAAAAAGCCTAATTTAATTTTCTTGGTTTATTAATTTTTTGACACATCTAACTAAATGTTTAGGGATTACTGTAAATTAGAAAACACGAGCTGTTTCCTCCTTTGAATGGATGGGAAGACTCTGTCTCTTTCTGAGGAGTAAGTATCAAATGATAATTTGGAAAAAAAATGTTACATAGTAGTCTTGTCCCATGAAAAGTGACTCTTTTTTTCCTCAATCCTGGCCAGAGTCTCAAAAGTAAAGTGTGTTGGTTATATTTGTTTAAAAAATACAAGTATCTTTTCCAGTTTTTGCTTTCTTTGCCTAGTGTTCTGCTGAGAATATGCTTTGCATGGTTTCCAGTTCTTTAAAAATAGGACTACTCCTTTATTTTTTTCATCTAAAAAGGATAGCTAAAGCAAGCTTTGGAGAGGATGCAGTGCAAGATCTGCTTTTCATTTTGAAAGATTGACTTCTAGCTGATAGGAAGCAAACTGTTGTTAAGCCTATGCTATTTTATATTTGTGGAATTCTTGAGTAATTATTTTATGTCAGCTAATATATAGGCATACATATGTTTATGTATTTGTAACTAATTTGATGTCACAAGTGAGCAGAAAAGGAGACAAATGAACCCAGATGTCATTTGAGTATGTTCCAGTGACCTCTACGTATAGATGCACTATTCCGTTTCTTCTTAAAATAAAATAATGCTAACATGACAAAGCTGTTTTTATGAAAGTTTGTGTGATAGCTATTACCAACTTGCAGAGTTATGTAGATTTTCGAGATGAAAAGATAACCTCAATTCCAGCTTCTTCCATTTTACTGATGAGAAAACTGAGGTGCAGACATGTTGAGTAATTTGCAAAATTAATTTTGTGTCTGTTTTTCCACTACTTGGCTGCCTCTTAATTTGCTGCAAATGTTTGGTAAGTTTCAGAAATCAGAAAAATATTCTAGAATATAAATTGACTGGCCTGTTAGGTTATTTGTTAACATTTTTCTGAATGTTATAAAAGTATTTCTAGACAGCATTTTAATTTTAGGCCACATTCTAATGGCTTCAGTTAAAGCAGTGATTCTAGCATACTAAATACATGGTAATGCAAAACATTTATAGACACTTTTAGAAATTGTAGAGATGTTATAAAATGAGATTTAAGTTCAAGAAAAGTTATGATTGCTAACTGTATGAAGCTATATTATGTGAATGTACATGAAAATATGCATACAACCATGTAATAATGAATTTACTGACAGTTTAAGTGCTTGGTGCAGAAGTGAACACCACCCAATAAGAAATTCTACTGCTCTGAATTTAATATGTTTTATGAAAACTTACCTGGTAGTGTCTGTATTTGACCTGTTGTACAATGTTTATTGTTGTTGTCAGTGCCTTCCCACCAATAAATGGTATACACGTAACCTCTAGATACACTTCATTCACGTAATTGATGTGGCTTCACAACTTAGTAACCTCTCTAATTTTCAAGGCCTCTTTGGTTTGGGACTTTTCTTTAGTGAGCTGAACATGATTTATGATGAACCTCCTAATACTACTGCAACAAAATGTCCTAACAGTAATAGTAGCAATTAACACTTTATCATCATAATTAACCATGTGCCAGATACTGTTCCAAGTGCTTTATATTTCTTACAGCCCTGTGAGGTACTTCTATTTTTTCATCTTACTGATGAGAAAACGGAAACATAGGAAAAAGGCACAAGTAACTTTTGCTTAAGGTCACACAGGCTGGTAAATCATGGAGCCAGATACAGCCTGTCTGGCAGGAACTCGTCTCTAACCTTAATACTGCCTGTGATGCATCATCATGAAAGCAGATGAACCTAAAAAAGGTTCATCTTTAGGTTTAGAGTCTCTTGTTACTTTCTAGAGTGTCTTTCACAGTGGCCAGGATTTTAAATTGTATTCATAGCTATGATTTATAATGTGTATTTTTAAAGTTTGAGTGAAAACCTGTATTTTAAAAATGTCCTTTATGAATGAATTTCAGCTTTGGAGTATGTTCATGTGGGGTAAACTGATTATCTTCCATCAGACGTTTTTAACTTTTGAAAGACAACATGTAGGCTAGATCTAATTGTAATATGTATGCAGCGAAGGTAATGTCTCAAACGACATTTAAGAAATTTTATATTTATCTCATTTAAGGCCCTTAACTGTTGTGATTAAAAATTACACCATTTCTTATTAAAGGTGAAAAGATAAACATTCTTAGAGATAGTTTCTTGGATGTTAATTGAAAGGATTGAGTAGACCCTGCCAGTACATTGCAGCTTTTACTAACTGAATAAACTGATCAGATAAATTGGAAGAAGCTTATTTAGTGAATTAATGTGCCTAAAATTCAGGTGACTCATTCTCTGGTCGTGGCTTATTTAACAGTCTCTTTAGTTAAAACATTTTTCATTGTTAATTGGTGTCAGATCCATAATGTTGGAAAGTATTATACAGAAAAAATACCTAAGAAGATAGCATGTAGAGCAGGGGTGTCAAACTCATTTTCACTGGGGGTCACATCAGCCTTGAGGTTGCCTTCAAGGACCAAATGTAATTTTAGGACTGTATAAATGTAACTATTCCTTAACTAGAGGCAAGGAGCTTGGCGCTGCCACCAGGTAGAAACAAGGTGCTGGGCCAGACAAAACAAAGTGGACAGCTGGATTCAGCCTGCGGGCCTTGTGTTTGCCACCTGTGACGTAGAATGAGTCTACAGAAGCAAGGTTAAATTTTTGTATTTACTGTAAATACACAATACAATTTAGAATGCTACATGGGCCATGCTGTACCTGTTAACTATTTGCTGACAGTGACGAGCATTTTTATACATGAAGTATGGGTATTTTATAATTATAGTATAAAGGGCAGCGCCTGGAACCTCTTCTTGGTGTTAATGATCTTTCTTGGTAAAGGCCTGCAGAAGTTGAAAGGGTAGTGCACTGTATTTGTTACTGCCGAACCTTGCATCCTGCTACAGCTTTATATAATTCATTTCTATGAAGAAGGTGGTGGTGGATTTTATAAGTATTTGTCATAAAATAAACCTTTAAAACTCTAATGCCAGAAGTTTATAATCTGATTGTGGTATGTGAATGAGGATTTTTTTTTAATGTTTGCCCTGTGTCTTTCTGTTTTTTAAAAGCATTAAGTTTCCTTAGCACTTAAGATTTTGTACTCTTGGCATCATTTACTAGTTTTCTCTTCCTTCCCTCCCCCAATTATCACCTGTGTTACTTTTGTCTTACACTTTCTTTACTTTCTCTAGACCCACAGTAAAGCTGAGAATAGAAATGACCAATGACTGCTTTGTGATGATGGTAGAATCAAGTAGGACTTGAGGGCAGGAGATGGAATAGCCTCTGAATCCAACCTGCCTCAGAGCTCCATTTTCTCCCTCCCTCCTTTCCCTTAATGTCCTTCCTCTCTCCCTTCCTTTTTAGGACTTGGAGAAGGGTATTGGAGGAGAGACAAGTAGGAGGGAGTGGTAGGATAAAAGACAAGAACTTGAAAGAGGTAGGAAGTACCAATGACGAGAATGTATTCTATTCCTTTCTATCCCTGAAGTTGTCCCCTCCCCTCTAACCTCCCTTGATTTAGGGAAATAAAGTTGAGGTCACAAGGACCTATGTGTTCCAGCTGTTGCTTGGTTGCTATTTTTAGCCTGGCTCTACATCAGGCTGGCACCAGGCCATGATGGCACAGGGCCAGCACGTTGTGGAACTGTTGGCAAGTGTCAAAAACCTAAGTTATTAGGTATCAAATTAAACTAATTTTCAGACATAAATTCTGTGCTGTAATATTCTGCTTATCTCAGTTTTTCAAAATGGGATGTGTATTCTTTTAGTTTTTAGAAAGGATTTATTTTTGTTAGTAGTCATATTACTGTACTTTTTTGGTGGGAGAAATGTTTAAGGATGCCATATCAGGTCAGTCTTACACTCAGCTCAACAATTTTGGTTTTGTGGCGGCACCAAGAGATGTGAAATTTGCTCGATTAATTTAATATGCCTTGGGCATCTTTAGAGTTGCCATTGCTGTTGAAGTGTGGAGTCTGAATTCGTTTTTATAATTATAGGTGTATTTTAAAATACCTATAATTTTATAAACATCAGACATTTAAAAAAATACATATACTGATTTTTGTGTAGTTGTCAATGTTCCTTTTGCTAACAAAGTTGTGTGTGTTTAGGTTATTGCTGTAGGAATATATTTAACAAATAAGAAAGAAGTCCAGTGTTTATTGTGGTAGGAAGCAGGTAGGTTTAGTTTGAAATATCAGTATCTGGGTCTCAATTTTGTGTAAGCTAGAGTCAATATTAAGTGGACCGTATTTGCACTCTGAGTTTCAAACTTTTGGATACATGCATGAAATTACGGACTTACTTGATTATCAGTTGTACTCACAAAGAAAAATTGTTGTATTTGTTCTTGAATAATTTTGGAGAGAAATAAAAAGAATGTGTCACAATGTGAATCTGTATCTTTGAAAGGGACTTTGGTTAAGCATAGTGGTATTTATATTCTCTCCATTGTGGTACACAGAAAAGCTGAGGGTAGGTTAGGGATGATTTTTTAGTGTACCATGGACTACTCTGAAATATGAATAGAAATAAGGATGGTAATTATCCACTTATTCAATGAATAGTGGTATAATGTACTTAGATCTGTTGGATGGCAGGGTAACAGTTAGTACATTGATCTGATGGCCTTCTTAAGATAGTACAAAATAATTGGCCAAAATAATAGAAATAGAATCAAATTGATTTTTCTTTCTCACTTTGTCTTTAAGGTAGTTACTGGGTGAATTCTGCTGAATTCACTTTTGTGAAGTAAGACAGCATAAGGTGAAAATAAAACCAGTTCTATTAAAAAATGGGAAGAAGACCCAAAGAGGCATTTCTCCAAAGAAGACATACATGTAGCCAATAGATAATAGGAAAAGATGCTCAACATTACTAATCAGAGAAGTGCAAATTAAAACCCCAATGAGATATTACTTCATACCTGTCGGAATGGCTGTCATCAGTAAATCAAGAATGTGGTAAAAAGGGGACCCTTGTGCTCTGTTGACTGGATGGCAAATTGGTGTAGCCATTATGAGACATGGTATGGAGGTTCCTCAAATAATTAAAAATAGAACTGCCTTAGGACCCAGCAGTCCTACTTCTGGGTGTTTATCCAGAGTTAATCAAAACACTAATTTGAAAAGTTATGTGAACCCTTGTGTTCATTATAGCATTGATTACAATAGGGACAATACAAGATATGAAACAACCTGTGTCAGTTAATAGATGATTGGGTAAAATGTGATATATATCTAACAATGGAGTATTACTCAGCCATAAAAAGAATGAAATCTTAACTATTGCAACAACATGGATGGACAAGGAGGGTATTATTCTCAGTGAAATAAGTCAGAAAAAGACAAGTATTATATGATTTAACTAATAATGTGGAATCTAAAGAACAAATAAATGAATAAACAAAACTCATAAATATAGAATACATTTTGATGGTTGCCTGATGGGAGGAGGGTTGGGAGTCTGGGTGAAAAAGTCGAAGGGATTAAGAAGTACAGACTGGCAGGTATAAAGTAGTGACGAGGATATAAAGTGCAGCAAACGGAGTATAGTCAGTAGTGGTATAATACATATGGTGTCAGGTGGGTGCTGGACTTACCAGGGGGATCACTTTGTTGGTTACATAAAAATCTAACCACTGTCCTAATACCTGAAACTAAAATAATATTGGATGTCAACTGTAACTGAAAAGAAAATTTAAAAAAAAAGTGTAAAGTGAGGGATTAGTAAAAGGTGAATTGCTGGTCTAACAGCTTACAGGAGGCAGATGTTACAGTTCATTTAAATTCTTACATTTTAGTGATTCTTACATTGTGGATTAAGAGCAAGCTGGGCAGCTTGCTGTTACTGATCCAAGATTATTTTATTTCTTTTTTTTTCTAAATATATTTTATCGCCTATGCTGTTACAGTTGTCCCATTTCCCCCCCTTCACTTGCCTCCACCCTGCACACCTTGTCCCACCCACATTCCCCCTCTTTAGTTCATGTCCATGTGTCATACTTATAAGTTCTTTGGCTTCTACATTTCCTATACTATTCTTACCCTCCCCCTATCTATTTTCTACCTACCATCTATGCTACTTATTCTCTGTACCTTTTATTTCTTTACTTATGGTAAAAACAAAAATTTTATTAGGAAATATAATCAGAATGTCTTAGGGAAGGAGTATTGATACAGTATCAACTATATTGAGCTGTGTCACAGTGTAGTAATTATACTGTATGGTATCTTTCTGCAGCTAGAGGTTAGGGTAGGCACTCCAAAAGTGCCTTGGAGATGGAGCCATTCATCTGTGTATGTATGTTTCTGCAGATGGTGTGCGCATGTGTTTGTAAAATTTAATATGCATATAATATTGTAATCTGGGTGGTAGTAGGTAAGTGACTATCTTTTGGATCCTTAATTTAATATGGATTTTATTTAGGGGAGTTCTTGTAAAAGATGTCAGCTCCAGCTTAAATAACAAGCTTAATTAAAACCAAAGTCCAGATGGTAGTTTGACTATTGCTGTTTAGAGTCCTTATAAGCAAAGTGCTCAAATGATGTTCCTTATTGGAACTTGTCAGAGCAGTTTCTTTGCAGTTTTCATGGATCTCTCTTAGCAACTTATTAAAAAGGCATTTTGTCTTAAGCTGTTTCATAAGTAGCAGGAAATTCCAAAGTACTGGATAGTATTGCATTTTTGCCTTCAAAAGGACTATTGCTGTGGAGAAAACAGTTTTTAAAAAAGTAGTATTTTACCATTAATTTATGGCAAAGTACTTGAAAATGGGCAGATTTTTTTAAAAAAATTCTTGTTTCAACAATTTAAGTTTCATTCATGATTTTTTGTGCTCATTTATATAATTTGTTTGCAGAGTTTATAATACTAGATTTGTTAGACCAAAATTTGGTGATATCAGAGCCAGTGACTGTGAGTTTATTCAAAATTCAGTGTTATATATAATGTTTGAATTGGTATTAGTAGCTTATAGCTTAGCAGTGGGTTGTCTTTTGATTTTGAAAAATCGTGAAACTTCTGTGCTCTTCTGTGAAATTTAATTTTTGACATAATGATATGGTTTGTAGTTTTTAAACTGTGTGTGTGTGTTTTGGGGTTTCAGGAAGGTAGTGGTGTGCTAAGTGGTGGTGGGTTAAATTCTGAACAGCACAAATTCAAGTAGCCACATTTGAATATAGAGGGTTCTTTTTTTCCCCTACTTTCAGTTCAGGAATTTATATTTCATTGGGCTGCTTATTTAATGTTGTTATATAAAAACTTATTTTAACTTATCCCCCTTCCCACCATTCTTCTGTTAAAGGTGGCAACAGTTCAGAATGTAATCTGTGAAAATTAACTGTATGACAGTCCTTCTTATGGTGGTTTTAGGGATGTACTGACTGTTGCATATGTAAAAGGCCAATTTAAAAAATTCACTCCTTGAGTTGCTGTTTCCATTTTTGATCTTTTATAATTGTAGAGCAACTAGTTTTCTCCTTTTGGTTTAATTTTTTAATCATTTAGAGCTGAGCTTTGAACCCACCTCATTGAAGAAGCCTTATTTAATGAATCTAGGAGTGTCTCTATCCTGACTCTTTCAAGAAGTCTTACTTGATATATCTGGAACCATCATACTATTTTTAAAAAAGATAAAATAGTAAATAAGTATATTTAGATAATCTGATTTTCTTCCAGTGAAAGTAGGTAGACCTTCTAAAATACTACAAGGGGCTGTAGCAGAGACTGACACTGGCTTGATTCACAACCTTTTCTATACTTGAGAACACAAATGTGGAACTCACCTTTGATGTAAAAATTGGGGGAAATGGACAGTTTCTTAGAACTCCAAGTCAAATCCTTTTGTAGGATTCTAAGCATTTTTGATAGAGGGAGCAGTGGTTGGCTATAAAACAATTCAAAACATGAAGTGCTAACAAATAAATGTAAAAATATTCTGCCATATACTGTTACAGAGTCATTTAGAGTTTCCCATATGTTTAGTGTTATTTTTTGGGATGAGAATAAGAGTACTTAAATACAAGGGTCCCCTTTTGGAGTGAAAAATGAATCTGCTAGATTGAAAACAAAATTCTGGCAAGTTATATATCCAGGCCAGCCAATTATATAGTATTAATTGTGTAGTGTGTATATGTATAGAGTAGACATTGCAGTGGCACTTGAATGAATGATAGACTCAGATTATAAGCCAGTCATTGCGAGTACTTGTATGAAATTCTGTTAGTTGAAAACAGTAGCTCCAAGTTCTGATTTCTATTTGATTTTCTGAATTTGAGCTGCATAACTTAGTTTCTAAGAGGTATTTTGAGTAGGGAATGACAACAAGATAGGCAGATTGGTCTTTAGAACTTGGTTTATTATCATCAGTACACTTGTACAGATACTATGTTAGGTTTCTTTCTGACTTACTTGAAGGGACTTTTTTTTAAGCTTCTTAACTTACTAACAGCATCAGCCAAAGAGCTGTTCTGAAAACATTTTTTAAATTACTGGTAGATAGTTCCAACTTCTAAAGAGAAAATAATTTGGGCATTCCCATTTAGAACAGTACTTTTGGGTTACCCAAGGAAATAACTTTGATTTATAATGCCCCTGAGGAATTAAGACATCGTTTTTCGTTTTATTTGATCATTCACTTTTTTAAAGAAACTGGCAAAAATAAATTCAATTAGTTTTTTTAACCTTTTTTTTCCAGATGACTTGCAAAGCACATATAATTTCAAAATATCCCACAAGATCTTACACATTGTAATAAGATACTAATTAGTAGGAATAGTTTATTGAGCTGGTTTACAAAATACTGATGGAGATAGCTTTCCCTGGAGATAGGCTTTGCTTAAGACTCAGTTTTGCATAAAATGGGATAATCCAACCAGTTTTTTGAATAGTCACTTAACAATAAGGGTATATTCCCAATGATTGGTTCCTGAGAGGGATGGGTTAATTCAGGTATTAGGTGCCCACTTGTTCCCATTTGCCTAGTCAGTCTTGTTTTATGCTTCTTTTCCTGATATAATTATGAATTTTTACTCTTACAAGTATTCCAGTTCAGATGATAAGCCATATAGTTTATATCCTGTATTTCAGAAAGAAGGGGGCATTTAATAAACTGTTTAAAATTATGCTCTGTGTTTTCATGTGCACACACTCCAGCCTCTGTGTAGGGAGAGAGCAACAGCGAGAGGGAGAAAGGGAGGGATGGAGGATTTGTTTAAGATTGAAAGGAGACCTTTGGCTTATCTCTGGTCTTCATCAGCTGGCTCCACTCAATCTCTTCCACATCGAAAATACATGGTTTCTATCTGGGTTCTCATTCACACAGAAAAGAAGACGTTAACTAAAGATTTGCAATATCTACTGGTTTGATGTGATGTGTCCCAACACCTCCTGTTTCCCCATCTCCCATTCCCTGCACCCCTCCCCCCCTTTTTACAATTTAATGACATGCACATTTTAAAATTAAAAAAAAATTTTTTTAAATCTATTTTTTAGAGAGAGAGGGGAAGGGAGGGAGAAAGTGATTGGTTGCCTACTGCACATGCCCTGACCAGGGACTGAATCCTAAACCCAGACATGTGCCTTGACCTGGAATTGAACCTGTGTCCTTTGGTTTGCAGGATAGTACCCAACCAACTGAGCCACACCAACCAGGGCTAAATTCTTATTTAATGTTAATTTTTTTGGCACATGTTTGTGTTAATGATAAAATTCTATTTGTACATTTTTAACCATAGATTGACATTCACAGGTACTGCTTATTTTAGGTACTTGCAGTTAGCCACATCAGTGAGTATCATTTGCTAATTACATGGTGATATTGTTCTGTTATTTTATTAATCTGTTATTATTTTACTATGATTGTAATTGTTGCCTGATCCAGTGCAACTAAACAGAACATACATTATCCAACAGAGTGTCGTAAGGTCTTAATGTCTCCCTTGTTTTTGACCCTAATTATTGATGAATTTTATCTTCACTTGGAACTCCAGAATTACTCTCCCTAAAGTGGAATGGGGCTCATTGGTAAGAGGCTCTTAACTTGGAACTCTAGAATTCTTCTCCCTAAAGTGGAACAGAGCTCATTGGAAAGAGGCCTGGCTAAGATCACTTCAGTGACATTCAGGAATAGAATGGAGTTTGTATAGTAACCTAGTCACTTGGGGTTTAGTGTGTGGGCTTCCCTAAATTTTTATCATGGGCAAGTAGAGGATGGAAAAAGATACAAATAAATACTCAGTTGCAGATACATTTTCTGAATTTCTCAATCCACATTACTGTTTACTAAGGTCTACATTTCCTTCTTTTGGGGGCTCAAATCAAAAAGAATTGACTGACTTTTTCCTCCTGATTTAAAGATTTACCCATAGACACTGCTGACCGAGATGGAGGTGTAGGTAGATACACTTTGCTTTCTTGCACAACCAAGGACAACAGCAAATTTAAAAACAAAAAAATAACTAGAACTGCCAGAAAATCGAGCTATATGGAAGTCCAACAACCTAGGAGTTAAAGAAAAAACATTCATCCAGACTGTCAGGAGGGGTGGAGATGGGCAGCCGGTAGAGCCCACGTATGCGTGTGGAAAGCAGGGAGGAACAACTGGGAAGTGAGACATACTGAGCAGCCCAGCGTTCCAGCGCAGAAAACTAAAGCTTTAAAACCTCTGGCTGTAAAAATCTGTGCGGGTTGTTGCAGCAGGAGAAACTCCCAGCTTCACAGGAGAGTTGGTTGGAGACACCCACAGGATCCTAGAATGTATACAAGCCCACTTATCTGGGAATCAGCACTAGAAGGGTACAATTTGCTTGTGGGTATTGGGGAAAGTGACTGAAAGTCAGCCAAGAGGTGAGCAAACAGCATTGTTCCTCGCAGACTTCTCCCCTACATACATTGCCACAATGCAGCAAAGCGGATTGCCCTGCTCTGGTGAATACCTAAGACTCCACCCCTTACAACATTAACAGATGCACCAAGACAAAGAATTTGGCCCCAATGAAATGTAGCTCCAGAAAAAACTAAGTGATGAGGGGATAGCCAACCTATCAGATACAGAGTTCAAAACACTGGAATCAGGATGCTCACAGAAATGAGTGAATACAGCTGTAAAATAAAGAAGTGAAGGCTATACAAAGTGAAATAAAAATATACAGAGAAACAACAGTGAAGGGAAGAAAACCAGGACTCAAATCAATGGTTTGAACCAGAAGGAAGAAATAAACATTCAGCTGGAACAGAAGGAAAAAACAAGAATTCAAAAAAATGAGCAGAGGCTTATGAACTTCTGTGACAACTTTAAACATTCCAACATCCAAATCACAGGGGTGCCAGAAGAAGAGGAAGAGCAAGAAATTGAAGACTTATTCGAAAAAATAATGGAGAACTTCCCCAATCTGGCAAAGGAAATAGACCTCCAGGAAGTCCAGGAAGCTCAGAGAGTCTCAAAGAAGTTGGACCCAAGGAAGCACACACCAAGGCACATCGTAATTAAGTTACCCAAGATTAAGATAAGGAGGGAATCTTAAAAGCAGCAAGAGAAAAGCAGAGAGTTACCTACAAAGGCGTTCCCATAAGACTTTCCGCTGATTTCTCAAAAGAAACCTTGCAGTCAAGAAAGGGCTGGAAAGATGTATTCAGAGTCATTAAAGGCAAGGATGTACATCCAAGATCACTGTGTATAGCAAAACTACCATTTAGAATGGAAGGGCAGATAAAGTGCTTCCCAGATATGGTCAAGTTAAAGGAGTTCATCATCACCAAGTCCTTACAAGAAATATTAAAGGGGCTTATATCTTAAGAAAAAGAAGTGATCAAAAGTAGGAACAGTAAAATGACAAGAAACTCAGCAACTATCAACAGCTGAACCTCAAAACCAAAAAAGCTAAGCAAACAGCTAGAAGAAGAATAGAACCACAGAAATGGAGATCACGTGGAGGGTTATCAGTGGGTAGGGGGAGGGGATAATTAGGGGAAAGGTACAGAGAATAAGAAGCATAATTGGTGCGTACAGAATAGACAGGCGGAGGTTAAGAATAGTATAGGAAATGGAGAAGCCAAAGAACTTGTATATATGACCCATGGACATGAACTGAGTTGGGGGGAATGCTGGTGGGGGTGGGGGTACAGGGAGGAGGGATAGAAAGGGCTGAAAAAATGGGACAAGTGTAATAGCATAATCAATAAAAAATACTTTAAAAACATTTACAAATAAAGTATTCAGAAAAAGTTTCAAGTGAAATTTTTAGAACTTACTATGAACTCTGAGATCTTGGCTGTATATGTTTTTTCCTTCAATTCTGTTTTTGGGTGATCTCATAAGCCTTTGTCCTCGAAAAGCTCTGCTGTTGTGACCTGACTACCCACTCTACACTCTCTTCTAGCTATCCAGTTAAAGGCCTGTTAGTGGCCTTTTTGTACTGATGTGTCTCATAGAGGTTTTCTTTTTATCATATATTTCCTCTTTCTATGTATGTACACATATGCATGAGGAAGAGTGGACTTTCATGTATTTGTAAGAGTGTAATGACCATCTCAGAAATTTTGGGCAGGTAGGGATCAGCTTTTTAAAATTTTTTTATAGTTTTTAGAGAAAGTTTCTTTTTAAAAAATATTTTATTTATATTTAGAGCAAGGGGAAGGGAGGGAAAAGAAGAGGAGAGAAACATCAATGTGTGGTTGCTTCTTGCATGCCCCCTACTGGGGACCTGACCTGCAACCCAGGCGTGTGTCCTGACTGGGAATCAAACCGGCAACCTCTGGTTTGCAAGCCGGCCCTCAATCCACTGAGCCACACCAGCCAGGATTTTTTTTTTTTTAATGTTATCTTCATTGTGTTTTCTTCCGTTACCATTTAGTCCCTTATATTTCCCATCTCCCAGTAATCACCACATTGTTGTCCATGTCTATGAGTCCTTTTTCTCTCAATCCCTGCACCCCTCACTGTCTCCCTGCCTCCCCCAGTAGCTGTCTTCCTACTCTCTGAGGGATTAGCTCTTAAAATCCAGATTGGGACCAAGATGATGTTGCTTCTATAGTTCCTGTGGAGAACTTTTAGTGGCTTTACCTTTGCTTGGAGGACTAAAGTCATCATGGGTCTGCAATGCCTGGCTTTGTTTGTCCTGGACCCCCATCTGCCTCTTGCACATTTTCTCCCTTTCTCTTCAGCTGCTTCTAGACTGCCATGCCAGTTGCCTGTGCCCATGTTCTTTTTTCTGCTTGGAATTCTTCTTTGCCTAGTTCATGACTTAATTATCAACTTGGCTCAGAGAAATCTGACCAAGAGCTCTCTCCTTTGTAACCTCAATCATTTTTTGATTGTCCCTTCCACTAGAATGTGTGTGTATATCTGTCTGTACTTTTGTATCCACAGCTCCTAGTTACAAACAACCTTTTGCACATAGTTGATGTTCCGAGAAAGCTTGTTGAACAAATAGATGAAGGACATGGTTATTTTACTTGGGAAATATTTTCCTAACTCTCCAGGAAGAGGCACTGCTTTTACTCAGTGGTTTCATCTACCCCCTGTCCCACAAAGAATGTGTCTGTTTGAAAAACAGCCCAGTTTGGTGTTTGTGGCTGCTTTGGGCCACTCCTAGATTCCTCAAAGGTACATTTTCATGCATCTCTGCTGTAAGAGGGACTTTCTTAGAAGAGTTTGAAAAGCTCCCTTTTCAAGGTCAGTTGCATTGGTATATGGGTTTATATGATACGGTCTGAGACATTTGTCATGTATTCCATGGGGAAACCCAAATAGCCAAAAGTTTTGAGAGGATGGTAGTGTGTGTAATTAGAACCGGAGACTCTTGCCCACTTGTGTAGGTCAGTTCTCTCCTTTTTCTCTTGCATGAGCAGTTGTGTTCCTTGATGGTGGGCAGGGCAGAGCTGTGTGCAGGGTCGTGGTGGGTGACACAGCAGGTCTCTGTGCAATCTTTTTTTCTATTTGTTACTTTGTGCATTTTATCTGTGAGCTTTTTCAGTCTTTTTATTTTTTTATCATGTTAATCTTTGGTTCCTTATGTTAATTGAACTCAAAAGTAGCAGGCTAGGATGATGCATATAAGAAATACTAAATAAATATCTGCCATATAAAGTTATTTCTAACTATTAAAGCAGTCTTGGACATAATTAAAGTTTTTTCCAGTATTTAGTATTCATTTATTATTTTATATAGTGTCAGTCCATAACTCCACCACTTTTTGAGTACCAGTTATGTTCTTTTACAAGCACGACCACTCCTCTAGAGAGTAACTACCTTTAGGATGAAGGTAGTATTCTCTTTATTCTGTGCCTGAGGAAACAGAGACATGAGATTCTAAGTCACTTGTCTAGTAGTGCCTGGGCCCGCTAGCTCTTGAGTGGGATCTTTTTACTATACCACCTTTTGTAATTACTAGGGGCAGCTTGTCTTCCTGATGTGTGTGAAGGAAACCATTTAGAGACCTCCTAGGTCTCTGGCACCACTCAAAATCAGCTCCCTGACATTTGAACAGGTTTCTACAATTTCTGGAATGTGCTATGTTTTAGTTTTTCTCCATGATAGTAGTAATGGATATATGACCCATAGTACCTTCTTGTTTCAGAGCTGATACTAGACTCAGTTGAAGATGATTTTTTCCTTCGCTGGTTTGGTTCACAGCATTTGATGACATTGATAGTTTGACTTGAAAGAATTACCGTTTTCTCTTTCATGGGGTCCTTAATTTTAGTGGGAGACTTGGGGACAGTGTATGTATAAGATACTTCAAAGTGAAGATTAATACAATAGAAGCTCTGTGAGGCAGCTGAGGCGTACACAGCACTGTTACTGGAAGGCAGCTGTGGGTGCTGGTGGGTTGTGTTAGCAGCTCCGTTGATGGAGAGATTTATCAGTTTGCTGAAATGGTGTGGACATTCTCTTACTATTAAATTATAGCTTAAAGACTTTTGCCGTTCTTAGAGCAAGCCTTTATATTTTCTTTACCTCTTGTTTTTGGGAAACTCTTCTCTTTGCAGGTGAGGAAAGATAAGATGTCTTTCAAGGCAACATCCATGGTCTTTCCTGTCTCCTTATTCTCTCTTGTGTGTAACCATGAGACTATATAAAGGAATATATTTGGAGACGGTTTAATCCACTAGTTTAGGATACCAAGATTTTAATTTTTTCAGTTGGGAGTAGGCAGTGTAAGGGTGTGCAGTCTGACTGGCTAATACAATAAAGTCAGAACACTGCCCTTTCTTATAAGATGTCTACTATTACATTTGCCTTCTTGTGACCTCATTCCTGCTGCCACTTATACCCTGTCCTGTAATTATTGAGCTGTGTATTCAACTTTTATTCCATAGTGGGTTTGTCTGCAGCAGTTGCTGTTTATTTACTACGTAAAATTGTCACAAGTTAAAAGCTTAGGAAGTCTATATAACTTGTCATAATTTTAGCACTTTAACTTATTAAGGTACATGTTTTGATTATTTGATTTATAAAAGTGCCATATAAAAATCCACCTATGCTGTATAATTGATGAAATACTGAGTAAGCTCTGCTTTTTATGACCATGTTATGGGATGAGTAATTACTCTCTAGAGTGAGTGGTTCAAAATAAAATAACTATATACCTAAGGTGTGATGTGACACCAGATGTATTTAAGCCCCAAAGGTATGTAATTATCTTACTAGTCTTCCACATACACACAAGTATTTACATTTATGCTTATGGCAAGAATTTTATGTGCCAAAGAAAACTCACCTGGTAAGTGAAGAACAGTGCATTGTTTTTGAGGAACTCAGGCTGTTTGGTATTAGAGGTACCATTTCAATCCTTGTGCATTTCTTTTTTTTTTTTTTAAGATTTTATTTATTTTTGGAGAGGAGGAAAGGGAGAAGAAAAAGAGGGACAGTAACATCAGTGTACGGTTGCCTCTCGTGCACCAGGGACCTGACTGGGAATTGAACCAGTGACCCTTTGATTCATAGGCTGGTGCTCAATCCACTGAGCCACATGAGAAAGGGCCCTGTTCATTTCTTTGGGTGTCATTGAAATGCATACATCACTGAATTCTAGAGTAAACCAGTACCAAATTCTGACTTTCAAATGTTAAGGATAATATTATGTGTACAAACACATAATATAGAGAGTTTCTCAAAGCACCATGTTTATGATTTATAGTCTGCCACTATACTCAGTGACTTTATGTACACCATTCTTGGACTCTGTTTTGATCATCAGGTGTATTAATTAAAGGCAGTAAATGTACTCTGGCTTCCTATTGAAAATAAGAACTCTTTCATAGTGTGCTTAATTCTTTGGTTTCGTATACAGGTTGTCTCTCTGGTCTCATTCTACAGGTCATGAAGAATTAAAGGTAGTGACTCAAGCTCATTTGTCCTTTCTACTTTTTATTTAGTATTAAAATAATATTGTAGTCACATTAAAAATATGACTAATATTTTTTTGTTTGTTATAATTCTCTCAGTCCCAGTGAGTTAAAATGTGTTGCTATTGAATACTGTGAAGTGATGAGGTTACATCAGTTTTCTCCTGTCAAAGGACCACATACTTCAGTTTGGGGATTTGGTTTGTAGTTATGATTTAGCTCCCTGTTCACAAGCCCAGAAGATGAGAATTCCTTAGCCTGGGGACCACTGGAGGCCCAGAGTGGCTGCTAGGTCTTCCCTTGGGCTAGAGAAAGGTGAGTTGAGATACCAATGGCTTTGAGGCTCTATAAAATAGCAGTACTAATGGTAGCTTACCTGTTTATGGTGTGATTGTCTTGAGAAACTTACGTATTTTTTAACATAATGTTAGTTAGCAGGAGCCAAAAATTGACAGTTTTCTTAGTGCCTGAAAGCAGTACAAACACATAAAGCTCCAAATTCTTAGAAATGTAGTTTACAAGTAATTTGTGATAACAGCACAGTTAGGACACTGCTACTATCCTTAGTATCTTCAATTAGAGTGACTGGTGAATTTGTCTACGTTTGTTGCTGTCTGATGTGGTAGCCACCAACCAACCACGTGATGAGTGAGCATTGGGAATGTGGCTAGCCTGGGTTGATGGGGGTGTAACATGTGTCAGATTTTGTAGACCTAGTGTGATAAAGAGAATGTAAAATATACTACTAATTATTTGCTAAAATGATAATATTTGGGGTTAAATGAAATATATGAATTAAATTAATTTCATTTATCTTTTTAAATATGGCTACTAGAAAATTTAAAGTTACATATGTGGCTCCAGTTTTTCCTTTATTGTTGATCTATACACCTTTTGACCTCATAATAATTTTTTTGTTTATGTATACAGTTCAGCTATGATTTGATTTTAACTTTTTAAAATACTTTTATTTGATATTTTTATACTTGATTTTAACTTTTTGCCAACATAAATCTAAACACCCTATAGTGATTCTTAAGCCTTGGTTTCAAGACACTTCTTTAATTGCCCTTTAAATTATTTAGCATTGTTTCTCAATCTTAATTTCTAAGACAGAAGAACCCTCTGCCAACTGATTATTTTCTAGTTTGAGACTTTATTAGCAGTTATTTCGAATAATCTAAGAGTCTAAATCCATTTCATCTTTACAGAAAAGATCAGTGGATTAGGTATGTATGATACTTAAAAGCAATACTTTATTTCTAGGTAAGGTATACAGTGAGTGCTAAAATTATATTTATTTTAAAAATAGTTTTTTAGAAACCTGTTGGCCTATGTAATAATCTAAGGAAACCATTTTAAAGATTGGATTTTCTTTTTCCATATGACAACAGAAGGGGAGTGTTTCCTTGAGTTTCGAAGTGTCTTTTGGGTTTTATTGTCCAGTGAAAAAAGGAGGAGGGGGCAGACCAATGTAGAATGGCCAATTCTTTGTTTCCTCAGTTGTAGTTGGATTCCAAATGTGGTCCCTGGTTTAATAGTTTCAGCACTACTTGGGAATTTCTTAGAAATGCACATTTCTGGGTTCCACTTTATATATACTGACTGGAATACTCTGGCAGTGGGGCCCACCATCTGGGTTTTAATAGGCCCCCCAAGTGATTCTAATACATGCATAGACATGCTGGCTTTTAATATACTCATTAGGGTCCACCTGGGAAAAGGGGGGAACCACTCTTAAGCTTGTAAAATGGGAATTCAACACTGGGAGGAGATAAGACAGCAAGATAGGATGGCGAGGCAACATAGAGATTAATGGCAGCAAGAACAGTGTACAGTACTACTATTCATATAGTCTTAATGGGAGCTCAGAAGCTGGCTTCGTCTGAGGAGATGGGGATCTCCTGGTAGGAGCTGGAGTCATCGGAGAAATCCTGCCAATGCTGGGAATGCTGCCTTGAGGTATTGAGGAAGGGGAGAAATATCCTGGCTCCTCGGTTTCTCACACCCTCCAGTTCTCCACCAGTGCTTCTCATAGACTGATCCAGAGAAAAGACAGCTGACCTAGGAGCCTTAGAAACGATGTTTGCAGTGGTCAACTCTCTTAAGACAAAGAGCCCTTAAAGCATATATATGTGGGAATAGGCCCAGGATTGGCACATCTAGTATTTACATTAAAATAAAATAATATTGTGATGTAATTAAAAACATTAAAAGGCATCTTAGTATCCCCAAATAATCTCAGTACAGGATAGCCTTCTTAATAGAATACATTTAGCTTTATAAAAACTAAACTGTCCTTTTATAATTTCACTGTGGGCCAGGATAATCTTTACAGGGTCCGGTAACTCCGAGTTTGGGAAACTTAACTTAAGACATTTGAATGTCTACTCCAGGACTATTGTAACACTCCAAGTTGAGCCTTTACCAAGCTGTTCTCTGTTGTTAGCGCCACCTTGTGGTAGACTTGGAAAAACTTGTTTCCTCAATTTGTCTTGACAACTTCCCTGGAACAACCTGGATGTTTTTTCATATTTCTCCTTTCATTACTTTAAAGTTTAGTTCTCCTTTTTTGTATGTACTTTTTACCTTCAGTATCTACGTTTTCCCCTTAGTTTTCTGGTGTTCTACACCTTTCTCCTTTGTTGTTTCAGTTGTGATTAAACTATGGCTGATAAAGGGTAGTCACAATGATAGCATTGTAACAAGGAAAATACAAGTTGTAGATTTTCAAAGTAAAGTTAGTATCTTGAACCTTTTAAGCCCTTTACAGGCACTGAAGATCATCTCTACAAAAAGTCACACATTTCCTTATCCTTTAAAATTTTTTCTACACACTAGTATTTGACTGCTATTATTTGAAACAGTATTGCTTTATAATATTCATAATAAATGAAGCCTAAGAAGCTAACCAAAGTTTTCCTTCTTGAGGAGACTGTTGGAATTCCAGTTGACTGACTGTCTCAGAATCCAGTTCTGTGTTTAATTGTCCAAAATAAAATCTAATACGTATGAATATAAGTGAGTCTGGAATATATATTCTTAATTTTGAAAGATTTGTGCTTTCATTCACTAACTTTCTTGTATTTACATTACAGAAATTAAGAAAAAGGTTGCAGATAAGTGAGAAACTGGTTTAGTTTTCATTTTACTTGTAAGTTTTTTTATAATAGGAAATGCTGTCAGTAAAAGCTTATGGAAGAGTTCTGTTTCATGAGGTGTGGTGAAGACTGGAGCTTTTGTTTTGTATACAAGGTGCTGAGCTGGGTACTGTAGAGTAGTGATTCCAGGATCTTCTCACTTCATAAAATACAGAAAATAACATTTATACAGTACACTGGGGCAGGAGATTTCTTCCTGCTGAACAGCTGTCAGTGGGCTGGTGGGTAAAGAAAGACCCCTGGCATAGGGTTGGCAGCCCCACATGCCCATCCAGAGAGCTGAGGTATCAATTATCTTACAACTTTCAGTTCTCGTACTGGAAGCTCTGCTGTATGGAGGGCATTCAAGGGGTAATGAATTTTAGTCTCCTGAGGAGCTCAACACTTAGACTATATTATAATAGTAGAAATGCTAGGGAAGAATAGGAGAGGTTAGTTCTGCTTGAGGTGGAAGGGATCAAGCAAAGGCTCTGTGGAGGGTGTGGGGCAGGGAGGGCATTTCATCTGGAGGGATGTTCTTCTGCAGAAGTATAGAGGGACCAAAGGGCAGAGAGAGTTTGAGAATGCCGAGGATTTCTGATGTGGTTGGGATACAAGATTTGGGGATGCTGGCAGGAAGCAGTATAGTGGGAGCTACTGTTAAGAAAGTAGGCAGGGCTTGTCTTCAGAAAGGCCTTTATGTGACTGAATAGGCTCATGACCTTGGGCACCACTGGTAATGATATGACCAGATACCTTCCCTCCTCCTTTTAGAAAGAGGGACAGGGTAGAATGAACTGGAGTCTGCAAAGTACTAAGTCCTCAGGGAGGGGAAGACACTGATCTTGTTTAGATGAGGGATAATGAAAGCTTGTACCTGGCGAATGGATATTGCCAGGGCTCCCTGAAGTGGGAACTTATAGATTTTGCTTATTGATGTGAAGAAAGTTGACTCATTTAGATCCTGAGTGAAGAAAAGGATGATGGGGCCATTGTCAGAATTAGAGTCTCTATGGGGGATCTTAAAGACCTTGATTTTAGACATTTGGATTTTAAAGTGCTTGCAGAGTAACAGTTGTTAACATTTATAAAAGTGCTTTCTAGGGGCCAGGTACTGATCTAAACACTTGATGCTTTACTTTTTAAAACTCATTTTATACTCACAACAACCATAAGAAGTAGATACTGCCAGTTGGTGTCCAGTCAGTAAAATAGGAAGCATTAGCTAGTGTAAGCACAGAAGGATTATATGCAGGGAATTGGTTACAAGGCATTGGAAGAGCTGGAAAAACAAAATAAAAAAAAGTGTGTGTTGGGTAGTAGATGTTGGGAATAAAAGAAGAAAGTGTGTTTGTATGTTGAAGGAGCAAAAAGGAGAAGGGATGTTACTTAGATATCAGACAGCTGCTGCATGAACTGTAAGACATTTTTCTCTTCTTTTACATTGCAGTCTTCTGCCTGCGTTTCCCATGGGCAGTATCAAGGGAGTTTGGAAAATGTAGTTTATATTCTTCTAGCCCCTTTGTAATAACAGCAAAGAGATCAGAACCAACAAAAAGTAATCACATTGGGTTCTGTTTTTATCTTTACAGATGTCAAGACTGAGGCACAGAGAGGGTAATTCTGCAACTTGGCAGAGTTGAGTGAGATGTGAATCTAGGTAGTCTCATTTCAGAGTCAGTGCTCTTAGCTTCTGTACTTTGATCTTGCTTTCACACATGGGTATTGTTTGATTTTTTTCCCCCTTACTGCTGAGTACTTCAAATGAGCAGCTATTTGCATTGATTTTGCTGATCCCATGTTTATTTTTCTTGTCATATCTCTTACTGGCTTCAGCTTTTCCCTTCTACCCCTGGAATTTCTCTTCATGGTCACTACTGATTTTATAGCCAGTAAAATGGGATATTTCAGTTTTTATTTCTCCTTGATCTATTTCTCGCTTTTGGTGCTGATACTTATTTATATGGAATTCCAACCTTGACCTCTGTGATGCTGACTTGCTTTGTTTTCTCCTTATATCACTGAGCCTCCTTGCTTTTTTCTTCATTCTTTTCCCATTGCCATCTCTTGGCCTGAGTTTGGATTTCAATGTGTTACATAAGAAGCTACTATAATGTTAATTTCATGTTTAAAGCAGCACCAGTGAAAACATCAAGTACACAGTTCATGCGGCCTTTCTCCTTTGTGTTGTAAGTCATGGAGGAGTCAAAGCAGGGTCTCAATTTGTACTCTTCCTTGGGCAAGAAGGAAAAGAGGATGGGGACTGAAGGAGAGGGACTCACTTTGGGTACCTGCTGTGTGCCATTGCTAAATGCTTTAAATGCATTGTTTCATTTAAATTTCTCTTGTGGTTGTTGTTACCCTTATCTTACACATAAAAAAAAAACAGACTTCAAAGCCCCCACTTTCTTATCTGTTAAATGAAGGACCTGGGCAAGATAATATATAAGACCTATTTCAGTAACACTATGATTATGTCACATACTGGTTGTCTTGAACAGTAGTTGCTTCTAATATTAAAAAAGAAAGTTACCATTCCACTTTAGGAAACATCCTGTTTTATTAAGACCAAGAGTACCAACACATTATTTGTAAAAGTTATGAAGTAGGGCAAAGGCATTTAAAGTGGTCACGTTGATAAATCTCCATATAAGTTTTAAGGAGAGACCCATTACCTCCAAATAAGGCTGCTGCCCAGCACATTAGAGGCTGTGGCTTTTATTGACAGGGACTTAGGATAATAGCTTTGGAACTGCTCCAGTCTAAACAAAGGACTACCCTACTATTCCATTATACTTTGTATTGAGAGGATTTGCTTCCCAATTATTAGGAATCCCTTCTTTCCTTGCAGGGAATTTAGTATTAGATAAGTAAGAAGGTAATAAAAAATATATTTTAAGGACAGGATCCACTGTAATTAATGTTTTGACATCTTTAGAAACCAATGGACAGTGATAAAAGGATTAACTGCCATGTGATTTACCCACGAGTTGTCTTTGGGCTTGCAAATAGAGGGTTTAAGTGGTTACCAACATCCTCTTAGTATTTAGCACCCACCATAAAATATCTTCAATCAAGCATTCCTAGATATGTATATATCAGCAAAGTACATTTTTAGGATCTTTAGTATCTGTTTTACCTTCTTTACTTATAAACATCCTCCAACACTTCCTCATTCACACTTATTTTTTAAAAATGGGGAATTGAAAGGGGTATACTTCTTTTTTAACTTCCCATTTTATTGGCTTTTCCTGTATTAGAGGATGCCAGCAAGCATCAGCTCTCTGGTTTTCCTATTACCTCTCCATTTGGTTTTGGTGGTTCCTCCTCTATCTAGCCTCTGAATGGTGGTGCTCCCAGGCTAGGTTCTTTTCTCCTTTCTCATGCCCTTTGTATTAGACGATGCCAACCACCCCAAAGCTTTCTATACCATCAAGTAGTGGAGGCTCCCCAGTTTTTGTTTCCAGACCTGACTTTTGTCCTCATTACTTAGTGCTTATGTTTACTTGGGTCTAGCAGGTATTTCAAGCCATTTATAGACTGTCATCCTCGCTTCAAAGTAAGAACTTAAACCCAGTACATGCATACATTATCATATATAGCATAAACAAAAATTGCATAAGATGATAATTACCCCTAAAACATGCATGCCATGCTTGCTAATGTTTTCAGAAGTGTTCTGTTTTGTTTCATTAAAAAACGTTCTTTGTGACCCATAACATTGGGTCACTGCCCTATTAGTGGATCATGAACCGCTATTTAAACATCACAGTGGTTCTTGAGCCATTATAGATGTTTTCAAGATATTTTAGGTTGTGGGGAGCTTGCCTGTGTGTTTTAGAACGTTAAGTATTTTAGAGTACAACAAGTAATTATTACATGAAAGAAGACATGAACAGATTCCTTGCTTTTCCCTGTATTAGGAAGCCAACATTTCTTGGGCTGTATCTGCTCTTAATCTGGGTCATGGTTAACTTAACCACTAGCTGGATGACCCTCCTAAAAAATCGTCTTTTTGCCCTTTTCCTGTCTGAGCAAGATTTGAATGGAATTACTAATGATTGTAAAAAGTTGAGAAATAAAATTAATAAGAATGTCCGGCATATATATATATATATATATATATATTTTCTTCCCCCTCCCCCCGCCAGATGAGCCTGACTTAAGGGATTTTGTTCTCTCAAAACAAAATATATATGTTCCAAGTGAATCACTGATTTTCAGATACCTGAGATAATAAGTCAGTCTGGTTTCAGTTTGTCTCTTTTTCCCTAAGGTTCAAGATGAAAAGCTCTGTTTTCTTTGCCACCTGTTCAGTTAGCAGATCTCTGTTTGCTTGAACAAAGTTGCTAAAATGAGGAAACTTGTTTCCTCTAGCTTCAAATATGTCCTCCTGTCCTCACCCCACAAGGAGCACCGCACATAGGCAAAGTGGTTAATCAGAGACCACTGAGGTTGACTCAGATGGTAAAGGTTCGTAATAGTCAGCAACAATGGTTTAAAAGGCTATCCTGTGTAGAAACGACCATGTCAACTTTTGGAGAGAGCCACTGTGGAATCAGAGCAAGCAAGCTTTTGGTTATTCAGAATTATTTATTATTTAGAAGTGGTAGCGATACTGTCAGTCATCTGCTGACATGTGGAAGTTGTCAGATTATAGAGTACCGGATTTGAACATATCTGTAGCAGAACTCTGTAATAAGATTTTATACGTATTTTGCACGCTTCTGCTGAGAAGCAGAAGAGGTTGACTAATCCAGTGTTCTCAGAAGCCTCCCCGTAATCCCAGCGTGTTCTCATATTTTAGATCCAACACAGCATTCATTCTAATGAAGCTTCAGGAAGTAGCTTTTATCGTGCTGTAGAAGTTTATAATTGGGTTAATGGTTAGTTAACTTGTGGAAGTTAGGAGACCCTAGCTATGCTAGGATAGACCTAAAAATACTACACTAATGTGAATACTGTAGAGTTGTATGTCATTCCTGAGGGATGCTAAAAGATCTTTAAAGGTTATTAAAAAGACACACTCTCTTATTTAACATTTTGGCATTAACTTCAGGCCACCATTTTAAAGCAGTTTCCACAGTATACTTTCTATTTTGAAAGCATAATATTACATTACTTAATTTATGGACTATCCCACATCCGTCCTCCATATTTGAAGGGAACCTGATCTCAGTATTGTAGTTGGTGTTTTGCATTTCCATTTTTGAAAATGAGGGTAACTTATATCAGGGATTGGAAAATAATGGTCATTGGGCCAAATCCGGTCTGTCACAAGTTTTTGTATATTGTGTAAACTAAGAACAGTTTTTACATTAGTTTAATGTTTGGGGAGAAAATTAAGAGAAAGATAATGTTTTGTGATGTTAAAATCGTATGATATTCAAATTCAGAGTTTGTAAGTAGAAGTTTACTTGAACACACTCATGGTCATCAGTTTACATGTTGTCTTGGGCTACTTTGGTGGTTCAGTGGCGGAGTGGTCATACTAGAGACTGGAGACTTGACGGCCTACAAAGCCTAAAACAGAACAAGCCTTTTACAGAAAAACTTTGCTTACCCTGACA
Organism: Tonatia bakeri; assembly: GCA_004024845.1. Classification (NCBI taxonomy): domain Eukaryota; kingdom Metazoa; phylum Chordata; class Mammalia; order Chiroptera; family Phyllostomidae; genus Tonatia; species Tonatia bakeri. Next base: position 231,031 of record PVIA01001119.1, read on the forward strand.
CATATATATTTTTTTAATTACTTTTTTTGGGGACTGCATTTGTTAATAAGGTCTATATATTTTGTAGTCTTTGGAATGTAACATTTTATTATATTACTGAAGTTAATCATTTAAGTCTTAATGTGGAATATCATGTTCATAAACATAGGTGATAAGAAGGGTTTGAAGGTTAAACACATGAATTTGTACCTATATATAGTTCAAAGGTCAACCTCTTGAATAGGGATATGAGTGACTTGCTGAAGTTTGAAAAATATTTGAAAATGGCAGTGACAGTTGTGTGACACAGAGATCCAGCTGTGCATGATGGAGTTGCTGTAATAAGAGTGGGGCATTTTAAACTTTGTTTCAGACTTGACAACTTTTCTTCTATTTTTGAGGTATCTGAAACATGTTTTGTACAGTCACCTCCCTTTCACCCTTCCTGTGTGCTTTTATTTTAATCCAGTGAAGATTTTTTTGTAAACAGTGTGATTATGTTCTCTTCTAACACTTAGTGGTTTTGGTACTTACGTTTGTCTGATGGGCTCATGACTGAAAGCTGGAGTCAGTTCTCTGCTGCCTTGCTAGAAAGCATGCACAAACAGCATTGGGCTAGCACAGCTGGAGAAAAGTTCTCGAACTGCCATATATGGCAGGAATTTGGGAAATACATCTAAAATGAGGACATCTGCACGATATTTAGCTTCTCTTTCATAGAGCATCTCAACCCCAAACCCTATCCTGTATTAGCTGTCACTTCTAACTTCCACTAGCACTTAGTGAACCAGAGGAAAAAGGGTTGTTTATGCTTTCATGGATTATTTGAACAATCCAGTATACTAGCCTGCAGCTGTCTTCCCTCACAGAATAGTAGCAGCGCCACATTCTACTGTGCTCCAGCAAGACTACATTTATCTGGGGCTCTAAGATGTATGGTATGCCCAACACTCTTGAAAACCCACAGGGAAGCCAGATAAGCCAAACAAACAAACAAACAAACCCCCCCACAAAACCAAGCCAAACAAATAAAAACCTCGGAAAAGCTAAAACTAGATGTTACAAAGTCTGTGCACTTGTTTTTTTCTTAACTAACTAGGGGCAACAAATCCTCTCGTAACCTGAATTTTCTTACTTCAAAATCATTTTAGGGAGTCTGGTGATTGAGCTTATTTGAACGTGGCATAGAAGAGGGGAAAGGATGCCTCATATAGGCATGTCAGCAGCCAAACATACCAGTTTGGGAAGGTGATAGCTTGAGAAAGTAAAACCTAAAAGAAGGTTAAAAAAAACCTTGAAAAAAAATAAAGAACTGAGCAAGAGCAGTTTGAGGCCATTTGGTTTGGGACCAAAGCCCCAAACACCTTCCTGTCCTTGAAGGATCTCATGTTACTACTGCTTACTGACATTTTTGAATCCTCAGTGTGAGCCACTTAACTGTTACTCAGTGTAATGTTGTCTTCTCATAACAGTTCCATGATGCAAGAATGCGTATATCCACTCTTACGGTCATTTTATAGTTGAGAAAAGTGAAAGTCATATTTTCTCTAGCTTTGCCAGGATTCATCCTTAAGAATGGGAGTTACAATTTGAACTCAGGTAGTCAAAAGCCAGAGTTTATGCCTTTCCCATCATCTCCAACCCCTGTTAGAGCATAGGCAGAGCACAGGGAGGCAATACCAGGCAGTGGTTAGTCTTTCTGGCTTCAGATCCCAGTTCTATTACATTCTGATTTATTAACTAATCTTTAGTGCCTCCTTTCCACATTTATAAAACAGGTTTTAAACTTATTTGTACTTCTGTCACAGGGTGGTTGTGAGGATTCTGTGAGACTTTGATGTAAATAGCCCAGTGCATATCACACGGTTAAGAACTCAAAACACGTTAGCTACTGTGTTTTATACAAAAGACGATTAGGGATGATGCATAATTGACACACCAGTAATTTTGTACTCTTAAGAAGATAAGATGATTAAAAAATTCTAGAAGCGTTTTACTCGAAATATTTAAGTGGGTCACAATTTATTAAAGGAAGTTATGATAATTGTCATTGTCATTTTAGATAATTGAAATGTTGTCTTGCTTGATGTAAACAGTAGAAAAGAAGGGGAAACAAAACCCTTGAGAGGTCTGCCTTTGATTTTCCTTTATGATATTTTTCCCCTGAACTTTTAAATAAATTCTTAAAAGTCTGGGCTTTGGCTCAAAGGAAGCTTACCTTTTTAATTATCAGTTTGCCTTTTTGGTAAAGAACTGTGGGTTTTCTATTATGGGTGTCAGTAGATGAAACAACTCTTACTGCTGGCTGGCTCCCAAGAAAGGACGTATGTCTGGGATGTCATCACATAATTTTCCTTTGATCACATTGTCTGCACAAGATGCAAGTCAGTCCGATGGAAATCTTGCATGCAGAGGAGAGGGCAGCGAGAGCATCCTTCACCCCAAAGGGTAGTTTCTTCTTTGTCATTTAACAGCTGTGTGAACTTAGTCAAACCACTTAAGATTTTCGAGCCTCAGTTTCATCTGGCATAGTAACACCTGCCTTGCTTAACCTAAAAGACTGGTTTGAATGTGAGGTGGCATATGATGTGTGAAGGAAGCACCTTGAGAGCTATCAAGAAAGGTCTAGATACATTTTAGTTTTCAAGTAATATTTTATACATGATGTACCTTTTAAAACTATGAAGTGCTAAAAAAAATAAAACTATGAAGTGCTAAACAAATGTTTGTTGTGGTTTTAATGATGTACCATCATTGAGTTTTGGATATAGATTCTTATATTGTTCCAAGACCTGAAGTCCTGGTCGGTGATTTTAGTAACAAATGGTCAGTTAAATCTCTCATTCCTACTATAGAACTTATTTCACATAATAATCTAAAAAGATCTTTGAGCATATGTAAGTGAAAGCCTAAGTTACTGGTATAGGCTGAAATATTTTCATCATTGGATTAAACTGAAGTACATGAAATATATTCTTTCTTAGAGAGGGGGAAAGAGAGGGAGAAAACGGGAGAGAAACATCCATGTGAGAGAGAATATTGACTGTGTGCTTCTTGAATGCGCCCTGACCAGGGAACAAATCTGCAACCCAGGCCTGTGCCCTGCCTGGAAATCGAACCAGTGACCTTGGGCTTTGTGGGATGACACCGAGCCAACTGAGCCGCAGTGGTTAGGGCTGAAGCACATTCTTTTAATATCTGCTAATAAAGGAGCATTCTGTGTTGACCGTCATTTTATATACTAGCTAAAAGTAAAACATTCTCAAAGTCTGTTGTAATAAATGTGTGCTTAGAGGTAGGCCAGAATTGAGTCTTCCTGGCGTCAGGCTTAGGTGACTTGCAGTTTTGGTTGGACTTTTTTGGTTCGTCCTTTGGGTAGCCCACTTGATTTTTTCAGAATTATTTTAATACCTTACAGCCTTATGTCTGCTTACTTGATTGGTAGTTTGTGATTATCCTGAATTATGTAACATTAGGGTTTTTTTCCCTTTTATACCTCCTCAGACACAACTGTATGTTTGTGCAAGAACCAACCTCCCTGGTAAATAACACACAATTCCTGTCTTCTCTGAGGGACTGTCAGTCTAGTAGGGGAAAGACCATTAAGATTTAGAAAAGTGTTAAATAGACTTATATTTATTGAAGTTTTTATATTAAGCAAAGAGTTGAATGATATAAGTGGTTCTTCCTTTAACAACAGAGATTTTGCTAAGCACTTAGAATGCCAGAGCTTACCAAAAACAAACTAGAAAACGGAGGCTGTAGATTAAATGAGATAATAAAACACCCCATTATAAAACTCAAATGGTTTTCCAATTGCATTTAAAATAGAATAACTAATGAAATAAGGTTCTAAGTAAGTTCATAGTTTTATTTTGCAACCTCTGTATAGTAGACCTTGGATTACATAGTAGAAATTATCTGTGTCATTTTTACTATTAGTTTTCATTTTGGGGAATGATATTAGAGAACACTCATTTCCGGTCTTATATTTTAAATTTGCGAATGCTCTGTGACCACCTGTTTTCAAATCTTTATTAAAATAATACAAGTAATTAAACCACATTATGAAACATTCACAGGAAAGTAGGGGAAAATCATTTTATACCATTATCACATTAACTAGCCATAGTCACAATTTTAGTGCTTTTCCTTTTTGTGTTTTCCTGTGCTTTAAACAAGGGTTTCGTTCATCTGTACATTCTTATCTCTAGCTCTTTTTGGTTTGTCATTGTATGGAAAAATTTTCATGTTATATACATTTGAGAATTGTTTTTTAAATATTTTATTGATTTATGCTATTACATTTGTCCCAACTTTCCCCCCTTTGCCCTCCTCCACCTGGTACCCCATTCCCTCCAGTTCATGTCCATGGGTTGTGTATATAACTTCTTTGGATTCACATTTTCTATGATATTCTTAACATCCTGCCGTCTATTTTGTACCTAATTTATGTTTCCTGATCCCTGCATCTCCTCCCCCATTCTCCCCCTTCCCCCTCCCAGCTAATAATCTTCCAAGTGATCTCCATATCTGTGATTCTGTTCCTGTTCTGGTTGTTTGCCTTTTTAGATTTAGTTGATAGTTGTGAATTTATTGCTATTTTAATGTTCATAGTTTTGATCTTCTTTATCTTAAATAAGTCCCTTTAAAATTTCATATAATAAGGGCTTGGTAATGATGAACTCCTTTAGCTTTACCTTGTCTGGGAGTTACTTTATCTGCCCTTCCATTCTGAGTGATAGCTTTGCTGGATAGAGTGATCTAGGTTGTAGGTCCTTGCTTGTCACTGCTTTGAATACTTCTTGCCTGCAAAAGTTTCTTTTGAGAAATCAGCTGATGGTCTTATGGGAACTCCCCTCTATATAACTAGTTGCTTTTGTCTTGCTGCTTTTAAGATTCTCTTTTTATCTTTAACCTTTGGCATTTTAATTATGATGTGTCTTGGTGTGGTCCTTTTTAGGTCCAACTTGTTTGGGACTCTCTGTGCTTCCTGGACTTGTATGTCTATATCCCTCACCAAATTAGGGAAGTTTTTTTTTCAGATAACTTACTAATTTCTTGTTCTTCCTCTTTCTCTTGTGGCATGCCTATGATACGATGTTGGTATGTTTGTAAGTGTCCCAGAGGTTTATTCTGTCCTCGTTTTTTTGAAATTTTTTTTCTTCTTGCCATTTAGATTGAATGCTTTTTTCTTCCTTATGTTCCAAATTGTTGATTTGATACTCCACTGTTGGTTCCTTGTAGATTTTTCTTTACTTCACTTAGTGTAACCTTCATTTCTTCCTGGGTCTTTTTTTATGTTGTTGCCCTACTCAGTGAGTTCTTTGAGCATCCGGATCACCAGTGTTTTGAACTCTGCATCTTACAGGTTGGTTATCTCCATTTCATTTAGTTCTTTTTCTGGAGTTTCATTGTGTTCTTTCATGTGGGCCATATTTCTTTGTCTCCTCCATTTGGCAGCCTCCCTGTGTTTGTTTCTGTGTAATAGGTAGAGCTGCTCTGACTCCCTGTGTTAGTAGTGTGACCTATTGTAGAAAAGTGGACTTGCAAAATGTGTGGGGCAGAGCCTTAGGTGTTCACCAGGGTGGGGCAACCTGTTTAACCACTTTGTGGTTTTGTGTAGGGGTAGGGCTCACAGAGGGGACAATGCCATGGCCTGGCTTCTGGAGGTTTGCCCAGGAGGTATTCCAGCACTCATCCTGTTTCCATTCTTCTCATTTTCTCCCCCTTTGACACTTGTGCCCTTCCAGATGTTGCCCTGGTGCTAAGTCCCTGCTGGCACTTTAAGAAGAGTCTCCTGATAATCAAGCAGTTTCTTCTGCTGCCCCAACCCCCACTACTTTTTACAGCCATAAGTCATGGGGATTTATCTTCCTGGTGCTGGAACCTTGGGCTGCTGGGTGGTCTGGTTTGGAGCTGGGGTCCCTTGCTACCAAGGTATCCCTCCTGATTTTTATCCCCCATGCATGAATGTGGGGCTGCTAATTCTACTGCCACTGCCACTCTCTTGGCCCCATGCTACTCTCATGGCTCTGCACCCCTTTGCACCTCTCCACTTCTCTCCCTGTTTTTGCCCCTCCTACTCGTCTGGATGAATGTGGCTTCTTTAAATCCTTAGTTGTCAGACTTGCATACAGCTTGATTTTCTGACAGTTCTGGGTGATACTTATTTTGTAGTCTAGATGTAATTTTTTTCTGTAGTTGTGTGAGGAGGTGAAGTGTTTTTGTTTTTACCGATACCTCCGTCTTGACTGGAAGTCACATTTGAGAATTATTTTTAATAATTGTGTATATAAACCAACAGATTTATCGTACTTCACATGAGCATTCTCTTACTTTGGACAAAGAGTTTGTTTCCAAGTTTTTATTTTATGAATGTCAGTTGAGCATTACACCTCTACTTTGCCTATATTGTAATTTTTTTCCCTTAGTATAGACTTCCAGAAGAGGAAACTGTGGGCCAAATGATGTTTTTTATTTTTAAAAATTTTTACTTTTTATTTTTTCATTATTGACACTATTACAGATATCCCCATTTGAAGGATGTTTTTATAATTCTTAATACACACTACCAAATTGCCTAGCAGTTTTACACACCAATTACCAGCTCTAGATATTGCCATATTTATATTTTTGCCAGTTTAATAAGTTACCAAAAATTTGCCATAAACAAGTTACCTTGTTTCAATGTGAAAATTTTGAGTTATTCAGGAAGTTAAATATTTTCCCATATATTGGCTTACTTGCCACATTTCCTGTTTCATAAATTTTATTCCTGTCCTCTTCCTCACCTGTTAGTTAAAAAAAAATGGACCACACTGGTGGAGAACAGGGCTCAGTCCTCACCTCACATCTGCCTTCAGGAGTGGTGAATGTGGGCAGGAGCTGTCACCTTGCTGGGATTTTAGTTGCCATTTTGTGATATTTGGGACTTTTTTTATTTGGGGGGATTCAAAAAATTTTTTCCATGGTCATTTCTTTTCTTAACTTTGAGAACTTCCCTCACCTTTTCAGAGGTTTCATATTTTTCTTCTGGTTTAAAAATTATTTTATCTCCTTATTCTACCTACATTTTTTTTTTATATTTCCAGATCTTTTAAAACTGAAGGCTTTTCCTATGGTCTGTGCTTATTATGAAGACATAATAAACATTCCTCAGGAATGAAATTTCAAGTTTGAAGTTTTAAAATTGGCACTCTATTTGTAGTGTAACTAAGTGTTCAGAAGTTTACTGGGATAATGATGTTTAAATAATTTGTTAATGCCTTTATCTAAATTATTTTTATTTTAGAATGAGGTCAGGATTTATTAGCATATTAGCTTGTGTTTGGCATGGTGATTTTTTAGGTGTTGGATATCATAAGCAATTTTATTTGTTCAGAAGTAGTTGATGAGATACTTACTTTGGACTTTTTTCCTAAAGGTGAGTTTTATATAGGAATCCAAAGCTCAGAAATCACGTGACCTTATGTATAGCCTGTCCAGGGAGCAATTAGAAGGGCAATCTGTTAAATCTTCTGCCTCAAGGCAAAACCATTAGGTGTGCTATGTATGAGCCTCAAAGGGTGTAAATAACCAAACGATTCAGGAAATTGTCAGTTTCCTTTTATTTCAAGGCATCTGTAAAACCTTTAATCAGTAGAAGAATCAGAGGAAATGGACCTTTTGGATCCACAGATAATTCTCCCTCACCCAGTGATTTTGAGAGAGCATATTTTAGAATTTATGAAATTACTGGTTGAACATTATGCATTTGAACTTTGAATTTCATTTTCCATTTTGATGTGAGCATCCTGAAGTTTTGTTGTGATTTAAATGTAAGCATACGTTTTTATATCTGCATAAAAGTTTATAAAAGAGATCTGGGTTTTTTTTGTTGTTGGTTTATTAGAGATCAGGAGCAAATGAATTCCATTTGTGGTTGTCAGATTTCCACTGCCATAAGACCATCCTCAGAAATGAGCAACCTTCAGTGTGTTTCCTATATTAATTTTGGGGTATTATTAAAAGGAAGGAATTTTTCTTACTACTATTGTGCATAAGTACTATTTCAACATGGGGATATCTTTTCCACCTTAAAAAAAGAATCCTTTAACACTGAGCCTCCTTACTTTGTTCCTTCTCTCAGTGACCTGGGTGTTTTTTTTTTTTTTTCCCCTTTTACATAACCACATTTCTTGAGTGATTATGCTATATTTTTTTACCTCCTACCTCACTTTTCAACCTTCTGCATTCTGGTCTCTGCCCTGTCATTCCTCTGAAGCTATATCTATTAAAGATACCAGTGTTACTGACTGCAGTAGGTTCTTTTTATGCTTCATCTTATTTGACAGCTCAACAATACTCAACAAAGCTGACCATTCTTCCTCGAAGCAGTCTTTATTTGACTTTCATAAATCCAGGCTCTCTTGGTTTTTCTCTTATCTCTCTGGTAACTCTGGTCTTCTTTGTGGGGTCACCTTCTACCCATTTTTCTGGACCCTTCTCTTACACTTAGAAGCTTCAAATCTTTCCTGCTCCTGAGCTTCACACTCCTGTAGTTTACTGAAGGGTTTTGCTTATCACACTTGTGCCTCAGACTTAACTATTTTTCTTCCAAACCTGCTTTTCTCTGTTCCATAACTAGGGTACCACCATCTACTGAGTTGTTCAAGCCAGAAAATCATCAATGTGGTATCATTTCTACCACCTCAGTGTCTCTTAAATTTAAGTCCTTTTCTTCATCACTACTGCTGCCACCCTAAGTCCAACCATCATTAGTCCAGTGCATTGCAGTAATAACCTTTCCCTATCTCCTCGTCACACTATAACTAACCCACCCTTCATACTGTACACAGATGATTTTTAAAAAGCAGTTATGATAATGTTCTTTCTCTCTTTAAAATTCCTTTTAAGGCCCAAGTCTAAAATTTTTACTTGTCTACAAGACTTCATGATCTGGGCCTGCCTACATCTTTTAATCCCGTATCTTGTTGCTTCCCCCATACTTGAACCAAGAGGATCTTTGTCCGTCGATATCTAGGATTTATAGAATTTGAATTATAAGATGTAGTAGAAGTGAATATTTTATTTTTTAAACATTGCTTATGAAAGGTGTTGTTCTTAATTTTATGTATCCTTTATATATTGGCAGCCCTGTTTATGCATATATTCAGTGAGATAGTATGTTCATGTGTTTATAAATTGTAAATATTGTAAAATATTGTTCCTACTTTTTGCTCCCCTCCATCATTGCTTTTGCTTCCATCTGCATGATGATAAACTGTACATGTGGTAATAGTTGTGTAGGAATGTTGGGGTAGAATGGGCATGATTTTCCATTTTGGAGTGTTACTTAAATAGGAAATCAGAAAACAGTTCACAAAATAAACCATTATGATAGTAGTGATATGTTCAGAAAAAAGGTTGCTTAGAACCTGGTGTGGATCACTTGTCTTTTTCAATTCTTTACTCCTGTGTTTTCAGCTTGCATTTTAAGAGGACACATGGTGACCATGGAATTATTTCCAATTTATACTTCATTTATTGATAAACTCAGTGAATATGCTATTTTAACAATACTTCTGGCGTTTATACATATTTTCATAAAACCCTTTTGTCTGTAGAAGCAAAGTTAATGCCAGACACCACTATTACCCGTGAGGAAGACTATTGTTTTATGATTGGAGACATCTATTGTAATATGAAATTTGAATACTCTAGTTAAACCATGAAGCAACACTATTTATACGCAGTGGAACAAAATTGTTGGTCTGGGACATTCTGAAAAAGAATAGTAGTAAGAGATGGGACCAGCCTTTAAGATATTAAAGGATTTTATTACATTAACATTAATTAAAACTATGATGAAGGTCTATCTGTAGATCTACAGATACATGAAAAAAATTATGAAGACTGGAAAGAGACCCTATAACACACAGTACATAATAAAATTAGTATCTTAAATCAGTGAAATTTATTTAGTAAATGGTCTTGGGATAACTGGGAAGCCATCAGAAGAAAATAAAGTTGGATCTATAATTTATACTTCCACCAGAATGAATTTTTAGTGAATCAACTTCATTTTTTAAAAGTATTTTTAAAAGATTTCATTTATTCTAGAGAGGGGGAAAGAGAGGGAGAGAAACATCTGTGCAAGAGAAAAACATCCATCTGCTTGCCTTCTTCATACTGCCAACGGGGGACTGAACCCTCAACCCAGGCATGTGTCCTGACCAGGAATTAACCAGGTGACCGACCGCCTTGCAGGATGATGCCCAAACAATTGAGCAACACCAATCAGGGCTTCAGTGGGTCAACTTAAAAAGCAGTCATAACAAAAAGAACTAAATCAGGGAGAGACTTTTTCTAATTTAGAATGGAAGTTTTTCTGAGTTTGATGTTAACCTCTGAAGCAATTAAAGGATTCATAAAAGTTCTTCACATACTGAAAAAAAAAAAAAAAACACAAGCAAAGTCAAAAGACAAATTGAATGAAAACATTTACAACTCACCAAAGATAATGGGCAAATTTCTTTTTTTTTTTTAAAGATTTTATTTATTTATTTTTAGAGAGGGAAGGGAGGGAGGGGGGGAGAGAGAGAGAGAGAGAGAGAGAGAGAGAGAGATACCAATGTGTGATTGCTGGGGGACATGGCCTGCAACCTAGGCATGTGCCCTGACTGGGAATTGAACCTGCGATGCCTGGTTCGAAGCCCGCGCTCAATCCACTGAGCTACACCAGCCAGGGCGGCAAATTTCTTTATGTGTTAAAAAATTCAACAGAATCAAGGGAAAAAAACCCAACAATTTAGTAAGAAAATGGACAAAGGATATGTATGGAAATTTCACAGAAATGAGATGAAACTGGCTCCAAATTGAAAGGTGCTCACTTTATAAGAGAAATGCAAATTGAAAACCACACCAAATGCCATTTTTTAAAAACCTATCACTTTGATAAAAATAAAATAAAAATTTAACACATTGTTAGCATGGGTATAGAGATAAGCATTCATATATTGCTGGTGGGAATATAAACTGAGACTGTCTTTATGGAGGGTAATTTGGCAACACTCATTAGAATTGCACAGACCTCTTTGATCCAGCAGTTCCACATCCAGAAATTTATCTTAGGCCAAATAGTGAAATAGTTTATTGAAGCATTGTTTATAGTAGCAAAACACTGCAAACAGTCTAAATGTTCATTATGGAAAACTGGTTCATAATGGAATAGTGAACACTTATAAAAAAGAATGAGGAAACTGTACTGATATGGAGTGATGTTCATATTGGTTAAGTGAAAAAAAGAATAGTGTGTCATGCTGGGCATTCGAGAAGAAGGGCAGTATATATGGGCATTTTATGTGCTGCTTGTATATGCATATAACATCTTTGGGAAGGATAACCTTAAGTTGCCTTGAGAGAGGTTGGCAGCTGGCATTCTCTTTCAAGTTTTTTAAAGTTTTAAATCATAAAAATTAAAAAGAAAGGTTGGCGGTGGAAAAATATAAAGATAAAAAAGGTAAAAAACTGTGGAAGTTAGCAGAGTCTGTATATTCAGTTTATCAATTCAGAAATGTTTTTGTATCTTCAATTTCTTGGGCTGGACCTTGTGAAGGGAATTCTTTTTCTATCTTGGGAACAATATTTTGGGTTTGTGAAGTGTGTTTTATTGCTTCTCTTTTCTTTTAAATCTTTACTGTCTAAACGACTGCACAGAAGTACACTGTTATCTTAAAATTGTAGGCATTTACTTGTGGCCGAGTAATCCACTACATTTTAAAGTTTCATTTTTCTGGAGAGGCCTTTGACTAGTTTTGAGTTGATAGCTTTATGAAGACAAAGAATTTGAGACCATACATAAAGCTGAAGCTCTTATTTTCTAGTTTATACCCCCAAAACAGCTTTTTTAGGGGTTTTAAAATTTCTATTCATTTTTGCCTTGTGGGGGGTGTCTTTCATGAGGGATAGATTATATTTGGACCCATCTTTTATAGAATAAAAGAGAAAACAAAGCAGGGTGAACATTCCTGTATACAATGTCTTCCCAAGATGAAGAACACCCTCCCTTGCAGAAACTTGTACTCTGGGGATATACTGACCATGAAAGTATGCTTATCTGTAGCTTGACATGATTAGCTGTCCAAACCCTAGTATTGGTAGAAGACCCAGTTATTGCTATTACAAGGAACTAAAAAGGACTATTAGCAATACAAATGCCAAGTTATATCTGACAGATAGTAAGCAAAATGTTAAGCCTGTTCATGTGATATTTAAGGTGAGAAAATGGCTTTGCCTATTTTCTATGACTTTGAATAGCCTTAGGAACTGTTTTATTCTGTGTATCACTGTGCTCATTTTGTATAGCTTTAAATAATTACCAGAGTTTGGACAGTCAATAGTAGTTAAGTACTTTCTTGTAGTAGTAGAGTTCCAGAAAATGTTCGTAACAATTAGCATCTATAGAATGGTTTCCTCAGCATATTTAAACCTAGTTTTTGAAAACAGTAGTACTGGAGTGTCTATTCACAGTTCTTAGGACTTCACATCTTGACAAAACTGAGGTATTGAGTGTGTTATTGCACTAGGGTCAGCATCCTCTGTATAGTCTGGGAGTCTTTTCTGGGTGTCAAGAGGTGGAAGTGCAGGAAATGTAGAGCCATGTAGGATTGTCTGGCATTATAGTAGGTATTCGAAAAATATTTGCTTATTGGAAAATGTTGCCTGGAGCCCAGGGCAGTTATACGCCTGTGCATTGAACATTGCTTCTTCTTCAGCAATGACCTTTGCTCTATAGTTTTTGTGCCAGCAAATTACCAGCCCCTAGTTTTGGATTGTCATTGCAAGCATGAATTCCTTCATGTGTTCATAAACACTTAACTATTCCTTATAGCATGTAATAGATATACTTGAAGAAGGAATCATTCTAGGACTTACTGTAAAAGAATACCATTGCAGGTTTTTTTTAAGTGAAAATTATGTCCAAAGTTTTATTTTGTGTAAGACAAAATTGAATTTGCATCAAGTAAGGTACATGTGTCCTGTACAAAGAGCTTTAAGTAACTAACATGATACATGTCAGTGGCTTCATCTTCAAGTATGAGGGAAGGCATACAAGCCTCACTGGTGAGCAGTTGTCTGCAGTTTATTTTGTTTTAGTCTGTGACATGTGGCCTTTGCTTGTGGAAAACTAGCATGCAGTATATTACCTCTTTGATCATTGGAGTGATATATTTTCCCCTCTTGTTCAGCTAGAATTCCATATAGTCAACTTTTGAATGCTACGAGAAGGACTGTTTTTTCTCTTTAGTAATTGAGATATTTCTGCAGTGTGGTGTGAATAGATCCCTCCATTACAGTGCATTATGTAGTTTACTGTGTGGATAAATGTAATACAATCTGTTCAAAACAAACTTAAAATTTACTAGGGCTTTTCATGTAGAAGTGGAATGAAGATACCTTTATATAACACATGAAGGTGGTTGTAGCTAACATGTGTTATATTAGTAAAGGTCCACCTGCTAAACTTTTTGTTCTTTGTTGAGGGATAGAAAATAGAGTGATACAGATATGCTAGGAAAATGAGAACTGGAACACAGGCCAGAAGCTGATCTGTTCCAGATGAATGCAACCAAGACTAAGTAGCATCATGTTCATCTGATAGACAAGTGTGGCTGCTGCTGGTTGGTCCTCTGTGCTCTGTTATGCACATTTTTCCTGTCTGTATGCATCATTGCCAGTCATTTGGTGATGAAATAGCCAGAATACACATCTTTTCTGTTTTGGAGCAGAAAGAGGTAATCCTTTCCAGATCAACTTTTCTATGACATTTTTGCAAAGTAATTTTGTGAGTACCCTACTGCCCTTTCTTTGGCACTCCCATCAAAATTCATAATTTCAAGAGATAATGCATTTATAATTAGGTGTTTGCCTGTAGTTACACAGCAATCAGTGACAAAATTAACTGGACTCCGATGGAGCCAATTCCCTTTCTCTTCAGCAGGTTTTCCAGTTTCCCAAAAAGTGCTACACCATAAGCAGTAGTCATGATGCTTTCTTTGTAGAAAGACATTTGGTGTTTGGGGTAGGTGAAGAGGTGGGTAGGAAATTAAGGAAGCTAATTTGCAGTGAATTTGAAGACAGGATATCTAAAAAGTCAGGAAATGTAAGATTGACATTATTTTTTAAGCAGCATACTTAAAGTAAAACTAGCATGCGAGATTTACTATATCAGGCTATGTATGATTTTCTTTAATTTCCAAACATCTTTTTATGCAAAGGTACTCTAAATTCAAAGTAATGGTTCTAGTTCTTTTTGTTTGTTTTTTTAAATCCTCACCCAAGGATATACCTCTAGAGAGACAGGAAGAGGACAAGAGAGAGAAACATTGATCAGCAGCGTCCCATACGTGCCCCGACCAGGGATCAGACCTGCAGCCTTTTGGTGTATGGGACAGTCCTCCAGCCAACTGAACCACCCAGCCAGGGCTGGATCTAGTTCTTAATCTGAAGGAGGTACAGTAAATGTAGTGTGTCCAAAAGTCTGGTCACAGGGAAAATAATACACTTACTGATGGAGCATAATATTTGAAAATGCAACTTACATTCTACTTAAAAATAAGTTTATCTTGTTTTTTTTTAAGTTTCAGATACCCTTTGTTTTGTTTCTGTTTAGAATTTCTTTTTCTTTTAAATTATAGGCATAGTGCTACAATAGTCAACAGAAAGACTAGGCAGTTGACAAGCAGTTCCTTCCCCACTAGATCAAAACTATACCTTCAGCTTAGGGAGGTGGGAGAAGAATGAAAGGCAGCTGATGGAAGTGGAAGATGTGTGGCTGGTTGGCTTTCTTTTCATTCCAGGAGCTGGCTGTAGTCAGAGTTGAAATCTTGATCGTTTTGTGTGAATGAAGACCTGGAAAGGTTGATACTAACATAACACTATTATTTTAACAGTTCTTATTTTAATCTGGTACCTAATGATGTATAATTTTTTTTTCTTACACATGCTAATACCTTTAGGGATTGGTTTAAGTCATACATTGTCTTAAAAAAGGAAAAAGTGATGCTAGAGTCAGTAATGTTTCCGAGGAAAACTACTACTTTAATGACACTTAAAAAATCGGCCAGGTAAGGATCAAGTATACAGTGTTAAAATGTTCTCCTTGCTAAAACAGAGAATCTCTAATCTTTATTGATAATCTCCCAAACTGAAAAGATGTTTTTAGAACAAATATAGTAGTGAAAAGTGCGCACAGCTTTGTGAGTCTGGGCTGGGAGGAAAAAGTTTCACAAAGGGTAAAAGAATAGCACACCCTCAAAAACCTCATGAATAGTTGCTTTAATATTTTACATTTGAATCTGAATCCACGAGATTACAGAGTTATAATGTTAAGATTGACAGGTGGCCAGTTTGGCAGCCATTATTTATTTGCTGGAGTGACTGAATTTAGGTGACATGTTGGAACCTTTGTGTCCCCAAAATTGGTCAAAGGAATATTAGATCCATTGGGTCACATGTAAACACTTTCTTTTAATATTTTTAACACTTTAGCCCTCTACTTTGAGTAAATCTTATGAGGAAGGTCCTGAGATCATAGGATTTGACTAGGTGATCTATGCAGCCTCCTCCATTTCTTAAAATGAGTACAGTCTCCCATCCCCAATGGTAGAACTCATCAGTTGGTTAGTGGTGTTTGGCATATTGTTTAAGAGGGCAGTTATATATTTTGAGAAAGATTTTCTGCAAAAGTGATAAAAATAGAAACATTTTAGTGTTTAAAGGAGTTCTCCAAGCCATGTATGCTGGCTGGGTTGTCAGGGAACTGTTCAGTTCCATTTTGAGTTTTAAACCACCTTTATAGATGCCCACAATGGAAATTTAACTATTTCAGGGCAGCATGGTGATGAGAAAAACAATAAAAGGCATCATGATTTGATAGAATGAACACTTGCCTTGTTGTTAGACTTGGGTTTGGATTCTGGTTCTAGCACTTCACTACCTCTGTGACCTGGCCAAGTTTTTTAACTTCTCTGGGTCTCAATTGTATTGAGATAATTTAGATATGTCTAGTATCTAGGCCAGTGCATGGCGATTTATCTGTTGGGTTGGTCATAAAGTTTGTGTGTTTTTTTCTGTAAAATAAAAGACACGTTTTTCATTTTCACCAATAACTTTATTGATTTGGATATTTTGAGTGTGTCAGTTATCTGCCAGTATTGGCTGCTAGTAGGTGGAGGCCAGGGGTGCTGCTAAACATCTTCTAGTATATAAGACGGCCCCACAGCAAATTTGCCAAAATGTCAGTAGTACCAAGAATCATTGCAAACCACTTTTGACATGTTTGATCGATCAGTCACAGAACCTTCTCCATACACTGCACAAATCTTTTTTTGCATTTCAGTTGTGTTTTTGGCTTTCTTGAAACAATAAAGCACAATTTGCTGAAAATGCTGTATACTTTCTTCCATCTTCAGTATTAAAGTGGCTGTACAAAAATTCATCAATTTTGATTTTTTTTCAGTGCATGCTGATATGGCAGCTGTCACAATACAGTCTAATAAAATTGTTTCAAATGAAGTTAAGGACAGCTAAGCACTATGAGAGCCATTGTACAGAAAAAAAAACAAACAAATGAACTTTTTGGCCAACCCAATATGTTAATTCTCTTTTTCTCCTGTCTCACATAACCAGACAGAGTTGTTTACTTGTCTCCACCAATCTATCTGATCTCAGTGCTTTTGGGACCCTGCTCTCAGCCCGTGTCCCAGGGTCACAGGCATGTGCATTACCCTGCTGGCCCTGGTTATGCCCAGTTATCAGGGTTAAACAGAGCTGCTAACTTAGCTCTCTGTCTTTTGAATAGTGGCGGATACCCCAGATTACTGGTGCCTATTCTGATACAATTTTCCAGTTCTAGAGGTGGGAGTTTGCACTCCTGTTCAGAAGAGAACCTTCCCGATAGCCACATCACTTGGAGTGGTGGGCATGGTAGGTGTAGGGCATGATGGGACAGTGGCACTCTTGTCCAGCAGTTGGATGCTGCTGGAGATGGGAAAATCTCAAGCTAAAGATGACAAACATTTGTGGCCTAGTGTGCATTTGGCTTTTATAAATTGCATCTAATTGAGAACACATTTTTTTGCTTTGAAGTTGTGAAAAGCTCTTTTGCCTACATTCCAGATTGATGTCTATTTGCCCCAAGCTTGCTGTTGGTTTAAAGTTTTACATCACAGAACACAGACCACTTAGAGACCTTTGGCTTGTCCCCAGTGCATCCGCGGACATTTCTCTTCCTGAGTCTGAGTGATTTTGCCTTTGCCTTGTGCCTTGGCAAGTTTTTTGGTTTTCTTTTTGTTTAAAAAAGGGTTAATATTTTCAGCTGAGCCATCACTTTTTTACATGGATTGGTGATTTTAAAGGTTTTTTTCTCAGCAGGTGTGGAGCAATGAATAGCCTTTTTCATTTCATTTTTAATTTAACATTTTTTATAACCTCTTCTATAACAAATGGTGAAACTCCATGTCCGTACTCTTTCAGTCAGTTGTTAATGGTTTTCTCATGCTTCCCAGCTGCTCATCATGGGCACAGCTGACAAAACCAGAGGAGCCTTCCCAGTAAGGTGAGCTGAGCTGGCGTTTGCATGGTACAGAGGGCTTTGGCATAGAATTAGAGCTTTGACAAAGTGAACAAATGTAAAGGCGGCTGGAAACTTGAGTGTTGCTAATCAGGAATATATTTCGTGATTCTTCAGTTTCCAAAATGTGTATATTTAAGCAAAGTAATCCAACAACTTGTGGGTCAGTAGATTTTTTCCCGTTTTAAAATCCCTTTGTGTGGATTTAAAAAATGCTTTTCATATCTTTGACTATCTCTTTCAAAGAATATCACTAATTCTCCTTTTCTTATATTTCTGCATCCCAACAAACTTAATCAACAAAACAGACAAGCAAGCAAAATATAACCTGAGACACTGAAATTAAGAACAATCTGACAGTAACCAGAGGGGAGGTGGAAGGGGATAATGGGGGAAAATGAGGGAAGGATTTTCAGGAACAGTTAATAAAGGACACATGGACAAAACAAAGGGGGTCTAGGATCAGGGGAGGGAGGTAAGGATGGCCTAGGGTAGGGGTGGGGGTGGAATAAATGCAGACAACTGTACTTTGAACAACAATAAAAGAATTTTTTAAAAAATTTACTTTTGGAGCCCTTTACCATTTGCTCTTGCCAAATGTCCTGTATCTAACTCAGTTATTATGGCAGATCCCTTTATCTCTATAAAAAGGGCAGATCCCTTTTTTTCCAAGGAATCATTTGCTTTTATTGTTTTATTTATGACACTGACAATAAGCACTACATGAATTCATAGGGTCTTGTTATAACAATTGAGAGTTTACCCAAGTCTCTGCTGGTAGTTGTTTGTGTCTGAAAACAGCTTTCTACAGTAGATTGGCCATCTGCTTTTGGGAGAAATATACACTTTCCCCAAATCAACAAATGGGTTATATCAGTAATAAGGTACAGTAAATCTGCTACCTCCAAAAAAAACAGTGTGTTTATACAAGTTGCCTAAAAACCAGGATTGTGTCCATTCCATGTTCTCCTCCATGCCTCATGCTGGAGAAACTTATTTTAATTAATAACCCTGTGCTATTGAAAAGTAATGGAGTATTTTAAATGTAGGAAATAGAGAAAAATGGTACAGTAACACTTTTGAGATTCACATGTATAACTTACATAATAGGAAAGTGTTTTTTAATTAATTGGGTGCTTGTAACAGTCTATACTCTAGAACTGTAAGGCAAAAGCACTTCACATGTTGAACACTGGACAGATATATTTAAGATTAGTTTGAGTTAATAGCTTGTCAAAAGTACTATGAAAAATAAAACAAAAATACCTCCCAAGTCGTCATCTCTTCCTTCTCCTTTTCCTTTTGAAAGATGAAGGAACAGTTTGCATTTTAAAACTTTGCTTGATGAGCATAACTTCTTGAAATACCACTGTTAGCTGAACAGCTCCCAACATACCAAAATGATTTTTAAGATGTAAGAATACTGTCTTTTCAAAATGGGAAATATTTGGGATGACAATCTTCTTCAAAGAGAGACTCAGTTGAAATGCTTATGGCAAACCTGCTGGATAATGATGTAATAATTGCTGCTGCAGATGTGTAATAATAGTCATTACTGTTACAGTAAGTGCTGTGTACTAAGAGCTTGCATGTATTAATTTAAATTAGAAGACACATAAGGAACTGAGTTACAGATATTAAGTAACTTGTCCATGGTCACACAGCTGGTAAATGGCAGAGCTGGAATTTGGCTGAGCCCACACAGTGGCCCCCCCCCCCAAAAAAAAAAAATCAATGCTCATAACTATGTCACTGTGTAGTGAACTGAGAGAGGCTTTAACTTTTCTTGGGTTAGGATTGTGACTTTGGGTATTTTGTTCTTAGGAAATCTTAATATCGAAATTGACAATTTCACAATTAAAGTTAGGAAATTCTGAATTTGGTTCTTCAGTGAGCAAAAAGACTGCCTGCCTTAACTGTTTTTCTTTATTCTTTGTCACTTAAAGATTTATAAATGCATTTTGGCATACTGGGACATTTGTTCCCAAACTTATTTAAGGAGGAGAAATTAGAAGAGAGGCGAAGATGAAAGTCACCATCTGTCAGTGAACTGAGGGTCTGTTCTGTCCTTGAGGCTTCTGTTCTGGAGAGCTCCTCCCACCTAGTTACTTTTCCCTTGAGGAAGGCCTTCCTCACCTGGAGCTTGTCCTGGTGTTGCACTTGTATACTGAAGTAGGAGTATACTTTTCTTACAGCTTTAAAGACTCTGCAGCTTAGTGGAGAAGATAGGAAATGAAAAAGTTTGCAGTGATTTAAAGACTAAATGCATTTGGAAACTCATGCAGGGGGAAAATCCCAGTTTAAGAATCTCAGAATACAGTTTTGACAGATTTAAATCCACTCTGTTTCTGTCTGCTTGGTGACTGTGTTGGTCTTCTGTGCAACTGTCATTAGAGGTTATAGCAGGCCACAGGCATATCTTGATGAAGACATGCTGGGCTGACAATAGTTTCTTAACTATGTGCCATATATGCACTAACCTTGATGCACAAAAGGTGCCTGTGGTTTTTGATCTGGAAACCAAAAAAAGCAGTCTTTTAGCCAATTTGGGAAATCTCTCTGATAAGCACATGCCATTATGACATTTCTTGTGGGCATCTGCAGCATGAGGTATAAACCAACCATACCTCCCCTCCCCTCCCTTGTTTGCTAGTGAGTCCCCTTTCTTCGTTTCTTACCTTTTTCCTTCACTCTGTGTTGGCCAGTCTGCCTGTCTACATGTAGTATGCCCTGCCTTCTCAAAAGAATTCAGGGGCAGCTAGTCTGCCATAATGAAGATAGTATGACATTTTAGAATTATTTTCACCATATTTATTTTTAAAAGTTCTTTTAGGGCTATTCATTATGACTAAGAGGATTAGTATATAATTAACATACATTTCGTATCCTTTTATGTCTTATTTTATATGGAGGAAATTACTGGGATTCAGAAATAATATGACTAGCATTGTGCCCAAAACACAATTCTTTTCTTAGCTAAAATACCTTCAGATACTTTATTTTACTCCTGTTACTAACCTGAACTTACGACAAAGTTAATTTTTTTTGTTTTTCAATTTTTTTTTCTAAGTGAAAATGTGTATTTCTATTCCCTTGTGCTTCTTCCCCCTTTATCTTTGCCCCTTGCTTGGACAGCACATACATGATAACATTTTTGTGAATGAGAATTGTCAGTTGGGGAGCAGTCTCAAAAACAGCATTTTCTTTTTTTTTTAACAATTTTTTTTTATTTAAATGAATGTTCAAGTACAGTTTTCGCCCCCTTACTCCCATTCAAGTCCTCCCACCCCCCCTCCCTACCTCCCACCCAATCAAGCCCTCCCATCCCCCTCCCTACCTCCCTCCCATTACCACCCTCCCCCTAGCTTTTATCCATGTGTCCTTTAACTTTGATCCTATAAACCCCTCCCCCTCTCCCCCGAAATCCCTCTTCTCTCTCCTCTGGTCACTCTCCACCTGTCCTCTAATGCAGTGTCTTTGACTATACCCTGATTCTTTCTTTGTTTTGTTGAAAAACAGCATTTTCAAAACTGCTTGGGCCAAGACTCCTTTAGCAGCCCAGTGGACTTATAGGGCTACTTCCATTTTGCATTTATTTTCCTTCAAGACTGTATTTTTTTAATGGTTGATGTGCCTGTTGTTTTAGCATTGAAAATTTGATGAAATACTTCTTTCAGATCTAAGAAACTATTTGAAATTGATAGGGTGATTGGAGCTAAATGTAAGATGTCCTTGCGCATAACTATTCTAGGTTTCACGTTGTTTCTTGTAGTGGTCCTGACAGATTTACAATGATAAATTTATAGCCTTTTGCTTATTTGTCTAAAAGCAGATGGAAAGCAACACATGGTGGTTGCATGCAGGCTAGCTACATACCTACACCTACTTATGTTTTTCTCCCTTTTATCCAAAATGGTGTCTGAGATGTACAAGGTCCATTCAGAAGGTATCCAGCTATGTAGTATGAAAAATAGAGGTATTTGTTGAAGAAGAAGATACAAGAAGTACTGTACATAGGACATTGACACCTCAGTCCCCTTCAAAGTAGGCACCTTGGGACCTCACACAGTTCTCCCAGTCACCATCAGCAGCCCCATCGTATTTTTGTGAATCTCATCAATGGTCTGAAATTTCTCCCCTTTCAAAAGTGATTTTGGTTTTGTGAAAGCCCAGAAAGTGCCAAATCTGTACTGTAGAGGGGCTGAGTCAGTTACCTGGGTGATTTGCTGTTTTATGAGCAGGTGTGTTGTGATGAAGCTGCCAATCACCACTTGCCCATATCTGAGGCCTTATGAATCATATGAATAGTTTCAGTGAAGGAATGTTCAAGCTTAACACAATATTTGATGCAGATTGTTATTCTACTCACTCAGTCGTTTTTGAACACGGCAGCCACACAGTACACATGCTCACTCAACATCCCTACTGCCCCTGCTGACTAGTACAATGAAGTCATCATTGTTTATGCATGCACATTCCAGCCCACTCTCCTTGGTTGCCAGGTTATATTGATGTTGTAGAAACCATTTTCATTATATTAACAGTGGCTGGACTTTTTCTGGACAGACCTTGTTAGGTGCCTATGCTGGAGTGTATTTTTCAAAAATAATTTTCTTATGAAAAATTATGATTCTGTAGGGAATTCAGAAAATATAGAAAACTGAAGAAGCAAAAATCAATGGATAACAGTTTGGTAATATAGAATGATTACTGTCAACTATTTGGTAATATGGGTTACCATACCTATACCTATGCATGTATACCTGTGTACACATAACACGAACATAGAATATGTGTGCCCTCTCACAAAGTTATACAACACATGCCATTTACCAGCCTTTATATTTTTACTTAGTACTTTGTTTTGCCTGTTTTTCCACATTAATGAACATGACCTTTTAAAATGGCTGAATTGTATTCTATTTTATGTATATATCATAATCTATTCCCTTTCAGTGCTACACTACACATATTTACATATTTATTTTCCCCACCTATATTTTGGGGGCAAATATGTATAAGTGGAATTGCTAGTACAATTTTATTTTGTTTATTTTTTTTTAACTTACTGATTTGAGAGACACAGAGACATTGATTTGTTCTACTTATTTCTGCATTCACTGGTTGATTTTTATAAATGCCCTGGCCAGGAATTAAACCTGTGACTTCAGCATAATTATATTTTGGCTATGACAGTGTGTTAAGAAATGTATAATTTTGTGTGGTTAGCATTCCCAGAAAGGTGATGACATATATTGCTTTAAGAATCTGCACTATGATCTCTCAGACTGAATATCCAGATATGTAGAGCCAAAATGGCCCAGATTGCTAAATTTTGGGGTTCTTGAGTCTCCTTTTTAATAGTTCTTTGTTTTTCTTATAAAACTCTTTTTCTCAGACATGCTGCTTTTAATCTGTAAGGAGCTTTGAAACAAGATAACCATCCTTCTGTATTGTATACTGTATACATCTTATAAGATGTATACAATAAAAGCAAGTAGCCCCTGAGTCAAAATTTGTGGATAGGATAGAGAAGTTGTTGGCTGGTTGAATTTAGCATAGGTAAGGACTTTTTCTTTTTGTCTTGGGTCTTTTATATGATGTCCATGTTCTGGATAAAGTTATTTTTACTACAAAGCAGCAGTTTATTACTGAATGCAGGAAACAAGGCCATATAAATTAAGAGGCAGGTTTTTTTTATGAGAACTTTTTAAAAAATATATTTTATTGATTATGCTATTACAGTTGTCCCATTTCCCCCCTTCATTCCCCTCCACCCTGCACACCCCCTCCCACCCACATTTCCCCCCCTTTAGTTCATGTCCACGTGTCATAAGTTCTTTAGCTTCTATATTCCCATACTATTCTTGCCCTATTTTCTTTCTACTGTCTATGCTACTTATTCTCTGTACCTCTTCCCACTCTCTCCTCCTCCCACTCCCCTGTTGCTAACCCTTCATGTGATCTCCATTTCTGTGGTTCTGTTCCTGTTCTAGTTGTTTGCTTAGTTTGCTTTTGTTTTAGGTATGATTGTTGCTAACTGTGAATTTGAAGTCTTTTTTTACTGTTCATATTTTTAATCTTCATTTTCTTACGTAAGTCCCTTTAACATTTCATATAATAAGGGCTTGGTAATGATGAACTATCTGAGAAGCACTTTATCTGCCCTTCCATTCTAAACGAAAGCTTTGCTGGATAGAGCAATCTTGGATGTAGGTCCTTGCCTTTCATGACTTTGAATATTTCTTTCCAGCCCCTTCTTGCCTGTAAGGTCTCTTTTGAGAAATCAGCTGACAGTCTGATGGGAACTCCTTTGTAGGTAACTGTCTCCTTTCCTCTCGATTCTTTTAGCATTCTCTCTTTATATTTAATCTTGGGTAACTTGATGATGTGCCTTGGTGTGTTCCTTCTTGTGTCCAACTTTTTTGGGACTCTCTGAGCTTCCTGGACTTTCTGGAAGTTTATTTCCTTTGCCAGATTGGGGAAGTTCTCCTTCATTATTTGTTCAAGTAAGTTTTCCACGTGTTGCTTTTCCTCTTCTCCTTCTGGTACCCCTATAATTTGGATGCTGGAACGTTTAAAGATGTCCTGGAGGTTCCTAAGCTTCTCCTCATTTTTTAAAATTCTTATTTCTTCATTCTTTTCTGATTGTATGTTGTTTTCTTCCTTCTGGTTTACTCCATTGATTTGAGACCCAGTTTTCTTTCCATCACTATTAGTTCCCTGTGCATTTTTCTTCATTTCACTTAGTGTACCCTTCATTTTTTCATCTAATTTTAGACCAAAATCAGCCAATTCTGTGAGCATCCTGATCACCAGTGCTTTGAACTGTGCATCTGATAGGCTGGCTATCTCTTCGTAGCTTAAAAGTATTGGCTCTGGGGCTTTGATTTGTTCTTCCGTTTGAGCCATTTTTTTTGTGGGGGGCCTGACGGCTTGTGTCTGGCATCTGGCAAGCCCTGCATGGAAAGGGTCCCCTGGGGTGAGTTCCCTGGGATGACAGCTGAGCCCTGGTCTGCTGAACACTGCTAGCCCTCCCTCCCTATTGATTGGCACAAACACTGGCTGAATCTGGGTTTGGGAAAACAGGGTCAGACCCCTTCCCCATCTTCTTGGGGCCCACCTGGTGAAAAAGTGAGAGGACTTTAAGGCATGTAACTTGACTGACAGCACACTAAGATCCCTGAGTGTGTGTATGAGGGGGAGTTATCAGTTTGTCTCTGGGAATCTGTGAAGGCTTCCAGAGAAGGGGAAACTTGGAATCAGTGGTGGGAAATGATAAGAGTTGGCCTGGTAAATCCTGTTAGGAGGGGGAGGGGTGGTTGATGAGAGGAGGGAGTTGGAAATACATCCTAGGCAGCATAAAGCGCCTGCAAAAGTGTGAAGGTAGGAAACAGTTACCTCCCTTTTGGGTTTCAGATTCTTCATAGTTTCCATGGCTGGCACTAAGTGTTGGGTGGAGGTAGGAGAGGAGACAGTAGAGGCAGGCCAGACCTTAGTGGACCTGTGTGCCATGATGCAGAGCTGGACTTGATCTAGTGATTGTGGGGCATCATCATAAAGAGCCTTGTGCTCTGATTCATGGGCGCAGTCATGAGGACCAAATGAAAGCCGATAGTGCTCATTTAATGGAGTGATAAAATCCCATTTATGAATTAGGAATGTGTTAAACATTAGTACCAGAGGGAGTATATTTATAATGTGACTCATCCCTTCATCAAGACTCTCATGGCTGTCAGATGAACAGAAAGACTCCTTTTATAAACAGAACCCACTTCAGACAGGTGGTATAACTGCTCAGTGCTAAGAAAACTTCTGTGCAGACATTCCAACCTGGTGAAGGGATACAGTTGTATAGGGGGTGACACAGGTTGTGTCCTTACAGTCTTGCCTGACAGTGCAACACAGGACAGATGGTAGGCTATGCAAAATTTGTTAAGAACAGTCATTGTATAGGACAAAAAAAGACCCTGTGCTGTGTATTGGTTCTTTTTTTCCCCATTCCTGCCCACAGATATGGATCTGCCCACAGATATGGATCTGTCAGGGTGTCATCTTTGAGTACTGAGTTAAGCAATATCAGAGTTAAGATAAAAATCAATTGTTTAATTGATTAAATGAGCACAGGGCTAGCCTAAACACATGGTGATAACTCAGCAAATACTTGATTATTTTTTTAAGCCCAACTTTAAAACAAAAAGGATTTCAAAAATTGAAAAACACGTGGTTAAAAAGTTCTGGATTTTTAAAGTGTATTCGTAGAGCTTAAGATTTAGAATTTCTGATATATGAATCAAAACATTTTATTCACTTGGCCTTTTAAGCAAAGTTTTATAAGTTTTATAGGTGAGACACAACAAGTCATGGATTGTGTTAGTAATCTGATATTAATGTATTCTCTGAGAATTCATTTCTGTATAAATTATCTAGATGGAATAAAGAAAAATGACTTTATTTAGTGGGGGGCAGTGGGTTGTCTACTTGGATGTCTTACTAAACTTTACATGCTTTTTTGAGGGGTAGGTGTTGATTTAAGGCATTCTAAATCACTGCTGCTTGGAAACAAAAATATCTGGAATGTGTGTTCTTATTTATAAGTCTACCGCATACAGTGAGACGAGAAAGTATAGTTTGGTGTATGGAGGTGGGCAGGATCTTGGGCAGGGTGGACCATAGCTATGACTGAGTTTCCACTGTGGCTTCTAACTCAGATATCTTATTGGTCTCTGTCACTTTTATCATTTTTTGCAAAATTTTCACAAAAATGCTTAACTCCCCTAGCTCTACAAGTTTATTGTGAGAATTGTGAGTTGAATGTTTTCATTCAGATTCGAATGAAGCATTTTATTTCGCTTGCACAATACTGTATTGGTATAAGATGGCATTATGTCATTGTCAGCTGTTAGCTTTTTTTTTTGTGGAATAGCATATTTTTATTTCAATCAAATTCCTTGTTTTTGTTTAAAGAAAAGGAAAAGTCCACATTTATAAGTAAACTAATGAAACTTTAAAAAAAGATTTTATTTCTAGAGAGAGGGGAAGGGAGGGAGAAACATCCAATGCGTGAGTGAAACATTGATTGTTGTCTTTTGCAGGCCCCCAACCTGGGACCTGGCCCTGCAACCCAGGCATGTGCTCTGACTGGAATTGAACTTTCGACCTTTAGCTTTGTGGGATGACTCCCAGCCCTCTGAGCCATACCAGTTACGGCCTAATGAGACATTTTTTAATGTAACTTTTTGGTTAAAATGTTTATTTGCTGCTCAATAAAAATATTCAGAAATACTTTTTTCTTTTTGAAGGAGGAGGGTTTAAATGAGATCCAAAAATTCCTTATTAAAATTTTGAACTGGAGGTAATTTGTTGTGAGCATTATAAATATAAAATGCATAAATTTATTTATCCTTTATAGTTTAAAAATAATTGTTTATAATTTAGGGAACTGCTTCTCAGAAAAGTTAATGATTTATTCATGATTATCCTAATAGTAAGTAGTTTGAAGACACCTGGAATTAAAACACAGGTCTTCTGACTTTGTTGCCTTAGTGTCAGAAATCTTTCTGAGATTGTGATATAAAATGAGCATGTATTTAGTTTTGGACATTGATTTAGACTCAGTCTATAAAAAATTAAATTAGTTCTTAGTGTATTTTTTCTTAAAATGAAGGATTATCCTAATTGTTTGTAATATATATCTTAAAATATTCCATAAAAATATGTTTTTATTTAGCAGTAATCAAAATGGGTTTTCTTAACTCAACAAATGTAAATACATTGGATTTACCACTAACAATTTGATCTAATCAAATTCACCTTGACCTGTTATATTAGGGAATTAGTGAAGTGCTCTGGGGAGTGGCAGCTGTGACTAAATCCACACTTCAGGAAAACAGTGGAAGTTTGTTTTGTTGATTTGTACATGTTGTGAATCCTTAACCTTACAGGGGCCATCCAAGGACCGTGGTACAAGGAGCCCATCTTGTGACAGTCAAGCTTTTGTGAGGTGACTTCTAAGGCACACAGAGTTCTTGCTGCCTGTCTAGGTAACTCCAAGTGTAGAGAATGAGCTGTATGGTCCAAATCTACTTAATCCACATTGAGAGGGAAAAGAGGAGTTTGATCCCAGTGCCTAGCAGAGAAAACGATAAAAATGTAACCGTCATTAATATAACTCTTAGAGGCTTTTCAGTTTACCTTCAAAACAAACGAAGTTCATTTTCATGTCTACTCATAGTATCTGTGGCTGCCATTTAAGCCTCTGGTTACAAAATAGTATATCAAAAGTATTTCAAAGAATGGTACTTCATGCCATTTGGTACTTGGGAAACTTTTGAAAGAATTTTGGCCCCTCTCCTTGCCTTGGATCCCAAAGCATCAGTCTCCTTGAGCAAGGAGCCAGACAGCATTGTATAGTGGTTAGGATTGTATGGACATGGAGTTTTGAATTTGAAACCTGGTCATAGCTCTTAACTTTGGGCAAGTAACTTAATCTCTTAGAATCTTGTTTTCTTTATTTATAATATGGGGATAATAATATTTGCTTTATCAACCTACTGTAAAGTACTTAGCACAGCATCTGGCACCTGGTCAGCCCCAGCAGAGGTTCATTAAGATAGTGATCTTTATGATTACACCAAGGCATCATCTAATTTTAAGTTTTGAGAATGATTTTGTGTGAATTAGAGAGCAAACTGAACTTGATTGGATTAGGGTGCTTTGCTTGTTAGTGAGAAAAGGAAGGATGGCCTTGGGTTGTATGGCTGAATGGCAGGCAGTTCAGGAGGCTGACAGAGAGCAAGTTGTATGACTTTCTAAAAAGAACTAACATCTATTACTTGAAAATGTATTTGGATTTGAAACATTGAGTTTGTCTGACCATGACTTAAATTCTTATGTGTGTGGCTGGATTGAGAAAATTACTGACACTGGCATTCCAGTTTCTCTTAAGCACTGAAATCTATTCTTTCTTTGCCAGTTTGGATTCCATCTCTTTGACTGAAGTAAAAAATAAGATCTTCTTTTGCCTTTTCCAGAATCTGTCAGCACTTAACTGAATTGGTGGAAGGTTTGAGCAGTGAAGCATTCCTCAGGCCCGAAAGTCCTTAATCCTCTGTTGCAAAGCCCTCACAACTGAATTCTTAGTGGGAAGCATGTATGGTATCCATTTAAGGATTGGTGTTTCTTGGGCTATTTGAGTAACTTTGAACATTACAACAATAAGTGAAAAACAAAATCACTTACCCACAACAAGGTGATTGGTCCTTCCACTCCCTACTCTCCAGTTCTGAATGAAGTCTTAGGAAGAGAATACTTTTTTCTTTGTGGATGAGGATCAGTGTGGCCTGATACTTGGAGTGAGAAGATGGAATATGGATTCAGCAGTCCAGAAAGCTGATCTCTGGTCCTGGCTTTGCTGTGATTGTGATACCTGAGCAAGGCATTTCCCTGGGTTGGCTTTAGTTTTGATCACCTGTGTAGTCAGGGGCTATAGATGCTCTCTGGGTCAGCGTTGGAAAGTATTGTAGCTTTGTGCAACCTTTCTTAAGAGCATCAGTAGGCATTCTTGAAGCATCCTTGGCAGGTCATCATTCTGTCTTTGTTTGTCTATTTCATTCAGCCTTGGCTTGACTTCCCTTCTAGAGATGGGAAACTCTTGGTTTTCAAGGCATTTTTGAATAACTTAATGTTAGGTAGCTTTTCTTGTGTTGATTCCTAATATTTTAATAGTTCTAATTCTATCTTTTCCATTTTTCATGTGACAGATCTTCAGATATTGAACAAGAGTTATGCTGTGTGCCTGTCCCCCTGCCCCCCGGTTATGGTGCCAAAGCCTTGTCTACTATCCCTTTTTTTGATGTAGTTTCAAACCCTTCATAATCATTCTAGCTTTTCTGAAATGTTCCAGTTTTGCAGATGCTTTTCATAATGTGGTCCTCAGCAAAGCATATAGTACTTCAGATAGGATGCGACCAGCACAGGTGTTCTAAGAAGGTTAAAAAACTCATAATTTCATTAGTATGGTATAGTGCAAGTTGATGTGTTCGTTGTTTACTTTGATAGTCAGCCATGTGCTGTGTTGAGCAAGTAACTGTCATCCTTGCTGTTGCCTTTCACATGAGTGCTCATGAGTAAGGCCTTAATGTTATGGATGAGCAGCTTATATTTTTAGCTCTAATGCATTACTTTATATTTATCTTTATTTTTATGAGTTATTTTCTATCCGTTCCTTGTTCTGGACTGCTGAATTGCTTTGAATCTCTGTCCTGGGTAGTGGTTTGAATCAAGTCATTATCAACTACAGCATGATGTTCCTTCTGCTCTAATAGCAGAAGCTGCAGAAAGAAATTTGCCATAACATGGTTCATGCCAAGATCCTGCATCAAAATCTTGGACATGGTAGTTTTCGGAATCCTCAGATCAGCTTCTAGTTCTCGCACTGTCAGTCTCCAATCTTTGTTGATTGCAGCCTGTACATGTTCAACATTCTCAGGTAGGTGTTCTGCTTGTTGCAGGTCTTCCAAGATGTGGATCACTTTGAACAGATTCTTGACCATCTTTGAAGCATTTGTGCCACACTTTTTTTTGTGCTGCATTCATCGCACATCCCTGAAAGCCTTCTGAATCATCCAAATAGCTTCTGTGGAGGAATGTTCAAACTTAAGGCAATATTTAATGCAGTTCATTGCTCTACTTGCCCAGTCATTTGAATGTGACACCCACACAATACATATCCTCACTCAATGGTTTCTACCACCCCCACTGAACAATACAGTGAAGTCGTCATTGTTCACACATGTGCGTTCCCGTCCACTTGCTTTGGCTGCCAGGTTACTTTGATGTTGCACAAACTGTTCTCATTATATTAACAGTGGTTGGACTTTTTCCAGACAGACCTCATAATCTTAAACTTTTGCATCATGGATTCTAGGAGCAGTATATAGATGAAATCTCCAGTGATTCAATTTTTTTAAAATATAGGAAATACTATGTCCACAAGCTCCCTAAATGAAGGTGTTTTTAGTGTTAACTTTCTGCATAGGACTAGATACTTACATAATTTGTAGAATATAGTGTTCTAGGAGTACACCTAGAAATTGGAACTCTAATGGTATTCAGTCCTATTAAATACATAAGCTTTTTGCACCTCAGAGGTTAAGTACCCAATTGCACCCAAGTTAGGAAATTCAAAGTTACTTTCCTCACAATAAATTACTTTGTCACCATGGGCAGATTTAAAATTTGCAGTGTTGGGCATAAATGTCTAATTTTTACATACATATTTCAGCCTTACATCCAGATGAATGAGAGAAATTAAGTAGTTTTCACATACTTTAATTGGGCAGCATTCATTAAAAATGGTTTGAACATATGATGTTTGAATACTATGTGATAGGCCCTGGGGATATGGAAATGAGCTATCTGGGATATCATGGGAAACTCTGTGATATCATGATAAAATTAAGGGAATAATTGTGCATTGCACTGGGAATAATGCCCTATTGACAAATGAAATGACTTAACTAAGTTTACACTCTGATTTAGGAAAAAAAACAAAGATTTTAAACTTAATTGAGGATGTGTATCCTTGGTATCTTTCTTGAGGCATCTCTTCCTAGTTCTTGAAGACTATCTTGAAACCATCAGTAGGACTTACTTAAAAACCTCCAGTTTAGGCAGTAATTTAAGATTGAGTGACTATTCACTGGGACACAGTTTTCATATTACCAAAAATACAGAGGTTTTTGAGTTCAGACTTCCTTTTAGGCTGTTACAGTATGTTATTTTTTAGAAAAATAAAACAAATAAAAATGGCCTAGGGTTGCTAAACCATGTGACATATGGTCAGTCCTATTGCTGTTGCAGAGCAGGGAGCCATTGTAAACAGGACTGTTCTAATCCACGTGCAGCTGGCAGCTTCAGTCCTTTACAGGCTAACAAGTAAGACCACTATGAGTCTCATAGCTCCTTTAGTTTCTCATAGGTGCTTGGGCACATGGAGGCCAGGGAAGGAGGAGCCAGGCAGAAGGAACACTTTATCTCCAGACTTTTAAGTATACTTGGAAAAGAAAAGAGAATCTTCGGAATAAAATCAGAAGGCAAAACACATGCAAACAAGATTCTGCAATTGTATAAAATAATGCATACTCCTACTCTGCTAGGAGTTGAACACTTTTTTTGGCCAGTGTAGACTTTTGTCATAAAAGGAAACAGGCTTTAAATGCTTATTTCTTAGTTTCCAATCTTGTGAGCTTCCTAGTATTTACGTAATATTTTTGACAGAGCAATTAAGTTATGTGGAAATTTGGCTCCTGAAGTGTAGTAGTTTTCAGCTACACTCTTGTAACACTATTTCTGCAACTCTTGATGTTCTTCTTTTCTCCCAGTAGTTGCCTCTTCTTTTGGGGGACACATAGGAGAAACAAGTAACTCCAAGAGAGGTGAAGGGTTCTCAGTACTTCTAGTTCTCAAGACCCTTTGCTCCCTTCATAGCCTTGCCCCATCTTCTCATTTTCCAAACTTTACACAAAATAGATTCCTGGGCCCTACCATCAGCTGTTGCACTTCAGGAAGCCTGAGGCTTGAGTCTGAGGATTTGTATATTTCTTGAGTTATGCAAGTGCTTTTGATGCCCAATTAGATTTGAGAACTGTTGGGTACCTGTCTTATCCTACCTAGGCTTAGGAGTTCTGAGATCGAAATCCTAGAAGTCAATACCAGTGGGGCTTAAATGACAGATAGGGCCATGGATACCAGGGGTCCATGAACTGACAGCCAGAGCTTCAAAGAGTGAGAGAGCAGTTATCTGTAATCATCCTCTTGTGGGGGGTGGTTTTTATAGTACCATATTTAAAGTATATTAGCTTTGCCTGCTTTTATACTCCTTTTAATTTTTAAAATTAAGTTGATGGAATGACAACCACCTCCCCCAAAAGATAGGGCTGGTAAAAAATGTATATATACTTTGTTCACATAAATGGGATAAATCTAAGTAGATTTTTTAATAAATAAGATCTATATAGTTTTCCTACAACAACAGTTCATCTTTTCCCCATCAATAGAGTACAGTGTTTCCTTAAGTTCTTATATGTTCATATTCGTATAAGAATTTTAAACATACTTTGATGTTATTTCTCTTTAACATTCATTACCATTACCATCATTAGAGAGGCTAATGGAGTTTATGACGGGGAGACTCCTGAGAGGGGCAGGAAATTATGAAGGAGGTGGCATTTGAACTGAGCCTTTAAAAGGAGATGTGAATTTGAGATTGGTACTCTCTTCTGTTGGATGGATATTCCAGATACAGAAAAATGTGATCAAAGTCAACAGGCATATTTGAGAAACAGCAGTCCCTGTTCCCATAGGGCCAAAGTGTAGGCTCCTTGAAAGAAAAGAGTAATTAGGGGCAGAATGTCAGGAACTTTAAAGCAGTTTTTCTTTGGATTTTATTGTGTGTCATAGTTATTATAGGGAAATGGGCTCAGAATTTAAAATAGTAATTGCATAAATATAATTGTAGTGCACCACATTTTAGAAGGATAAAGTCTTTTATTTGAGTTTTATTTCAGGACTTGAAAACCTGCATACATGCAGATGTTTGTATCACACAAGGAAAATATACCTTTAAAGGCTTTTTCTTGACATTCAATTTGTGGTCTTGTGAGGCTGTGACAGGCCTGTCTTGAGACAACTGGGACTTGGGACTACTGTGAATGAGTGATAGCCTCATCACACAGAGGACAGCCTGAGTTGCATTGGGATATTCTACCTCTCAGGGTATGTGGCTTCTCCCTGCTTTGGCAGTTCTGTATTCTGCTCCTTCTGGCCCCCTGCTCTCTTTAACTACATTAATGATATTAATGATAATGATACTGATATTGATGGTACTGAGTGCTTTGTAAAAAATGTATTGAATATACTGGTATTGAATATTTTGAAACTTATGTTTTACGGTCTGTCATCCTGCCATCCTTAACCTTCTGAGGTCCTGATCAAAACGGAATTGTGTGATTTCTTTAGCATCTGATGAACATTGCATATTGCTCTTTTTAAAAAAAGATTTTATTCATTTATTTTTAGAGAGAGGAAGGGAGAAAGAAAGGGTTAGAAACATCAGTGTGTGGTATCTCTCGCACATCCCCCACTGGGGATCTGGCCTGCAACCCAGGCATGTACCCTGGACTGGGCATCAAGTCAGTTACCCTTTGGTTCCCAGGCTGGCACTCAGTCCACTGAGATACACCAGCCAGGGTGCATATTGTTTTTTTTTAATATATCCTTTAAAATTGAAGCCACTTGTATGCTTAATACTTTGTGTACCTAATAGAATAAGTAATTATCACTATGATGATTTTCAGTGTAAAACTTATGAATTTCATAGAGATCTGATAAATAATCTCTAATAATAGATATGGAAAGAAGGTAAAAAAGTAGTTGAAAGGACTAGTTCTTTCTCATTCGTTACTCATTTTTCTTTAAAGAATATTCTTTAAAGGATATATTAAAAGGCAAAGTTGTCTGTAATCAGTATCAAAATTTTGCTGGAACAATGTTTTCAACATTTGAAATCTTGTAATTACCTGAAAGTCTTTATGAAGACTAAAAATACTTGTCGTGATTGTTCGGGAGTGCCAATTATGAATGGAAATTTATTTTCAAAAAGAAAATAACTACTTGAAAAGTAACTACTTGAAAAGTAACTACTTGAAAGTCATACTAGACACTATTTCATCGCTATAAGTCTTTAAATGTAAACTAATGATATTATGCTCTAATTTATCCCAGAATTTCTGAAAAGGATTTAGTTTTGCTTAGAAATAAAACTCCAAAAATCTGAAATGTATTTATTGAAACCAGATCTTGTTGTCTATGGAAAGCATCTTACTTTCTACTAGATTTAAAAATAATCACTGATGATAAATGCAGCATTAAAATCCTATGGACCCCACTTACCTAAAAGAATTTAGTAAATGTAATAAAGATAGTATTTCAAATCAGTGAGGAATGATAGATTTTTCAATAGATTATGTTGGGAATAGTGGGTGTCCATCTAGGAAAAAAACAAAGTACAAACTACAAAGATTGAAATGTGAAACTGAAAACATAAGTATTAGAAGAAAATGTAGGAGAATTCTTTTATAAGCTGCGTGGGGAATGATAGTTCTTGTCTAACTGATAAAATAACCACAAGCCATGAAACAATAGATTTGATAACAATGCAACTATATAAAATCCCTCTTTCTGTAGGGCAGAAACCACCAAAAACAATTCTCTAAACTGGAAAATAATTTGCAGCTCATATAACAGACAATATCCTTACTATATAAAAAGCTCCTTCGAACTCTTAACCAGAGACAAAGGGCAAAATATAAGAAGCTCTCACAAAATAGTAAAAAAATAATGAACAATCCAATAGGAAAAAAAAAATGGGCAAACGTTTATGATGCTAAATCATAAGTTCACAGGAAACTATAAATAAATAACTTTTAAATGTATAAAAAGTCACTTCATTATATGAGAAATGTGAATTAAAACTACACTGAGATTCCATTTTTTTCACAAATCTGTTTTAAGCAAAAGAAAATGGTAAGAATGTCCTGGCCAAGGATCTAAGGCTGCTGTGAAATCAAGGAGAGACTTAATTCAGGAGACAGTCTAAGCTGCAGGAGGGAAATGGAACCCTAAATGGCAGTGCTGGTGGAGAGGTGGGAGGTAAGAGGTACAAGCTCAGTGGAGGGCAGTTTGCAGGCACCTCTAAAATTACATGTTTCCTTTTGATCCCTGAATTCTCTTTTTTAAAAAAACTTTTTCCCAGCAATTCTCCATCTGGGAATTTATTCTAGAAGTATGGTCACACAAGATTTTCACTGCAGCATTATTTGTGATAGCAAAAAGTTCGGAAATTACCTATATGGTCATCAGTAGGGGACTGATAAACTAGAATTCCATGTAGTTCTAAAAAAGAAGGCAACAAGGGAGAGAAAAGTATGTGGGGTGCTTTAAAAAGGGAGAAAATAGAATATATTGTATTTATATTTATATATATATATATATATATATATATAAACTGTGTGAATGCAAGGAAAATAAATCACATTAGTTTTCGTGGAGTGAGAACTGGGCGAGTGGGGCACAGAGTTGGAGGGAGATTTTGTCACTACAGTTTTCTTCCTTATGTGTTTGGACCATTTGAAGGTAGTAGCTCTTGAAAAAATTCAGTTCTAGGGCATAAATTATGAAGACAGGGTCTTGAAAAAATTGAACGTTAAAATATATTGTTTTAATAAAACATTTTCGTTTCCTTGCTTGAAAAGCAGCATTGCTCTAAGGGGGAAGAAGCGGGCCGTTTAGGAGGAGCATGTGTGTTTAATTAAATTGCCCCTTCAGCAGTATTAAAAATCAGTCAGTTGTGATTTGGTGTGGAATGTATTAAAACCTTATGGGAGACTGAGTTCCCAAGGTTGCTTTGAAGTTCCACTGGGAAAAAGAAGGGGTTAAAGGTGTGGTGCAGGTAAAAGAAGGGTTAAGATCGTTATGCAAGCTGTTAAGTAAAAAGGAAGTGCATTACAAAATGCTGAGCTCAGGAGTCTGGCTGCCAGCCAAGCCTTTGCTTTCTTCACTACAGCTGAGGGCTTTCGAAGCTTTTCACCAGTGGGTTTGTCTGAACTGTTTAGGAATGCGGCCACGGTCGCCAGCTGACGTCAGGGCCTCCAGTTCAGTCGCGGGCCAGAGGCTAGGACTGAAAGCGCTGGGAGTTGGGGCGGGCTGGCGTGTGACTGACAGCGTCGGGGCGGGGGCCGTGCGGCGGTATGTGATTGACTGAGTGGAGGTGAAGTAGAACAGCGCGGGGGCTTGCAGTTCCTTAGTAAATGCTAAGTTCTGATGATAGATTTTTCTTGTAGTAAGGTGAAAGACTTTTTCTCCTGTTTCCAAAAGCCAGGACTTTGTATTGCTTCAGTATAAGTAGTAAGTATAAGCATAAAATTAAACACGTATAATTTACATATCAAATTGTCAGAGTCCATGGGCCCTTTTATCATTTGTTTTTGTTTCTGAGAAGGGAGGAGCAATAAAACTACGGCGATTCTTTGATGGTGGAGGGGCTAGAGAAATGCTTTTGCTAGATGATGATGTTCTTGATTTTTTTACTTAAAGCCCATTTCATTTTCAGAATTGGTACCAGAAAGAAATAGTAAACACCCTAAAATGTGGTTCTGTAAAACAAAAGATCAAAAAGGAGAAATGTGTGGAAAACTGCCAGCATTTATACAACTATTAAAACACCTTTGGGTGTGATAACTTTGGGTTGTTACAGCTGATACTTAAAGAAAAATGTGGGATTTTCCTGGAGACATGTTACAAAGATCATAGTTAGAACTAACCCTTCACCTGCTTACATCCTGCTCTCAGGTTAATTTTTTTTAAAAAACATTTGTTTTCTTCCTGACTGGTGTAGCTCAGTGGATTGAGTGTGGGCTGTGAACCAGGCATCGAAGGTTCGATTCCCAGTCAGGGCACATACCTAGGTTTTAGGCCATGTCCCCCAGCAACCGCACATTTGTGTTTCTCTCTCTCTCTCTCCCCCTCTCCCTTCCCTCTCTAAAAATAAATAAATAAAATCTTAAAAAAAAACCACATTTGTTTTCTTGACTATTAATTAGATCAGTTTGGCCATATCTGAGATTTTTGTTAATCTTCTTCCTTAACGTGAGTCAGAGTCAGGAATGCAAGTTTATTAGCTTTCTGTGGAGGGAGACACGTGGAGCAGTGAGAGGTGTGGGTGGTTAGCATGGTGTTCCACACAAGTTTATAAACAAAGATCTGAAAGGAGCCGTTAAACTTTGTGGAAAACTTTGTTAGTTGACCAGCCCCATAAATGAAGACCTTTTCCAGTGGCTACTGAAGTTATCTGGTATAGCTATTTTAATTGACTCCCTTTGAAAAACTGTTTCAGGGCCCCAAATATGTCAATGTGTTATAGTGACTTTGGATAGAGGGGAGTTTTAGCTTTTCATGAAAGGAAACTAGTGTGCTTCTATGTCCTTCTTAATGAGAAGCTGCTTCTCTATGATCTGGATCATTTTCTTAGGCATTGACAGCATTCACCTTCTGGATTCAGTCACTGTAATTTCACCTATGAGCAATAGCCCAGCTAAGGTGAAGTCACAAAGCAGAAAGAAACAATGCAAAAAAACAGGACCTTCTTGGGTAAAAGACAACATGGTCAGCGTTAAGTTCTCAAATGATCAAGTGCTCACACCTAAATTGTCAAGTTGCACAGAATTTAAGAGTGTTCTGAGATTTTGAATAATATAATAATTTATTTTCTTTTTAAAGCATCAGGCTATACTTTAAACTTTGGCAATAATACACTTCATGTAAAAAAAAAAAAAACCTAGAAACTATTCTGTTATATTGGATACAAGTGTTAGGTTATTCCACTTAACACATGAAATATCCAACAGGGATATTTGGTATTTGAACATGGAATTAGGAAAGAGGTTATATGTTCTTGCTTAGTCACCAGCTATGTGACTGTGCAATCACATTTGATCTTGCAGTGTCTTGGTTTCTCCAGGGGAAAAGCTTTTAATTAGTTCCCCCATAATAGGACTCAAGAAGAAAGGCCATTATCAAAACACAGAAATATTCTGAGCAATAGGACAGTTTGGTTGAGCTTACTAGGAATATGGCAGCAGAACAAATGAAGACCTGGTGTGACTGCTTTCTGGTCTTTCCATTCCCGTGCTGTTTAAAACATCCAGGCACTTTTGCTGTGAAGTCCTCATTGGACTGTCCTGTGTTCTGGCAGAGGAGTTGCAAATGCTTTGAGTGTAAATTTAGAATTAGAGTTTCTTTTCTTCTTTGTTTTTGCAAAAATAATTTTCATTTCTTCTAAGAAAAAAATTTCTTCAAAAGGTAGAGTAAATGCTTATGTTTTGTTGGATGCGTTTATTTTTGGACTTTGTAGAAAAAAGTATGACCTAGTTAATCAACTGCTTTTTAAAGATCTGCTTAATACCACCTAAGACGAGCATATTTGGGTTATAAAGGACGGGAACATGGCAAAAATTGCCTCCCAACAGTTATTGATGTTAGTAAAAAAGGGACTCTTTACTTGGAAGCTTTTGCCCAAAACTGCAGTGTTCTTGCTGTCCAAAAGTACTATGAAATATTTTAGGGAGTGCCAACTTTGTCTTTATTAAGAATCCTTTAAAATTTTGTTTGTCTAGTTAATCCATGTTTTAAAGTATATCTGCAAATACTTTCCATTTGTAATTATTGTGTATTCAAAAAAATTAACCGAAGACATTGTAGCAGACAGTACCAGACAACCTCAAAAAACACTGAATTGATTTAATTCAAACCCACAAGGACCAGAAAAAGAAGTTTGTGAGCCTTGTAGCTTACCCCTAGTACATCTTTAATTCTATTAGATGGTTTGAAATTTTGGACAAAGCTGTAGATACTTTGCAGTGACTGTTGGGGATTTTGAGTCTGGGCCCCCTATATTTAGACCTCATGATTAAGAGAGGAAAACCTTAGAAAGTTGAGATGCTTTTCATGCTGTGGTAGGTCAGAATTGAAACTATCATACTTTATATTCGATATTGTCTTTATTTCAAAGGGGTGGGAGAAAAGCAGCTTCCTTGGTTTGATCCTGTGAAGGCTGACAGCTCAGGCATAAGCATAATAATGTATCCTTTTAGTGTATTTCAGAACTTTAATTTAGAATCTTTCTTCTTCTGTTTTCTTGTGTATCAGAGATTAGTTAGGTGAAGGCTCACCTTATTTGGAGCAGCTGGCAGCAAGTTTGTATCTTAGTTCTGGTTAGTGTTTGAACTATTTGCATATTCCTTTTATGGGCTACTTTTTGGCTTCTATGGAGAAGAAATTGAAGAGGTCAAGTTCAGCAGTGAAAACAGATGGTCAAAACTTGGAAAGAGGCAAATTGTATTTAGTTTTCAAACTCTTCTGTTAATCTGTTTTGGTTTCTAAGAGCATTGCTAAAGAATCTGTGCTTTCTTAGAATTATTCATCTTAAATATTAATTTGAGTTGGTGTATTGTGAACTTCCTCTCATTGGAGGCTGATTTCTTGTATTGCTTTCCATTTTATGGTTGAAGTTTATCATTAAAATTTATTTTCTCTTCCCATTCATTCATTATTTTCTTGGATATTTTCTGAATACCTACTGTGTGTCAAATTTTTAAATGTCAGGTGCTAGGTACATTCTGCTGAATAAAAACAGCTTTCTTGCTTCATAGAGCTTACGGTCTACTGGAAATTAGAGATAATAAAGTATGTGTGGAGGAAGTTCCTGAGAAGAAGGATCTGATATGTACAAATAAGTAAAAGGAACTCAGCATGGGTGGTGAAGAAGAGGAAGGTCAGGGTAGAGGAATGCCAGATGGGGTAGGAAAAATGGGCTGGACAAGATTCTGTAAGGCATTTCTAGGGCATGGCTAAGGAATTGGCTTTTGCTCCAGTGTAGTGGCAAGCCACCTTCCAGCTGCTGTGGGGAGAATAGGTTGGTGAGGGGCACATATAGAAACATGGAAGGTGATTGCAGTGGTTTAGGCAATATTAGCTTGGACTAGTGCGGGGCAGTGGAGATGGAAGAAGTGGACAAATAAACAGGGTTTAGTGATGGAATTAGAAGAGGTGTGGGTGAAGAAGAGGAAAGAATCGAAAGTGACGGCAGGTTTCTGCTTTAAACAGCTGGGTGCTGTTTACTGGAGGGGCTTTAAAGTGTGACCGATGGAGAGTTTGGTTTTGGACCTAAGTTGTAGCGATTCAGCAGAGAGGTCAGGTAAGGTAAATAGAGTGGCTGGAATCTTTTATTTTCTTTTGCTCTATAGAATTAGTTATGCTATAAAAAATTGAAGATAAAGGATTTTAACTGCTACTTGTTGGGTTTCTTAGTATCTCAGACTGAATTACTTTATAGTTGGAGACTTTTATCCCCTTTGTGGAAACAGAAATATCTTCTAGAAGTTGTAAACACAATAGCTCGTCCCCAATCTGAGGAGCTCAGCAGGAGAGAACTTGATGCTCATTAAATATGGTTGGGGGAGGTAAATAAATTGAAGACTATGTATGTTTCAGAGGAGTGAGCGCTCTTCTGATGGTTGATTTTTAAGTATTCCTTTGCTTACTTTTTGGATTCTTTCCCCTAAGTGATGTTAGGCATCTTAAAGAAAAAGACATAATACAATAAAATAAAATAGAAGTAGAAAGTAAAGATTATATATATTTGCCTACCAGGTGACTAGTTTATGAAAATTAGAAATAGTGTAAAATTGTGTTTTTGGAATAATGTTAAAATCAGGACATTGTTCCAAACTTGGTACATTTCTATATTGGCTGGCTAGAAGGTTGGAAAGTTGATGTTTTATGATGTTATATTTTGTTTCTGCAGATGATATCAGGGACCTGCCTTGACTTGCCTTACTGGTACTGATGTCCAGGCATTCTCAAATGATATTCCTTAACACTAGTTATAAATTTATAATAGAGTTACTTAATAAATTTGTGACTGGGTGGAACACAATTAATGCTTTACTTGGCACTTTTCTTTCTCTGAGAAGCTGAGATACCTGATTAGACTAAATTGGATAGGAAATCCTGGGTTTAGTCCAAGATAAGACTTTCTTGAAGCTGGGTATCTGCCAGATAGGACAATAGGATAATAGAACCAAAGACCTCTAGTAACAGAGACAGAAACGACTCAGATAATAGGGAATACCACAAAAGTCGAAGATTAGGTGCCTTATGCTATGCTGATCACTTTCTCAGCATTATTTTATTTAAACATTAATCTTTACAAGAAGGCTGTGGAATCGATGATACTTGAACTCTCACTTTGTAAATGAGGAAACTAGGTTGCAGGTGCTTACTACTTGTTCCAGGATATAGAGCCAACAAATGCCAGAGTTGGGACTTCCACCCAGGTTTGACTGGCTTCAAAGCCAGTGCTTTCAGTCACTGTTCTCTGTGGCTGGAACACA
This sequence comes from Tonatia bakeri, assembly GCA_004024845.1. Taxonomy (NCBI): domain Eukaryota; kingdom Metazoa; phylum Chordata; class Mammalia; order Chiroptera; family Phyllostomidae; genus Tonatia; species Tonatia bakeri. The sequence goes on from PVIA01001119.1 coordinate 272,638, forward strand.
GAGCCGACAAGTTTTGTATTCCTGCAGGCCATTCTGAGTTACAGAGAAGTCATGTGGTGGAGTTCAAATAGGCTTTTGCTTGTTACTTCAGAAGCTGAAGTGTATGAAGTTGTACTGTATAAGGTAATTTAGAGGTACTTAGTGTGTTATGAAGGGAGTGTTACATAAAAACATGTTTGTGTATTGGGATGGATATGAGATGACAACTAGAATTAACCACATAAAGGTTCTGAGCCCCATTTCTCTACAACTGAGAACTTCAAGGGCAAAAGCCTTTATAAAAAATTTACCAATGAAAGGTAATGGGAGCTTAAGTTATTCAAGATAAGCTTATCGGGGCTTGGAATACTAGCAGTCTGATTTTACTGTAAAACCAAAAGCACAGATCATAATCTTAAGTCTAACCTTCTTACATGTGGGTTGGGTAGAGAAGTATGCAGATCCTAGGAATCACTGGGACCAAAAAAGGGCAGATGGAAGTAGGCTCTCTACACATGAGCTTGTACAACAAAAGGCATTCATTCCCGTGTTGCTCAGTGAGTCCAAATGCTGGGAAGGAATAGAGAGAAAGGAATTTGAAAGGCTTGGTTCTCACAGTGCTGTTCTATGTGATGATACCTCATGGAGACTGTCTTAAAATGAGTCAATTCCAGTTACTTTTGGGATTTCCCTACTAGTGAAACTTGTCTTCACAGAGCTTCATCTCCCCTCCCCTGATACCCCCAGAAACTATGAAACTATTGAAAATTTTAGTAAGAATTTTTAGATACTCTAGTAGGGATTTCCTGGATCCATAGCCTGTGATAACATACTCCTTTTGATCTTCCTTCTAGCTGATTATATACCTGTCAGAGCTTAAACACCTTTGATCTCCTGAGGCTTTGTAGCATCCTGCTTCTAGATTGTCTCAGAAGTGATGAGTGTCCAGCAGGTAAGCCTTTTAGCCAGGTGATTAGGACCTCATGTCAATGACATTAATCGAGGGTTTGGTCTCTCTAGTCTATCCCATGGAAGTGATTTAGTTTAGATCTGCCACCTCCTTTGGCCTCAGGTAGTCCACAGCCTTAGCCTGCTAACTTGCCAACTATCACTTTTGGATGGCGAAACAATTACTTTAAAAGATTAATGGACAATAATAAGTTACTAAGACTAGAAAAACACAAAGCCCATGTGAAAAAACGAGTTGAAGGAAGTGAACACGTGAAGAGAATGAAGGAGAAGGATGGACAGGAAGAGTCAGATAGTGTATACCTCTGTTAGCATCTGCTCATGAATTAGGTGAAATTAGGTCAGACTGCAGTTGTAGACACGAAAAAGTCTCAGTTCACAAAGTGCACATTGCCCGTCTCTGCTAGAGGGTTCTGCCTCACTAACTGCTGACAAAGTTATTCAAGTTCAGTTTTAAGAGTGCACTTTCTTTTAGTGTAAATAGATCCAACTTCCCAAAGAAGCCTTTTCCTGGAAAAGCTATGTGTTCTTTCTTAAGAATATTTTTTTTCAGATATTGTTAAGAGGACACAGGTTCAGAATTGTAGAACACAAGAGCAGGAAAGGTTGTCTGAGAGGCTATGACTACACTATATGCGTAGAGTTTGAAGATAAACAGCAAAAACTAACCCAAAAAAGTTCGTGTTAGCACATGCTTTTCCTAGTGTTCTGGGTTGTTAACAATATGAGTAATTAGATCCTTCTTAAGAATGTACTTTAATTTACACAAGTAGGGAGAACCTGTGTTTTGAAATATGTACTAGAGATGAATGTCTTTTCTCTACTTGAGGGACTGGTATACTCAGAATTTTGGAGAATGAGTAGATTGTTGGTTTGTGAAATTTTGAAGCAGATTGTACTTACCAGTTTTTCTACATAAGCAAATTATGTGATTTTTTCTTAAAAAAAGTCCTCCTCCTTAGATGAGGCACTAAGGAATATACTTGAACCTAGCTAAAAACCATTGAGGATATTACAGAAAGGTAGAGTTCTACAATTGGAAGTTAGTTTAGATGTAATGTAATCATTCTGTCAATGTACAAATGAGAAAACTGAGGCAATAAGAAATTAAGTGGTTTGCAGAGAGCTACGTATTTAGTATTCAAAGAATCAGAACCAGGACACCAGGCTCTTGACTTGCAATTCAGTTCTGTTACGACCATTAGTAAGGTGCCTTGAACATGGATGAAACTAAAGGAATAGGAAATGACATCTGCTTTTGTTCATGGGATTACTAAGACCTATTTAGGGATTCTTAGAGTCTCATTTTTTTTTCCTTAAAATTTTATTTATTTTTAGAGAGTAGAAGGGAGGGAGAAAGAGGCAGAGAAACATCAACATGTGGGTGCCTCTTGAGTGGCCCCTAATGGGGAACTGACTTGCAACCCAGACATGTGCTGATTGGGAATTGAATTGGCGACTCTTGGGTTTGCAGGCAGGCACTCAAACCACTGAGCCACACTAGCCAGGGCTGAAAGTCTCAATAATTTTAATACAAAGGATTTGATGCCAGACTAGTCTGTTACTTTTATTTAAATGAAACTTAGCATCTAGCTTGGTGAGTGTAGGGAGTGGTATGAATGGTGATAGGGGTGGTAGTATACTGTAAGGACAGAGGCAAAGTGGTGACCTGTAAGATGCCCCTTTAAATTGTTCAGTGCATGGATATAGTGGTGTTATTAGAGAAATAATAATACTTGATTTATCAAGGCACTCTACTTCTCACATCCATCAGCTCCTGTTTATGATTTAGTTGGGTTAGTTTCCAAGCAGAATGAACTTTTTTTTTTTTTTAAACCCCAGGAAAGCCAGTGTGGCCTACAGAATGGAGTTGAGTTCCTTGCCCTTCCTTCCTGGTTAATACTATCAGTGGTCCTGGACGTCTGCAGGCACCCATTAGGTTTAAGTGACCAGGTAGTTTGCAAAGATTGAAAGATTTATTCTACGATTACCTTTTGGTTGTATTAGTTTCAATGCTATCACATCCGTTCTAGTTCCCATGAACCAATGCTGGTCTCTGGGCTCTCTGTTGTTGATTTTCTAATTCATTTGTACTTAAGGCTACAACACATGTGGCTATTCACATTTAAATTAATTAAAATTAGATAGCATTGTAAGTTCAGTTCCTCAGTTGTGCATTCTAGGTGCTCAATAACCACATGTGACTAGTGGCTACTGTATTGAATAGCTTAGGTGTAGAAAGCTTCCATCACTGATCACTATAGAAAGTTATATTTTATAGCTCTGGTCTAGTGTTTTATTCTGCATGTACACAGTGCAGGTTTCTTTGAAGGCCTCTCAGGACGATGTTAGTATAGTGTGGTTGCATTCATCACAGACGAGGATATGCAACAGGTAGTTGTGTCATATGAATTGGAAAGTATTAAGCTGTAAAGTCTGTACACTTATTTTTATGGTATGTAAGAACTGCATACATCTGTAGTGTTAATTTGCAGTAGTAATCTTTAAATTTTGTCATCTTCACTTGGAAGGCAATACACTGACTGAACTGATTTATAAAGAACTAGAAAGTGACCATACAAAGAAGCCAACACATGCTTTAGAGATCAGCAGATTGTCTAGTGGTACTGTAATATTAAGTTATAGACCATATTAAAGACAAAATGATACTAGTGACTCAGTTTCTTACAGTAAATCTAAAAATTCTGACAATATTATAGACATTTCACTTGCTCCTGGACTGGTAAGTGACACATGTAATATCAGGTGGAAAGAAAGATCACTTACAATTAAGTTTAAAAATTTTTTTTTATGGTGAAGTTTCTAGTATTTTTACCAAAATACATAATTTTGTATGGTCTCAGAGAGAGTTGAGGCATGGCATTGTACATTATCCATGTTATACCTTGCAGTGGAACAGAGGCTACTGGTGACGGGATGGGCTGTGTGTGTGGAGGTGTGCACTGGAGAGTCTGACTTGGTCACTGATTACTAAGTAGCAATTACAGAATGCATTTGCGCTAGTTTCTTACCTTATGAATAGAAAGAAGTGCCTGGGGAAGCCTTTGGTTAGTGAAGAGTACAAGTAAAATCTTCAGCAAGTGATACTGCTACAAATTTGATGGCACCACCCAGATGATGTTTCACTCTGTTGATTCCAACCTTACATTCCCCTGTCAGTAGGATGGTTATCTATGCATTCAGCACTGTACAAACTGTACAAACCAGTGAGCCTTCTGCCCAGAACCATAAAATGGAAGCAAGAATGTTAGAAATAAAAAATATTTCAAGTTTGAAAGTTCAGCTTTTTGTTTCATAAAAGTTCTCCCCTAGTGTAATACTGAATTTTGAAATTGGCTGACAACATTTTATCCCTCAAAATCCATGAACCTTTACTTCTTCACCACTCCCAACTCTCTGTCCCCCCAAAATGACCTGCTTTTCTTCTGCTTCTTAGTACTTTGCTTATTATGCTTTTGTTACCATTAGCTCTTTCTGCCTTCATTATTTCTGATGATGGCAACTTTTTGAAGAAAGCAGAGTACCTATGCATTATCCCAAGAATATAGTTTTTGAAGAAGAGAAAGGTCATGAGGGAAGAGTAATTAAAATTTGCTGTGCAGGCTCGGACAGAAGACATAGGACTGTGGTTGAAAATTAGAAGGAGGTGGACTTTACTATAAGGACTATCTTTTCCCATCTTTCTGAAAATGAAAGGAAATGCTTAAGTGTTTGAATTGAAGCTAGATAGCTACTTACACCAGAGATGACGTTATAGGGATTAAGATACAAAGCAGAAGACTTGATTAGGTCATATTTTGGTCATTACTAGCTCTGAGGGAATTATGTTTATTAGGAACTTCAGGGCAAACCTAAGGGAGAACATAAAGATGTCGAGAATGTCTTCTGGGGTAGGGGATAGAGAAAGAGCCAGGACTCAGGCCCAGGTCTTTCCCAGAAAAACCAAACCTTTCTCCTCAGGTACTTTAAAGTCCATTTTAACTCACTATCATTCTCAGGATCTTGGTACCCTCAAAGAGCAAACCTCACTTTTGAATTTGACCTAGTGCTGGTACCAATGGCGCATTTATGCTTTTGGATCACTTTTGTTGGGGAGACTCGCATAACATCATGGATTTTATAGTCATTCAGCCTGGGACTGAATTTTGACTCTTCTATGCAACTTCCAGCAAGTTAATTAAATTCTCATCTATGCCTCAGTTTTCTCATCTGTAAATATGAAGGAATACTACCTGGGAATAATTGCCATATTTTGTCAAAACTAACAACATTGATTGTACCACTAAGAAAGAAAAATATAGTGTTCATTTAACTATAGTACATTGTATTATTGATACATCCCAGAGAGGTTAAAATAGAGAAAAACCTACCTCTTTGGATTGTTGTAAGCATAGTTGGCTTTCCATACACATGGGTCTGTGTCCACAGATTCAACCAACTGTGGATCTAAAGTAGCATTTGAAAAAAAGAAAGTTAGGTTGCTGTTGATGTGTACCTGTTTAATCAGGTAGGCCTACAATGGTTGCATCTGTGGTGAATATGTTCAGTTTTTTTTCCTTGTCATTCTCTAAACAATACAGTATAACAACTATTTATATAGAATTTACATTATATCAGGTATTACAAATAGTGTAGCGATGATTTACAGTACAGTGGAACATCGGTGTTTGAACTTAATTCATTCTGGAAAACCGAGAAGCAGCTCAAAAATCCAATCTACTTTGTCACATGAGAGATAGACACATGACTGATCATATAGGTATGAGCATGAAAAGGTTGTTGGGTAGAGAATCTAGACCCGAAGTTTTATTAGACAATTGAGACATTTTTCCACAAACAACATGGTTGAGAACCAAATTGTTTGAGAACCGAGATTTGACTCTATGCGGGAGGATGTGTGTAGATTATATACAAAGACCATGCCATTTTATATTAGGGACTACAGCATGCTTAGATTTTGGTATCTACAGGGGGTCTTGGAACCAATCCCCTGTAGATGCCAAGGGACAACTGTAAGTTGGTATTTGAAAAGCTCTTACACTAGTATCTGATGCAAAATAAGTGATCTGGCGGTTAGGTGATGTTTACTTTGAATCTGTCCTAGAGCAGTTAATTTAGTCATCTAGTCGGTGTTTGTGAAGCACCCTGCTTGGAAGATACTCTGGTTCTAGACCACAGTTCCTGCTTTGAGAAACCAGATGATCTAGTTAGGGAGGAACTCACAGAAATAGAGAAGCTTCTTACAACGCAGAAACATGGACATGATTCTTTGGGAAAAGAGTATAAGGAGTAAGACTAACTTTTGTTGGGAGAGCCAGAAAAGGCTTCACAGAGGCAATGATATTTAAGCTTATTTAGGAAACATGAGAAAGGGCTAACAAGAAAAAGAAAACCATAGGAGAAGAACATTCCAGGTAGAGGGAAAAGCATATACAAAGGCACAGGGCTTATAATCAGCATGGCTGGAATGTTGAAGGCATGTGTGTGGTAGGGTTGGGTGGTGGCAGTAGGTAAATGTGAAGAGGTAAGCTTCCCCAGATTTTGAAGGGTCTTGTATGTCCAGCTACGGAATCTGACTTTTACATTCTGCTCAGTTAGTAATGGGCAGGTGGCTTTTAAACAGTGGGGTGATGTGAGCAAAATAGCTCTTCTTTCTTTTTGTTTTATTATACAGTTATGCCTTGTACAAACAGGATCTGTTCGTTTACACTCAGCTATGGAAGTGTAGAGGCTGCTTTTAAAACCTTTGACACAGGCACTTTTTCTCCAGCACAATCTGTTCAGGCCGTTGTGTGATTTGTAAGGTTGTAATAATAAGATGAAACCTTGTTTTCACAGTACTATTTGAAAATGTACTATATTTACCAAATTAAGTGGCAAAATACTGGAGCAATGCACATAAACTTTGAATATTTAAAATTTTTATTTGGTAATAATTCCAAACTTAAAGGGAAAATTGTGCAAATAACAATAATCAAAGACTATCTATAAACTTTTGGCCTCTATTCACTTGTTAACATTTTAGCCCATTTGCTTTATCATTAAGCACTCCCTCTCTCTCTCTCTCTGTATGCCCTTCCTCCCTCTCCCCCATCCTCTGTCTCCCCCTACCTTCCTACCTTCTCCCCCCTCCCCCCTTTCCATCCTCCTGTGCTCCCTCTCCTCTCTCTTTCTCCCTTCCCCTGGACATAATATTTGCAGGCAAATGAAATCCATCTGCCTCTCCTTGGTAGTGTTACTTGTGATCATCATTCCAAGTGTTTTCCGCTTTCTTCATTATATAGTTACTTTCTCCCCCTGGAAAGTAATAAGCAATCTATGGGGACACACTTTAAGACCACGAAAATATCCTATTCCACATCAGAATTTCCCCCTATACTTGGCATTTGTTGATGATTCATGCTTAAACTAATCTTTACTACAATGGTTGCAAAATGTTTAAATCGTCTATATTTTTAAAGGTTGGTATTTATATATATTCTAGTGTATATGTTTTTTTTTCTGATAATAATCAAACAACTATTTTAAATAAAATTCTTAAATTTTCAAATTTCTTCTATTCACAATGATTTTTTTCTGACCAAGTTCATAAAAATGAGATCTTACCATTCACACCACCTGTGCCATATTGAGACTTTTTTTAGGTACTGAAGATGGCTGTCTTAGTTTCTCTGTATCTTGGTGATGGCTCTGGGACAGGTTAGGTTTGAACATGGTTAGAACTAAAGAATATTAGTTGGGGGACCACAGGAGACTTTACATCTAAAGGACAGTATCTAAGGGAGTTCTGGTTTATATAGAACTTCCTTAATCTTTTAGATTCAAGCAAGCCACTTAAAAAGGGGTAAAAACATAGGCATGAATGCTACAGTGAACTGAGGCATTGGACCTAGTTTGATTCTCCTAACTGAAATTAGTGCCCTAGTCATTTTCCTGACTTGTGAAAGCCATTTTGGTAGTTCTCTTAGGCTATTTTATTTTTCAAAATTGCAGAGATGCCAGAAATAGTTGAAAGGATGGAGAACATGGTCATAGTGTCATAGTTCATTAGATATCTTCATGTTGTTAAAACCTCTTGCTCCAGCTTCTAGATTTTCTGCTTTTTTAAAAAAATTTTCTTTTGGATCTCCTCTCAGTGGTGAGCTTTCTGGGTAGTTTATGTTTTTTAATGACTTTGACCTGTGCCTCTCACATTGGCTGATTGTGTTACTCTTACTTATGAGGACAGGAAGAGGAAACACTGAATGATTTATTACAGGTCCTTTGCTACCATTATAAAACCAATTCTCAGTAATTTGGAGAAAAATTACTTCATTTCTTGGTTTAGTTACACCTTTATCATTTTGTTTTGAGATGGAAAAGAAACCTCTATTAAAAACAGCCCCTGTTTGTGTGTGAGAGGGACAGTCAAGTGTTACCACTAATTTGAGGTTCAGAGTCCAAGCCGTTTATTGTCTACTTTGCGTGAAGCACCACTTATACAAGGGGGTAGGGTTTGTTACAGAGTTTGATGATGTGCTAGCCCTAATCAGGTGACATGATTATCATGTCTTTTCTATTAAAATTTACTTTTAAAAAATAGACCTAGAAATAAACAGTTGAACTAATCACCTGATTTTGGTTGGAAATGTTTACATTGACTACAATGACATGGTTAATAATATACGTCAGTGCTGATCTGTTTCATGTGGCCATGTTATAATTTTTTTAATGTGGGATCAAATCAAGGAAAATTTTAGTTTTCTAGATTTTTTGTAGACAATGATAACATTTATAAAATGGAGGGAATAGAATTTGAGTTGGAAAATGTAAAGAGGTTAGGAGAGTGGAAGAGAAGGGGGTCACTACTTTCAAAGCCCTTAATTTTTCTATAGGATACAGTAACAATTCTGGCATAGCATCTAACTGTGTTTTAATTTAGATTGGAGTGTCAAGATGCAGGGAGGTGTAGGGGCTCATCTGTTAAGGTGAGAGGTGAAGCCTGATTTAGGAATGAAAGGTGAGGCAGTAGGTGTGAGCGAGAATGTAGAGAAACCCTTTGCAAGATTTGTTGTGGCCAAGATGAGGGAACTGAAGGAATCTGAGGTGGCATGGAAGTAGTGCTGGTTTTGTTAGGTGATGGGTTGAATGGGGTGATCCTGGTAATGAATATACACTGTCCCCATGGAGATAACAAGCATTTGGGCAGGGAGGACTGGTTATCAGAAGAAAAAAGAGATTAAGATAGAGATTTGGGAGCCAGGTGTATGCGTGTGTGTGTGTGTGTGTGTGTGTGTGTTGGGACGGGGTGGGTGGGGGGGGTATTTTGTGGTAGAAGGTATAGAAATGGATGCTGTTGTCCAGGAAGAGAATGCATTATCTTTGGTAAACCCTGAGAACAATTCGAGGACAGGGCCACTCCATTGCTCAGCTCCAGTGGATATCAGTCATACTGTCATTGTTGTGAATGGAGTCCCAGGATTTGTACAGTGGGACAGATATGCACAAAGGGCACTCAAATTTAGGGTCATTTAGATTTTGAATGCTAAGTGAAAGGTACTGAGAAGGGGTGCTTTGGGAGCTTGATGGACAATCATGCCAGTGCAGTGTTACAGAAGCCAAGTCAAAGGATGTTAGGGAGTAGTGTCAGATATTGTAGAGAGGTCAAGGAGCAAGAGGCCTGAGAGAGGAGACCTTTGTGCTTTGCATTTATGAGGTCATTAATTACTCCCAAGAGAACCTTGACCATGGGATATTTGCAATGGAAGCCAAATAGCAAGGAGTTAAGCAGTGAGAAGAGAATGGGTAGGAAAGTGGCTTGAAGAAGCAGCATTACTGAGGTAAGGTTTTATGAACTAACTTCATAACATGGACTGTTTCTAGTTGAGGTAATTGTTTAAGAATAATCTTGCATTTTAGAGATTATTTTGAGTTGCAGTGTTCTTTAACTACAGTGAATTTCAAATGTCACATCCCTGATCCCTCCAGTGAAACCAAAGTATTTTCTGATCTTGAATGAATAGTTTATAAAGGTTGTATTTAGTAATGATGGCTTATATTTCAAATATTTAGGAACTTAGACCTATGTTGGGAAAATGATATACGCACTTAAGGAAAAAAAGTTGTGTTTGAACCAAGACAGTACTAAATAAATTGGGAGTTTATTCTATACCGTCATTACTGGTGTTGAGGGCAGAGGGTTATGGATGAGAGGAAAGAACCTTGGGATTTGTCAAAAAGTCATCTTACAATAATTAATGGACCGCCCCATTGCTTAAAAGTTGGACCATTAAGGTACCTTCTTAATTCTTCTGTTACAAAGAATGAGGCTTAATTAAGACATAGTCAGCATGTATTGTCATGAACAGAAAAATCAATGCTCATTTTGCCTAAGGAAAGTTGGGGGTTTCCTTTTTCTGTTTTTTGTTACGTTTTTTATTCTTTTTTGGGGACTTGGTTAAGACTGTAGTGGGTATTTCTCCTGTCAGTTTTTTGAACTATGTTAGCCATTCACAGAACAGAAGCAAATAGCCATTTTTAAAATTCATGTCTTCAAATGTTAATTTGATGCTTTGAGGCATAAATGACCTTTCTAGCCAGCCCAGACTTGTCAAACAAAGGAATGATAGGAACAAGCTGCTGTTTGTTCTAATACAGCAGGCTGTTTTTCACAGAGAATTTCAAAACAATTTTGTTTCCCTCTTCTCCAAAACATTGAATTAAATTTCAGCCTGTGCTAGGTTTGAATTTAGAAAGAGTTGTGTACACACAAGTAGTTAAATGGAATACTGACCAACTGTGCAAAATGAACCATCACAGGCTTCAGTTGTAGAGTCTGCAGTATGTGTAGGAAGTGCATGCCTCGCTTCTCAGCCTGATATTGGGCTCAAACAGAGCTAAGCCATAGAGTTCACAGAGTGTTGGAAGAGAGAAAGGAAGACCAAAAACAGTAGGCAAGTAGAGTGAGGCATTCTACATAGTTTTGTATTTTCTTGTTGCAAATTAGTAGAAAATAGTGAAGTGAACTAAGGTGGTGGTGTGGAATGACTCCTGATTTTGACACTGTAGCTAACTTAACTACCCTTGAACACCGAGGCTGTCATCTAACCTCCGTGAGTTTCTTTTTTTAAAAATTGAATTCATTGTGATGACATTGGTTAATGAAATTATATGGGCTTCAGGGGTACAAATCCATAATAATACATCATCTGTACATTGTATTGTGTGTTCACCACCCCAAGTCAAGTCTCTCCATCACCATTTATCCCTCTTTACCCTTATCTTACCCCCACCCCTAATCCCGCTTTCCCTCTGGTGATAACCATACTGTTTTCTGTGTCTTGAGTTTTTTCCTTTGCTTAATCCCTTTACCTCTTCACCAGCCTCCCAACCCCTCCTCCGTCTGACCACAGTCAGTCTCTGTATCTGTGAGTCTGCTTCTATTTTGTTAGTTTATTTTGTTCATTAGATTCCATATATAAGTGAAATCATATGGTACTCGTCTTGCTCTGACTGGCTTATTTCACATAGCATAATACTCTCCAGGTCCTGCTGTCCCCGAAGGTAAGATTTCTTTTTCACAGCTGGGTAGTATTCCATTTCGTAAGTGTACCACATGAGATGAGTTTTTTAGCCACTCATCCACCCGTGGACACTTTGGCTGCTTCCAGACCTTGGCTAGTATAAATATCACTGCTATATCAGTCAAATGGAAATAATACTGCTTGTTCTGTTTCATTAAGAGGATGTACAAGGATATTTGATGAGAGGTACCTGTAATATGATGGATGTACATTTGTCTCAATAATCGTGATGTTAACTTAGCTCCAGTCTGTTTTAGCTTTTGTCCACTGACACCAACTCTTCTTTTCCTGGACATGATATGATACAAGGAAAGGAATAAAAGTTTTTTGAGTTTGGGTTTTTCATTGGGTTCTCATGTTCTAAAGTAAATGACCAAGGATCAGGAAGCCAACAAAACAAAACAAAAAAACAGTTCACCTATAAATAGAAACCACCCCTTCTATATACCCGTAACTCCAAATAATTTAATGTCCAGTTGTTTCCTTTGAAAGTGGAACACTACACATGCTTTGTTTTGGTGGGCTGTTAGTTTATTTTTTTCTTCTTGGGTATCATGAAAAAGGAAAAAGGAAGGAAACAATTTTTTTCTCAAAGCAAGGCTAGTGGCTCATTAACCCAAGTAAGCTTAAAGTAGTCCCCAGTATGTTCTGAAAATTTGTTTTTCTTAAATATATTATTAGAGAAATTGTTAGTACTCTTAACAACAGAAGATTGAAAGTACATTTGGCTTACTGCCTTTAATTTCCCCTTCTAAGAAAGACATAGAAAATTTCTGTATTAACTATTTGGGGATTGGGTTTGTTCTTTAGGGGAAGGGATCATTTGAAAGTTTGATAGTTTTAATTAGAAAAAGATTCTTCTTACAAGAAAGCATGCAATGTGGCATATAGTAGAATGGAAAACATTAAGATGTGTGTAGGAGGTAAGAAATTCTCTTTGAGTCTAAAGTGATTTCTTAGCCTTTTGACCAGGGTAATAGGATTGGTTTGTAGACTTAATTTTTATGGGAGGATTTGGGAGGAGGATATAAAAAAGAAAGGGAAAGGTTTGTGAAATTCAGGTTCTTATGAATTTCACAGGATACTGTAAGCTCTTACCACAGTTACAAAGCAAATACAAGTCAGGTTTTATAATTAATGATGAGGGTTGTATTTTATGAAGATTCTATGCACTTAAAATAATTTTAACCTTCTTTTATTAAACAGTATATTCCCTTGACACAGTTAAATTCCTAGGATCTCAATATTAGGTTGGAACAATTTTGCAAAAAGACTTTGTACTGGGAAGCAGGAGATAACTGGTATTCTGGACGGAGTCCAGCTACTAACTAGTGTTTGACCTTGGGCAATTCACTTGACTTATGTGGGTCCTCTATCATTTGATAAATAATTGAAAATGTAAATAATTAAGACGTCTCAAATACACTTACAATCTTAGCATTTTTGTCATTGGGGAATGTTATTAAATGTAATGGAAACTATTTTAAGTATATACTCAAAATACTATATTTTTGTTCCCTCGAAGTTTTCATTTAGCCAAATGGATTGATTTAAAGTTTTTGAACACAGCTGTTAGAGAAATGTGTGCACAGCTACTGTTTTGGTGAACACAGACTAGTAACCAGATGGTAGTAATACTTTAAAAAGTTGGACTGTATGGACTGGGAACCATCCAAATGGAATTTTCAGTGTTTTGCCTAGGTACATTAGATTTAGTATACTGTAAATGAGTTTGAGTGTGTTTTATTACTGCAGTGGCTGGAAAGAACAAATAGAGTATTATGTGGAATACAAATAATGCTTATTAAGCTTGCAGTTGATTCCTTCTGATAGATGTTCCAAAGTGCTGTCAGACTTTATTTACTTACTCATAAACAGATGTGCTTTGCTTTAAATCAGGATAACTATTGCAAACCTAGTTATGCATATTTTAAACAACTGTTAAGTATTACATTTTTACATTGTTGATTAAATAAGCTGATTTATTATATTTTCTAAGGTTGTTGGTTCATGGTGGTTGTTTAGATGACAAAGAATTTAATTTTTGTTTTAGAATTTTGATTAAAGATGGGATATCATCAATTATATTATTTTTTGGTCTGTAGTCCAAAATGTATAGCTAAAGTGAGCAACTATCTATTTATCATCTATCTATCTATATTTTGATTACTTTATTGTTCAATTACAGTTGTCTGCAACTATATATTTTATTTTAAAAACTTTAGTCACTATTTAATTATCACCAAAAGACATGTTAATAGTAATTTGGATATCATCTGACTGGCCCTTGATTTGAACAATATAACAGTAATAATCTTAATCTTAAATTTTATAGGTTAATAGTGTTAGAGAATATTTCTTTTAGTTTTAGTTTCTCCTCCTACATATATGTTGTTATGATTTATTTGTTAAAATCTTTGCTAGGTCAGTGCTATATTATTCAATAAATATATGAAGCTTCTGTGGCCTCAGATCTTGACATCAGACTGTGGACCACCTTAATCATGGAAGTTCTGGTCACTACCTACTTTTTCCTGGTTTGATGGTAGGTTCTTTCTATTCAGTGGGTTTGTATTATGGTTCTTCCTCATTTTGCTGTTACTTATTTCTAGCATTCATGCTCACATGCATTCACAACAGATAGTTGAGTCACCATTACTAAGTATCAGGCATCGTACTGAGACAAATAGGCGACTCTGGTTCTCTGGAGCATGGGAGCATAATTCTCTTCAAATGGGAAGATAATTGTCAAATATATAACAAATAAATATGAAATTGCAGTTGTGATAAAGTGCCAGAAAGTAGAGTCACTTTAAGTAATGATTCATGCTTCTCAGAAATAGAGCTAGTTCTGTTCATCATTATAAAAATAGTGTAACTGGCCCATCTTTCCAGGTTATAGTGATTTCCAGCCTGAAATATTCTTAATGGTTTTAATTGTAGAAGCCTGCACGTATTTTGACTGCCCATCTTCTGACATCTGTTTTGCCAATAACCAGATCTTGCCCTGCCTACCTTCTCGCAGAGAGTATGAACATCTGCCTCAAAATGCACACTCCAAATTACATTAGCGGGTGTAAAGTCCCACTAAAATCAAGCAAAAAAAAAAAAAAAAAGTCACTGCAATATAAGGGAAAGTGGAGGCAGGCACTGGGCTTGCTTGGCAGCTTGTAAAAGATAGTGTGGGGTGGGTGGCAATGGACAAACACTTGTAGACCTTTTTTCTTGGAATACTGGAATCTAAACTTCTGTGTATAAGAAAAAATAGATTAATCTTTTAAATTTATTAGCAGATTTTTAGGCCAAACCCAAAAGCCTGTATCTAGCATTCAGCTACATATAAAAACAAGATCTACTAGTTGCTTTCTGTAACCAAAGAGAGTATTCACTAACAAATGTTAGAGATTTATAAAGCTGGAATAATCTTATTTGTTAATCTGAGCAAGTCATTAATCACAACAGTTGTAACTGTGATAAAGCAATCTAGATTATTGTGCCAGTGTGGCACTTTTAATTCTGTTAACACATCCATTTAGTTCTTTATTGTACATCTAGTATCACTTAGGTTTGACTAGTGTAATACTGATATTCAGGGTGGTTCTTAAATGTTAATGAACAAAAGCAATTCTAATCTATACACAAGGATTATATAGTTTAATAGTTTAAACCTACTCTTCCTACTCCCACCCCATTCTAAGGCTTATTTGTGGACATGTGTCACCACAATTCACAGAAAAAATTGTGTCTCTTTGGAACAAATTGTTGGTAAGAGGGAAATGCTAGAAATACAACTTTTAATAAAAGTGTATGGATTTTCCAATATTCTGGTTTTACCAACAGCTATTAAAAATCTAATCTCCTCTTCCCCCACCATGGCAACCTAAAACTTTATCCAGGAGTAAGGAACCTAGAATACAAAGTAAATTATTAGCAATGTAGTACTTACAGTCCAAAAACTTGTCATATTTGATTACCTTCCTTACTCTTGAGTCTTTTGGTCTTCAGAACTCTCTGTGCTGTTCTTTTGGGTCTTCTGTTATAGGCAACACCTGGGAAAAGACCTAATAAAAAGTTTCATGTTTTTCAAAGAGAACAATTTAGAATAATGCTACTTAAGAGTACCTAATGCCAGAGCAAACAGGCAGTGAAAAGCATATAATTCTGCACATTATGCAGAGACATTAAATATACATATTAGTAAGGTAGCAGATGCTTTGGTTCTGAAATTGACATGTAAAGTAGCAGTTTTTCTCTGCAGGGCTTCGCTCCAGCCAGTGCTCCTTCACATATAATGAATAGCTAATTTCAGTCCTATGGTCCATGGGAGACTGACTGGGGAACTGGGAGGAGGAAAGCATTCCAACTTTAAGAACAGCAGGATGTGTGCTGAGATGTGCTTTTTAATGGGGAAACATTTTAGAACTCTTGGGGGTAAATTCATAAAGAGGGTTGTGCATGTGCTTTGTATTTAAATTA
Source organism: Tonatia bakeri (assembly GCA_004024845.1). NCBI lineage: Eukaryota > Metazoa > Chordata > Mammalia > Chiroptera > Phyllostomidae > Tonatia > Tonatia bakeri. Next base: position 288,645 of record PVIA01001119.1, read on the forward strand.
AGGAATTATTAATACAGTTAGACAGCCATGGATCTGGCAGCTGTATTGCAAAAAGGAAAATCAGAATTTGGTGACTGAACTGTGAGCTCAGAAATTATCTTGGTAAAATACATACTAAAACTATCCTGTGTCAAAATGGAATCGCTTATTAGAAGCAGGCATTTGAGAATGTATTTAAGTAGTTGAAATTTAAGGCTGACTTTTAAAAACTGGTCTTTGCCCATATACAGGAAAAGGGAAGTGACTTTTATTCTTCTGCCTCATGGAGATTTCCTTGCCGTTTGAGGTTTCCCTGTGTTCATCATTCAGTCTTTCATCTATCCAGTCAATATTTGTTGAGCATCTGCTGTATACCATGATATTCTAGGAGCCCAAAAATGAGTAAAATCAATCTCTACTCTCAAACAATTTATATAGGCTGGTGGAAAAACAAGACTTTACAAGTGCTATAACTGAAATGAAAATAAGGATTTTATGTGTGAAGACTATAGACTTTTTAATCTAAAAGACTGCTTTTTTATTCTGAAGTATAAAATACATATTGAACAGTACATAAGACATATGCCTACATTTGAAAAGATAGTTATAGAATTATACTTTATTCTTTTTGCTTCTTTTATTCAACAGCTTTTTTTTTTTTTTTGATTCATCTGTGTGGTTACTTGTAGTATTCTTTTTGCTGTATAGTAATACATTTTTTTATCAAAGCATGGTGGACCATGCTTTGTGTATCCATCTTCCTTTTGGACATTTGGGTTGCTTTCAGTTTTGGGGTATTATCAACAATGATGCTAAGAGGGTTCTGGATTATGTGTTTTTTGTATATGTGTACACACACTTACTTAGTGTTATATAATTTTAACTTTATGAGATAAGGACAAACTATTATTTCCAAATGATGGTTCCAGTGGAAAAAGTCTTTTGAAGGATTTTTCACATTGGTGGTTTTTTAAAAGACAAATATTTTCTCATAGAATTTGGTTTTCTCACCACAGGAGAATGTGGTGGGGTTAGTTATATGTATCTAACATACAATTCAGTTGTCCTTTCTATCTAACCTGGATTGCAGGAATATGCTTGAAATGCCAAGTTATGACTCACTGCTTTACTCTGGTAATTAAAATAGTCTGTGACAAATGGGGGAAGACAGGAAAGATCTTTAATACTGAAAATCATGCTATGGTTTTGTTTAAGGCTGTGAAGAAAAGGTGAAAAAAAAAGTATAGGGAGTTACAAAAAGTTTAGTGGTTTTAAAATGTTGAGCTCACATTTTGAAGTGTAATTCTATTTTAATCTCTTTTCTAATGGAAAAAGAAAGATGTCTGGTTTGGTAGGGTAATCTTTGAAAAATTGACAGTCCTTTGGCATGAGGCCCAGATCTCTTCAAATTTTGTGTGAAATAGAAAAATGGCAGTCTCTTAAAAACTCTTCATGGGGAGGAACAGGTGCTACCTCTTCATATGTTAGAGGAGTAGATAATAGGAGATAGTGGATATTTCCCATAATCAGTTCCTCTTACCTTCCCAGAAAGGAGAAAGAGTATCTGCAATAAAAGAACAATTATCAGAGCATTACTTGAAAGATACTGGTAATACTCAACTTTTCTTGGCCTCCAGATCTATAAAAAATGTGAAGATTTTTCCCCCGCTCCTAAATTGTGAGGCCCCGCTTTCACACTGATAATCAAGATAAAGAGAGCTTTTGCCCTTCTGTTCCATGGGTATATAAGCTTTTTAAAATACCTTTTCCCCGCAGGTTTTTCCTGGGAACGGACATTACATGATAGTTGGACTTTGCTTTTGCCATCCAGTACAGCAAAACAGTCTGGGCATGAATGTTTGGGATGTTCAGTCCCAAAGCCATGCTGGTTGAATGAACAGGAAATTTTTTGTTCTGTTCAATTCAGTGAGCATTTTATGTATGCCAACCATGTGCCTGGTCCAGTAGGTACTGGAGACACAAGGATGAATAAAACAGCTTATAGTCCACTGGGAGAGACAGGCATATAAACAATTTACCATAGTGTTGTAATAACGATCTGCATAAAGTACTTTGGTGCATGAAAGAGAGAACAAAAATGTTTTTTGTATGGGTGATGGGTGGTGAGGTGGTAGATAGTAGTGGTCTTTCACTGTGTGGATGAATGGATTTAATATAGGTCATAGATATCAAACACTCATACAACATAATTGGTTATTTAGATTGTTTTTCAAATGTTGACAGTATAAAAACATCTCTCCACATAAGAAAGATAGGTCATGCAGGTGACTAGAGAGAGGAGAAAAGGGCATATTTAGGAGGGGAAATTGCATGAGCTAATGGGTTTGTTAATCTAGGTTATGGATAATGTACATGAGATTATACTGTAAGTAAAAGTTAAAATTTCACGGTATATAAGCAGTGATTCCAAGTTTGAAATTGTTAGCCTTTCCTATTTTCTTTATCACTAAAAAAAATAACACATTCTCATAACATTCCCTCATTTATTCCCTCATCCAGAGTTTAGAAATTAGGCAAACTCATTTCGAATTCCTCCTGGTTGTAAAGATAGCTTCATGGGTAGCCTCTAGTCACTTTGTGTTTCATCATTGAGAGTTGCTTATTAAATGCTGAAGTGCAGATTATCTGTGTTCAGGAGACTATAAGGAAAACTTAAATAAATTTACTTCTTGTTTTGTAGTTTGAGATTTTCAGCCTTCTCCCTATGTTTCACACATTTATTAAAGAAAAAAAATTCTGCAGAGTTGAATATTCTTTCAGAGAAATAAAATGGTGGTGGGCATAGCCTTAAAAATTATCTAAGCTGCCCTGGCTGGCATAGCTCAGTGGATTGAGCACGGGCTGTGAACCAAAGCATCGCAGGTTCGATTCCCAGTCAGGGCACATGCCTGGGTTGCAGGCCACGGCCCCCAGCAACCACACATTGATGTTTCTCTCTTTCTCCCTCCCCTCCCTCTTTAAAAAAATAAATAAATAAAATCTTAAAAAAATTATCTAATCTGCCTCTCACATTTTATATGTAGGAAACTAAGGGCCTCATTGGGTAAATTACCTGTCCAAGGCTGTATAGCCCTGTAGGTTGGGGCAGGGTGAGGAGATGGGGATATGTAAGGATCTGGTTCTCTGCCTAGGCCCAGGCTTTTTCGTGTGGGTAAGACCCATAGTTTCTGTATGTCTAGGGTTTCACTATTTCATAGATCATTCTTCTTGTATTTCTTGGAATTAGGGTTTAGAAAACTTAATCTGATTAAGCTAGGTTGAGGGCAACATGGTATGGCCAAAATCACATGAATTGCCACTTAGTAGTAGCGTAGCAATATCATAGATCATAGCTTTCTTCTCCCTACCTGTAACATGGGGGAAAATAATATATATTTTATTGAGTGATAAAACTTTGAAATATAAAAACTCTTATCAGTGTTTGGCTCTTGTTGCTCCCAGTTGCCTTTTCTTTTTGTATAAGTGAGTACGTGGATCAAATGAGATCATAGAAATCACTTCTGAAAGTTTCATATTACGTACAAATGAACATAGTCTATTAAATTAGTTTCCTTCTTTTCACTATTTCATTCTCTCCCCCATAACTAACTTGTTGAATGGCAATATTACTTATTAAAGTGGTTAGAGAGCCTGATATTTGTATTACTAAATCCCATGGTTCTCTAGTGAATGAGAGAGTGTATATTCCTTTTGGGGAAGGAAAGGTGATAGAGGTGTTGGTTAGGTATTCTGAAAGCAATTGTTCAAGGAATTTGCAACCTCAGAGAGACCTGCTGGCTCTGATCTGATGGACTAACAGACAACAAAATAAAAACATTGAACCAAGAAGTATACGGGGGTATGGTAAGGAGACTTATTTTTCATGTGGAAGTCAAAAGCAAGCGTATTTTAGCAATAAAGAGAAAAGATAAGTCCATAGTTGGGAGTGGAAGTTGAGTGAGACTAGCCTTGACTGGAGATACTGAAGTAGTCTGAGAAATCATAGTACCAATAGAAATAGAGAGTAATCAGTATATACAGGGCATTTTGATATTACCTACTTGAAATGTGCCCTGCAAGGAGAATATGTTGGGAAACCTCATAAAATGCTAACACTGCTACCTTGACAGCCCTTATAAACAGTGTCTTCTTTCTTCTTTGAATGCCTTTGGCCATCCTGTAAGAATTTGTTTTTAATAGCCTAGGTTTGAGTAAGATCATATATATTATCCCACAACTCTCGTCTAATTAAACTACACCAGTCTGCACCTCAAAAGGTGTTTGTTAGTTGTACTAGGATTTTGTTGTCATAGTTCCAAGAGTTACATTCCCAGCATAGCTAGGATGAACAGTGATGCTGACTGTACAAAGCTCTGTGCCAGATCCACTCCATCCCTATCATACTTTCCCCCTCTCTGCTTGTTAAGTGTGGCTATTTTAGGACAGGAACAGGTGTGAAGCAGATGGGAGGTCAGTCTCGGTGAAACACCTGTCCCCTGATTGATCTCCAGGTGTGATTCAGGCAGTAACTAAGAAGGAAGGTTGACTGAAGTATGAATAGTCAGTCGCCTCACTGCCAGCTTAACCAGAAAGGCACATAGAAATGGCCTGGGGTGCCACACAGTCTGGAAGGACTCCGCTAAATACTTCAATGCAATGAAAGAACAGCTTCTACTTTAGAAATATGTGGTCCAAATTGATACACCTTTACTGCTTCATAGAAACTCTGAACCTAGTAGTCACCCACAAGCCTTTTTTGTCTTCTGATATCTTCAGCCCCTTTCTTTCCTTCCTTTCTTTATGCCCCCCCCTCCTGGATTATCTTTTCTACTCACTTTTCCCCTTGGTCAGTCTGGTAGTAGCAGGGGAATGTGGGAGAAAACAAATGATGATTTGTTCAAATTCTTCTTTGCCCCACATATGAAATGGGTATTCCTGATGGAAGTGAAAATGGTTGGCTGTAGATGGTTTGATTTGAACCCAACAGCCTTTCCTTTCATTCTGCTAGGAAGGGGTGGGACTAAATGAGGATGCATCTCAGAGACTCCTGTACTCTGCTTTAAATGATTTCTCATTTGTATGATTTATTTAAAAAATTAATGTGTTACACCAAATAAGTGCTACTAAAAAGTATGTACTCTATTGAATTGCCACCTTAACACATCTTTCGTCAAGTGGGTTAATGAAGTCCTCTCATCATTAAAGGCCACTTTTGGAGATTTTATCACTTTCTTGTGCTCTAATGGTTATACTTCTCTGAACTATGAATGTTTGACCTGAATAATTGGTTGATTATTATTGTTACCAAGTATATACTTCAAAGTAGTAAATAGTATACAAAGCAAATACTACCCTTACTTTATGAACAAAGCAAAGTGATTCACGAAGGTGAAGCTTGTGGCAGGGATAAGTTTGCACTCAAGGGAGTAACAAATGAGGGCAGGGAGGAGGAACCCTAGGAGCATTTGCCATTGGTCATTTTGGGAACACTGAAGTAGTCAATTGCGTTTGTAAGGGCTATCTGTAATTTTACTTCATTCAATTGCGTTTTATTTATTTAAGAATAATGTGGTTCCAAGAAGTCTGTTTCCAGGGACTACAGTTTGAAGTTCCTGTTACCTTAAAAGTATGTCCTGACTCCTGAAGATGGACCATCTGGCCAGTGTGGTGGTTGTCATTGTGATCAATGAAGACTGATTTTGGAGTGATTTATCCTGAGTGTTAACTGCTTGCAACCGGCAGTGGTGGCTGTTTTGGCTTCCGTTCAGCTGGGGGAACTTGAGCTTCCTTAGTCCTTTCAGAAAGCCTGACTAGGAAGCTGGCTGGCATTGTGGCAGGAATGCTTTAGTTAGTTAGATTCAGTAAGTCAGGGTGCAAATGTCAGAGTAGTTTAGATTGACAGGCTAACTACATTTGTTTTATTTTTTAAATATCCAAACCCTGTTTTAACTTACAATCCTATTAATTACATTGTTTAACATTAAGACACCTGTAGGAAGTAATACAAACTTTTGTAAGTTGTTTTTATTTTTTGATTTCTCCAATAACCTTAATTTCTCAGTTTTATAGTTTCCAAAAGCAAAACTTTACATTGCAAAAAATCTCCCCTCCCACCCCAAAAGGAAATGTGATCTTTAAGCTTTAACTTGGTTATTTACTTTTGTATCCTCTCGGTGTTTGGGAATATTTTTTCTTGAAATAGGAACTTGACTAGAAAGCATCATTAAGTAAATGATTAATTTCATGTGGCTTTAAGTATTTCTTATTCAGTAAGGACATAGTGAATTAAGGGTGAGTTAAGTAGTTTAATGTTGACCATTTTATAAGCATACTTTTGATATCCCATAGCTCAGTGTTATAATGATGGATTTTGGTCAATCTTCTGTCCTGGCAATACTGTTTTTAGGTGTGGATATTGAGCCTCGGGCCCGTTTAATGTTTTGTGTTTAGAAAAACTTGCTGTTTTTCTTATTACCAGCCATGGAGATACATTTAAAAGTTTATGCAAGTAACTTTACCTTGACTTTTTTAAATACTGTGTTAGAAATCTAAAAACAAATCCTGATGTTTAATTTTGATGGTGTTTTATAAATAACTTGTGGCTTTTGAAAGATGAGATGCAATAAAATACTTCAAAATCTAAGACATTTTCATCGGAGTGCTGAGCTAACTTTGGTCTGGTATTCAGAATTTTGTGACTACAGCTTAAGTGGGTTTCTCCTTATTATCTTTCTCAGCATATACAAAATTTTTGTTTTTGTGGAGGGAAGATACTTTATTACAGGATGGCAACAGAGATATGGAAAGGTTCTTTCTTTTTAAATGGAAGGCAGTAGATTTCTCAGTGTAACATCAGACTTAATTAACTAAACTTGCTTTACATTGTATGCCCTGAGTTGGTGACAGATTTTTTTTGCAACAGTTTTTGGAAATGGCTGTTTTCTATTTCAAAAAAGATGAATGTAACCTCTTAAGTTTGAATTTTATAGAGATTGAAAAGAATTTAGTATGTAATAAACTATATTTAGTTGGCATGATCTGGTATCTGTTAAAAGATAAACTTCTTTATCCCTTTTATAATTAGAAATAAATGTATAATAGATACAAAAGAATATAATAATACATGTATGAGTTGTACAGCAAAACACTATACTTGTGAACCCACTGCTCACCTTAGAAAGGCAACATTACCATACTTCGGAGCCCTCTGTGTGCCCTTTCCAGACCCTTAACTTCCTACTTCTCACCCTCTGCAGAAGTCACCAACACCTTGAGTTTTGAGTTTTGTATTGGCAGAAGATCTTAATAGACATTTACTCCCAGAGAAGACATATAGATGGCCAACAGGTACATGAAAAGGTGTTGAACATCATTAATCATCAGGGAAATGCACATCAAAACTACAGTGAGATATTACTTCACTCCTTTTAGAATGACGATTATAAAAAAGGCAAATGCTGGTGAAGATGTGGCAAAAGAGAACTCTGATGCACTATTGGTGGAACTATAAATTGGTGCAGCCACTATATTTATATGGAAAAGAGTATGGATGTTCTTCAAAAAATTAAAAATAGAACTGCCATGTGATCCAGCAATTCCACTTCTGGGTGTTTATCCAAAGAAAACAAAAGCACTAATTTGAAAAACTGTATCATTCCAATGTTCCCTGTAGCATTATTTATGATAGCCAAAATATGGAAACTACCTAGAAGTCCATGAATAGATGAATGGATAAAGAAATGGGTGTGGGTGTATGTACACAGTGAAATATTACTCAGCCATAAAAAATGGAATCTTGCCATTTGCAACAGCATGAATGGACTTTGAGGTCATTGGGTTAAATGAAATAAGTCAGAGAAAGAAGTACTGGGTAATTCTACATACTTATATGTGGAATCTAAAAAAAACAAAAACAAAACAATCAAACAAGACCCAAACTCATAGATAGAGAAAGTAGATTGGTGGTTGACAGAAGTGGGGAGTTGGGAATGAGTAAAATAGGTGGGGGGGTGGGGTGGGGAGTTAAGAGGTATACATTTCAAATGCAAGAAAAATTTGTTAACTATTGGGTTGGCCAAAAAGTCCCTTCAGTTTTTTTCCCCTGTAAAATAAAAGACACATTTTTCATTTTCACTAGTAACTTTATTGATTTGGATATTTTGAGTACGTCAGTTATCTCCCACTGTTAGCTTCTAGTAGGTAGAGGCCAGGTGAGCTGCTAAACGTCTTCCAAAGCATAGGACAGCCCCACAGCAAAGAATTATTTGGCCAAAATGTCAGTAGCACCAAGAAACTTTGCAAACCACTTTTGACATGTTTGATTAGTCGCAGCACCTTCTCCATAGACTGCACAACTCTTCTGTGTTTCAGTTGTGTTTTTACCTTTCTTGAAATAATAAAGCATAATATGCCAAAAATGTATATTTTTTCCAGCTTCAGTATTAAAATAACTGCACAAAAAATTCACCAATTTTGATGTTTTTTTAATGCATGCTGATATGATAACTATCACAATACAGTAACAAAATTGTTTCAAATGAAGTTAAAGACAACTAAGCACTACTAAGAGCTATCTTACAGAAAAAACTAGGTGAACTTTATGGCCAATGGTACATATGTGTGATAACAGATATTAACTATACTTATTGTGGTGATCATTTCACAACGTATACAAAACTCAAATTATGTTGTGCACCCAAAAGTAATATAGTTACATGTCAATTATACCTCAAACAAAAAAAAAGATGGGATTGTAGTCCATTTTCACAGCTCTGAGTATTCTGCTCTATGAGTATGTCACAACTTAGTCTGCTGTTGATGGTTATTTGGGCTTCCAGTTTCATATTAAAATGCTGTTCTGAATGTTATTTCATGTGTCTAGTGATGCATATGTGCAGTGATGCATATTTCAGTAGGGCCCCCAACCACTCTTCTTGGCATGAAAAATCCTCTTAATCTTTAAATTGAAATATTAGGAGTTTATCTTAACATGGCCCACAGGATCTTAGTCCGATGTTTGCTGACCTGTGCTAAGTTCTGATAACCATACTAAGTAACTAAAAAACCATATCACTTTCTTTTAAAAACTTTTAAAATTTTGAAATAATTGGAGAATTACAGAAAAGCTGTAAAGGTAATACAGCATTCCATCTGATATTTATCTAGCCTCCCCTAATTTAACTTTTTACATAACCATGGTTCTTCTGTCAGAACTAAAAAATAAATATTTGTACACTACTATTAACTAAACTATATACTTTATTTGGATTTCTCCAGTGTTTCTACTAGAGTTCTTTTCCTGTTTGAAGATCCATTCTAGGATACCATATTACATTAAGTCATCACATTTTCTGATTGTCCTCTAATCCATGGCAGTATATTGGTCTTCCCTTATCCTTCATAACCTTGACACTTGTGAATAATAATGGGTAGGTATTTTTGTAGATGGTCCTCAACTTGAGTTATTTGATACTTGCCTCGTGATTAGATTGAGTTGTGCATTTTTTGCAAGAATGTCACAAAAGTAATAATGTCATACACTTCTTACATATTTCAGGGGGTTACATGATATCACCATGACTTTTATTGGTTATCCTAATCTTGATCACTTGCTTAGGGTGGTATCTGACAGGTATCTCCACTAGAAAGCATCTCCACTACTGTTTTCTTGCTTTTCATTAGACCTGAGTCACGAAAGTCCAACATATCCTTGAGGGGAGGAGAATTAAGTTCCACCTACTAGAGGGAGGAATATCAAAGAATTTGTGGACATATGCTAAAACCTCCATAGTTAGATATCTGGCAGGGAGATCCTTTGAGTCTGTGTAAATGTTGTTCCTTTTCAAAGACGGGAGGTCCAACCTTCTGGCCTCTCTGGGCCACCCTGGAAGAAGAGTTGTCTTGGGTCGTTGTGATTTTGTGATTATGTGATGCTGAGAGAGTTAAGCACAAAAAAAATCTCATAATGTTTTACGTAAATTTACGATTTTGTTTTGGGCCGAATTCTTACCCTTCCTGGGCCATGGGCTGGACACTTTTGTAAGTTTCACCTACTGTTTTTGTCATTTGTTAGTGTATCTTGCCTGCAGAGAATATTCCTGTGGATGTTCTCATGATGATTTTTACCTTCATCGTGTCAACATTTATTAATTGACAGTCTTCTGTAAGACGTGTCCTATCTCCATTTTGTTTGTTTAAGTAAAGGCTCAGAGATAAGTATTTCATTCTTTGAATTATACTCCTCTTATAATCTTATTTACTTTGTTACTCAGACAGTTGTACCCTGTAGCCAAAGGCACTGTTTTTTAACACACTTCCTCCTGGCACATCAGTATTTCCTTCATCCCAGCCCTAGAAACAGCCATTTATTCAAGAAGCTTTGGGTGGTGGTGGTGGTTGTTTTTAAAGAGAATGGTATTTAAACACCAAGATCTGGGTGTGCTTTTTTTTTTTTTTTTTAAACACAGGTGTTTGTCCTGAGAGCCTTCTTATATTGGATTTACATATGTTTTATCCTGAAACTCATTTTTTTTTCCTGAGGGAAAAGAAAGATTTATGTGGTGACAGGTAAAAAAGTTCCCTTTTCTTGTTAACATTAGCATTAGTGATTAAAGTAATCAGACATGTTACCGCATCACATATTTCTAGTAATTAGAAGTAATTTCAGAATTTATGTATTCGAGTTCATGGAACTTTTGTGAAAAACTTGAAAAGTAGTGTATTTATTTTCTCAAATTATTGTTTTCTATCTGGTATATAATTGAGGACAATGAAGCGAGGACAAAAAAGCCATTGAAGCTGACAAGCTAAATCCACCAATATCCCCATACTGAAGCTTAAGCACTTAATTTATAGAAGAAAACCTCAGGCCTAAACTCAGACCTAATTTATTCTTCTTTATATACATCCTTAACAACAGTGGTTATCTAGTTTTCAAACTCCTAGAAGATTTTAACTAGCATTTTAGAAGAACTTGAGGGGATGTAACTACTAAGCAAAATTTTTGTCAGCCTGACAAGGGGGGCGCCTGATTTCTGCAAGGAAGGAGGGAGGGTAAGAGCGAACAGCCTGGGCACTGGGCCAGCAGCGCGGTGCAGAGCTCTATAGCTAAAGGGCCAGTAACCCAGCCAAGGGAGGCCATGAGGGCATTACTGGGAGGACACAGTACAGTAAACGTTGTTCATAATGATAACCTTGAGCCATCAAACAACTGTTAAATTAGATTTTTTGGAACATAGAGAAGTTGATACATTTTTGTAAGATTTTTACAAATTGGTAAAATGAATATGTTGGTTTCAGGAATAAACTTTTCCTCAGTTTTTCAGGCAGAACCTTTTGTCCTTAAGAATTACTAAGACAAAAGTTTTTGTGCATACAGTGCTACTGTTTTTAATAAGGTCATGATCATGAAAATCAGATCCTCATTTAATCTGATTACTGCTAGCTTAGTCTTCCTTTAAGATACCAACCTTTCCTTTCTTATTTTCTCCTTTAAAAATTATTTCACTTGTGTGGATATCATTGTAACACTAGGAGAATTCAATTTCACAGAAAGATGTAATATATCAGAGACCTTCTCAAAAAGAATGTGTAAATGTAGTTTTCATATATTTGTTTAGAAAAAAAATTTGTTTGAGGGAGAATCATCAAAGTGAGTGAAGTGGGGATTTCCTATCCTAGCTTTTTAGAAAATATTTTAGGGCTATTATTTCTCTGGCCTGCCCAGGTTTTTCACTTTAACAAAATGCTGATTTTTTGATACATAAAAAGAAATTTGTAAACTTACACTTGTGATCGAAGTAGACCTGTAGAGCTTCCTCCAAAGAAAAAAACTATTATTGGCTCAGAGTAGCTGCAGACGTCCTAAGCTCATAAGGGGTTGAAGGTGGAGTTTGGAGTTGCTGGGGAAGGTAGCTCCGCAGAAGAGATGCTCTTAGTGAAAGGTAGGGAATGAAACAAGGTACAAATGTGTTCAGCAGAGGTTGAAAGTATGGAAAGACTTCGAAAGAACAAATGTTAGGAGAGGGAGAGAAATGAAAGGGAAGGACCAGTTGGACCCGTAAAAGGTATGCTGTGACTGTCCTTTATCATGTTCTTAACTTCTCTCTGCTGTATTTTACAATCCTAACATCTGTAGGTTTTCTGAAGCAGGGAAATTAATTTCTGTTGGAGATGAGATCTTCTCCAATTTCTTTGTATTTATAAGAGACATTTATTTCAGCCTTAAGTAGCTGGGTTCATAGTCTGTGGGAGAAATTAGTTTGAATTGTGATGAAACATTTGTTAAGCTAATGTGCTTGATTAATAAATGTATGGCCATTTGCCTTTTCCTGAAAATTCCAGACCCTGAAAACTAGTTCCACAGGGTATTTCTCGGAGATTTTGTTTGTTCGATTGATTGTTTTTGTTTTAAATGATGGAATTTTCCTTGACCATACCTTCAATATATTTGTATTTTAGGCAATTAAAGCAGCTTTTATAAACATAACCATTCTGATTGATTAAAAATGTAAACTACCTGTCTTTTGACTGCTTTCTTACATTATTGAAGTGCTGTGTTGGGTTTTTTTTTTTTTTTTTTGAATCCTCACCCAGGGACACTTCTTCACTGCCTGTTTTAGAGAGAGGAAGGGAGAGAGAAACAATGCTCGAGAGAGAAGCATCGATTGCGTTCTCTTCCTGACCTGGGATTATATCCCAGCCTGGGATTGAACCTGCACCCTAGGTGTGTGCCCTAACCTGGAATCAAACACACAACCTTTTGGTTACTGGATGACGCTCCAACCAACTGAGCCACACTGGCCAGGATTGAAATGCTGTATTTCTATCTGCGTTTAATATGTCTGTTATTTTTAGTGTAGGGTGAAATAGTTCATTGGGTCATGTACATGATGCCAATTATTTATCATTTTTTCCTCCTTCAATTCCCATTGAAAAACCTGTTCTGAAATTGCTCTTGTTTTCATCATTTGATGCCAGGATTATGTGGGCTATATTTAAATAATCTCCCTATTCTCAAAAATGGGTGATAATAAGTCTCTTAAGCTTTTATAAGTGTGGTTGCCTTCATGTATATGGATACTTAGGCAGGTATTTCATTTGCCTCTAAATGTCTTAGAAATAAACAAAGCATACATTTTAAATATAATTAAATTAATTCTTTTTAAAACATCCTTGAAAGTTTATTATAAATCATATTTTTTAATAAAAAGCAAAAAAATAATTCGAGGCAAAAGTCTAGGTTTTCACCATGTATTTTAACCAAGATATATATGTTGATCTTGGCTTCTTTAGAATCTGAAAAGTTTATAGAGTTAAGAGTGTTTGGGAGGAAATCTATAAGGAAATCTTCAACCTAAATAAATAGATAACAAATCCTAAATTCTTAGTACTCTGAGTAATTTTGTGCCTGTTTTGGAGGGTGCCCCCTTTCAGAGTCTCAAGGGGGACCTATGACCCCCGACAGCAAAGAAAAGGTAAGGGACCAGATATGAAAATGAGGCCAAAGACTCAAGGTCAAACAGCTAATTAGTAGCAGAGCTGGGATTAAAACAAGTCTCTTTCCCAGGTCAGTTCTCATTTCATTATACTGACAATCCTCAGACACAGATTTTGATTCCGAAACACACATTAAGCCACTGTGTACATAATTGCTACTTAATTAGCACTCTTTTACATTTGAAGCCATTTGGATTTACATTTCTTGTTTAAAATGAACAGTAGACAAATTGGCATAGAGTTCTCTTATTTTACATTAATTTTTTTTTTTAATCCTAAGGTTTGGTAACACTGTATCATTATTGTTAATAGACAGCTTTGTTTAAGTTATTTGATATTAAAAAGACAAATTGTGGTTAGAGTCCTGGCTCAAGACCTGTATTTCTTTTTTATTTTTAACATATGTTACCATTATCACATCCAACAGAAATGCTCTCCGAGGCTAAAATGGAACATATGATGTTCATTTAACATTATAAACACTTTGCTTTCAGAAGAAATGAATATTATAAAACCAAGTTGTTATTTAATGCAGTGTTTATTATTATTGGCACTTTTGTGAGATTTTGAAAAAGTCATACTTAAAGAGGGTTATTATCATCAATGAGAGTTTCTCACTGTTCCTTCATATTTGCTTCCTGGTTAGGGCCCCATATACCATTGGTTTTTCAGGCCTGTTGATCTTGCAGTTTCTCACACTAGAGCAACTTAGTAGAGTATTCAGATTTCATTTAAGTGCTCAACTACATAAAATGTTTGTTTTTATTCATTTTTCATTCACTTAATAAATACTGAGCATGTATCATATACCAGGCACTGTTCCAGGTACTTCTCAGTGCTGTCAGGACCTGAGCAGTCTTTCCTTTATAGGGCAGCAGAGGCCATCTCTGTCTCTGTGTATTGTGGAATAAACTCTTGTACAGGATTTGCATGTTAGACTTGCAAAGAGGTATTTGAGTCTTGCCATTCATGTTTTGAGGATTTGGAGGTAAAATATCATAAACACCTTTCTTTGAACTTTACGGGGAAATAATATGTGGTAATCTGGTGAATCACATATTAAGTTATTTTTAGTTAACAGAATGCCAGGTGAACTTCTAACTATGATTGTGGTGTAAATGACAACATTGTGTGTTTTCTTTTGGATTGCATTGTAAGAAAATTGACTTCCAACAACAGGTGTACTTTTTCCAATTAACAATGAGTTCTTTAACTGTAAATGGAAGACACTGATGATGAGGTATCTCCAGCTTTTAAACCACACATGTCCAGGTGGGCTTAAACTCATGGAGAAAAGTCACAAAAGCCTGTCATTTGACTCATGCTGATTTATGATTCTAAACTCTCAGTTGAGCTTTTCATTCTGTTTAGCAACCCTGCTACTTGTATTGAACTGCATTTTCTGTAGCTGTTCCAGACCTTTTACTACCATTCTTTAAACTTCTAATAAATAAAGTTCAACAGGAGTCCCTTTACTGTATGAGTTCTTTGAGTTCTGTATGTACCATTCTGATGTTCATTCAAAATTTCCAAAGGGGTGGTGCTACATGCAACTTAATCCAAACTTACATGACCTTAAGAGACTTCCTACTCTTAGATGAGTATCTGTTAACATACATAGAACACAATTTGGAAAATGGGGCCTGTACTGTTTCTCTTATTTACTTCTCAATCCAACTCTGATCTGACTTCTTAGCTATTGGTTGCTCAGTAATCCAACCAGACTTCTCAGAACTGGAACCCTTGTGTTATTCGTGGATGCTTCCCTGGATACTTGTACATTGCCTTTTACCGTTAGGGGATTAGGGAAATGGTTGTTGAGTGGTATAAGCTCATGTTTATAATACTTAATGGATGGTAAGGAAAAGAATACAGCCTTTTTTGAGTAGTAAAGGCAGACAAAATGATCCAGTTCATTTGTTTCATTTCATTTATAACAGACTTTCTTTTATGTTTCCATGTTATTCTATATATTATACATTTTGCATGTACCTGTATTTATCTGAGATTTTTAACTTAGATTTAGGACACAGCAAAAGGATATCAAGCCTTAAGAATCTCAGTTATAGATAGATGGTTAAAGATTATGTAGATAGAAGTTAAATATTTACCTTCTTTTATATTGAATTTGAAAGCTTTAAAAAATTCTTTCCACGTGCCAGTGACAGATACATGACTGCAACTACAGCAGCCTTTACCCTTTTTCTGTCCCCTTCCCTGAGCCATAGCTTCCAAGTGCTTTGAAATGACCGTTTCTTCAACTTTGTAGCAGCTATGACAGGTCAGAGGTCTTGTGTGAGTCAGTGTGGTAACTACCATTCTTCATCTTGCCCTAGGTAGCTCTCCATTACTGCTGCATACTGCCATAATTTTTTAGAAATCATTTAATACAATCTATTCCCCTTACTTAATACAGGAGAAAAGAAGAAACAGGAAATAGATAGTACTGGTGAAATCAGAACAGGTTGCCCAGTCTCTCTCTGCCTTGCCTTACTTTGAGTGCTATACTTCCTCTGGAGTGTGCCTGGAGCCTTAAGGAGGGCTGAGCATACGTAGGTTAAGGAGAGCCTGGAAATGTCCTTTTGCCAGAGTAGGTTGGGCGGATTAGTAGTGCAGTGACCAGATTGATGACATCAGCGCTTGCACTTGGTGTGCGGTTACTGCCAGGCTCCCCGAACATGTGCTGGACATCATTTATGTGGTAAGATCTTCACTCAAGATTTGAGCACTGCACTTTTTTTAAAGCAATTTGTATTCATTGTAGAAATTTTAGGAAAAGAAAAAAAAACACTTCACCCACACCAACCAAAATAAGGAAAAGAAAAAGTTACCTGTCATCACACTGCTCCAAAGTATGGGTGGGAAATGTCTTACTAAGTTTCATCCGTATTTTGAACAGATCACCTATCTCTGCTTCTCTTTTCTCCCCATCACTTACGGGGGAAAAATGTGCCACATAACCAAGGTATATGTCTATCTCACTGGTCTTAAAGACACACACACAGCAGGAAGGATTCTATTCTCAACTGGATGTCACAGACAGGAGATAATGATACTCACAACCCTACAGCTAGCGTTCCTTGGCATCCTTGGCATTCTTCTAGAAGAGCAGCAATTCTGACTTCACTCTGCCTGTCAGGCCAGAAATTACAGAAAACGAAAAACTGGGGGCATTTCTCTTTCCACAAGAACTGCAAGTTTCCTTGATGGCACATCCAACTTTCAATTAGTCTCCTGCTCAGTGACAAGATGGACTTGTACTGTAAAAACAGTTCTACATACCTTGTCATGGAAGGCAAACATTAGGTGTAAAAAAGCTGTTTTACATTTTAGTAGCAAGATCATCAAAGCGAGGAGTGAAAAATTGTTGCTTATTGAAACTAGAAGTTACTTTGAGACAAAATAAAGTCTTCTAAGACCCTGTCTTTTCTGTTTTGAATCAAATCACATTTTAGGAATGTGCTATGTAAATTAGGAACGAATGAAAAAATGAATAGTAGTTCCATTAATTTGGGAGTATGAATATATTAGAATATAATCATAGCAACAAGAAACCCTTGTCCATTATTGTAATAGAAATACTAGCATGCTCTTGGGAGTTTGGCATTTCTAATGGCGTGTGTACTCATGCTAACAGGCTAGGGTTTTAGTGCACTTGTTGGAAATGCCAAACTTCTAAGAGCATGCGGTCTGTCTTTCTTTCTTTCTTTCTTTCTTTCTTTCTTTCTTTCTTTCTTTCTTTCTTTCTTTCTTTCTTTCTTTCTTTCTTCTTTCTTTCTTTCTTTCTTTCTTTATTATTTATTTATTTACTTACTTACTTATTTTTAGAGAGGGGAAGCAACATAAGTGTGTGGTTGCCTCTCTTGTGCCCCCTACTGAGGACCTGGCCCACAGCACAGGCATGTGCCCTGACTGGGAATCAAACCCGCAAACCTTTGGTTTGCAGGCCAACACTCAGTCCACTGAGCCACACAAGCCAGGGCATTTCTTACACAGTAATAATGATAGCATGCATTCCATAAAAGAAGTTCTTGTGGTTTACATACATTGTCAATTCTAATCCTAGGGGCCGTCCTGCAAGATACGTATTATTAATTCTTTTTTATAAATACAGAAATTGAGGCTGAATTACTTGTCTAAGGTCATTGAACTGAGATGCGTGTTGGAGTTAGAAGGAAAACCGATCTTGTTTTAGAAGGTTTTAATTCTCTCTAAAATGCAGTCTCCTTGTATTCTACATATTCTGTTGCCTGTGCCTTTCTTATAGGATATACTTTGCCTAAGGCAAAAAAGAGTGTTACTAAAATTGTTGCCAATATATTTATTTTTTCATTAATTGAGTCATTTTGAGTACACAAAGAATCCTCAAAGAGGAATCTTATGGGGCTCGTAAACTAATCTCTTTGTAAATACTTTCTGATTAATCATTTTTTAATGTTTTAATTTAGATTTTAATGAAGGTTTTAGTAATATATTTTTGTTACTATAAAATTTTTTTCATTTTTTTAAATTTTATTTTAATCATTGTTCAATTACATTTTTCTGTCCTTTACTCCCATTCCAGCGCACCCACTCAGTTTTTTTTCTTAATGCTCAGACCAGTTTAACATACCATTCCTAACATTTTGGAATGGGAAAGGGAGCATTTAGGCTATATAATAAGCTAGAAATTGTACATATTCTTTCTATCACAAGTTATATATTCTTTACTATTCTGTTTACTGTGAGAATATTTTGACTAGAAAAACCTTGTTAAGGCTGTAATTCTAATCCCTAGGTTAGTGGTCCCTGGACCAGCAGCCACAGTAGCACTTGGGATGATGGCACAGGGCCCAGCAATCTGTTATAACAATCCCTCCCAGTGCTTCTGAGGCACAGTCCAGTTTGAGAAGCGCAAGTCTGTATGTTCCACATACCAAGAGCATAAAAGGGGTTTGTATGTATGTTCTTCCATGTAACAAGTGCTTCTTGAGCGTTTCCTCCAGGACAGTCTCTGTGACAATGATGCTACAGACCTCTGCCGTCTCCTATGATGTCACAGTCCTTTGCTTCCAGCTTAACTCATAAGAGAGGAGCGGACTCATAGAAATGTTTTTTAGTTAATTTTAAAGTATCCTGGGCTTGAAGCCAAAACATTGAGCCACTTGTGACTCCTACAGTGCAGGGCAGCATTGCTTGGAAGAAGCCATGAGTTCCTTCACTTGACATAGTTTACAAGGACCTGACCTGTTATTCCAAGGGCTGTGCTGGATCCTTGGGTTACAGAGATAAAAGGTGCCCTTTCTTCAAGGGCCCTAAAAATTAGCAGTGTTTACTGAAGTGTCTAGATCTGTTCATTTGCCTTATCCTTTAAATTCATTTGTATGTTGTTGTGGAAAAATTTATTCGTACAAATTTATCATTTGGATTTTAGAAAACCCATATTCCTTCCAGTCCTTCAGAGGCCTGCTTAATCCAGAGGTGTTCTACCACCTCTCCGAGAACACCTGTAAAAAGGGGAGAGTGATGTCCACTTTGCAGATTTAAGTATGTTAAAGCTTGGGAATGGGGTAAGGCTCTAGGAATCCATTAGGGCCAAAATGTGGGGGCTCCTATTGAGGGGTCAGGCTAGAACTCTAGAGTATGAGTGGCAGAGTTTGACTACTGAGGTTTGTATTCTCCCTTCCCAGTCTGAGCACACTTTTCTCATCTCTTGGTTCTGGCGAACAGAATTAAGTCTCCAGAGTTTCTCCTTCACCTAAAGCAAAACCAAACAGCCAAGCATTTCTGAAGGTTGTTTTGCCGTAAGGAACAAGAAATAAACTGGTAAAAGGGATTTTTTCTACTCCCTCCCATCCCCAAATTAGACCTGGGCCCTGGAAAGTAAGACAAAGGTATGTAGAGGTGCTGTTGAGAGTTGCTGTTTGGTCACCACAGGGCTCTAATAAACTTAATCTACACTTCAGAAGTTAGGGACCCAGGTGAAAGGCCAAGGCAGGGAGGGGAGAAAGAGAGCAGCATTGGGGCTATCCAGACAACAAAGGGGGTGGGGGCGCGTTGGTCTGTGCTTTGGAGAAGGGCAGAGGATTGGGACTGCTTTGCTTGTATTAGAAAATGTTGGCATCATAGAAAGTGGAATAATGTGGAATTTAAAAGGTTAAATTATTGGGCAAGTAATTTAATTTCTTAAGCACTTTGCAGCTTTTATTGTTGTTAAAGTAACTCAAATTCTTCCTAACTTGTGTATTACTTCCTTGTCTACCCACTCAAAATCTGAGATTGGGCAATGGTTGTTCCCTCAGTTCTAGAAAATTACTTGATGGCAGTGGTAGTGGTGGGAAACCCTTAGTACTTTAGAATTTGGGATGAAATGAAGTGATGTGATTAAAAACAAAATCCAGCACATGCCATTTAAACTCTAGTGCTCCTTCTACGTGTTCATTGCAGATAGCGAAATTAGTGGATAAGTGTCTTTTTTCAGAAATAATTTTAAGTAACTGTGTAATACCATTCATATCTAGCAGTAACTCTGATCATACAGATCCTCGTATGAAATGGTGCAAGAATCTACATTAACGAGAACAAAACCGATACTGAGTAGAATGCCGCTGGGAACTCTCAGTTGGGCCCATCCAGTGCATGCTCCGTAAATTTTTATGTTGTTTATATGGTGTGTTGTGGTTTACAGTCTGGTCTTTGCATTAATTTGCCGTTGTCTTTCTCTCAAATATTAATGAAGTGTAGGAGTGATTCTATTCCAAATGGGCATTTTTAAGGTAGACTTAAAGCTTTTTCTTTAAAAAATTTTCTGAAAGATGGAAACTACTTCATTAGTGATTGCCAGCAAAATCACCTAATGTCTTTCTATAAGCTGTTTAAGCTTAGTATTAGAAATTAGGGCTAGAGGATTTAATTAACCAGCTCACAGGATGCAGTCTCTTTAATTTAGGATTTCCTTTTGAGAAATTTATGTAGTTGGGAAGGAATATCATATTTTAGACAAGTTGGTTTTTGAGTTGAGTTTATTGCCTCCGTCTTGGACCCTTAACGTGTCATTACTGCGAATTAAGCACAATTTTAATTAAAGCAGTTTTTTAAAATTGATGATTGCAGCACAATGAATTGGATTTTGTGTGCTGTAGTTCTCAGAGTTAGGAAAAGTAAAAGTTACATTTTGGAGGATCAATGATTAACTCATCTGTTTTAGCAGGGACACAGATCAGGTAGTAGTTACTGTACATTTAGCCATTATAGTGGGTTTAGTTAACCGATGAATATACTTTGTCACGAGAGTGTTAATATTAACACTTTAGCCTTTTTTAGACTTAGCTTTAAAAATAAATACAAAAAAACCTCTCAACCCTTGCCACCTTTTCAGCCATAACATTACATTGCCTTAGTTTCTGCCTTTAATTTCCCTGGGGATTCTTTTTATTTAGGAAAAGGGTAAGATATATATTTATGTAGGTACTACACCAGTGCTTCTATTAAAGTCTTTTTCAACAAAGAATATGTTACTTGAGTGCTTCATGCACAGGGTGCATATTTTCCTGAAAAGAATGTGTCCTGAAAGCAGTAGGTTTTACTGTGTATTTATTTTATGTCTACCAGTTTATTTTAATCCTAAATGTTTTCTTGTGCTTTGAGTTTGTAACCATTTTTCAGTTAACTGAGCACATATACATATATGCACAAAATGACCAACCTTTAGACATTCTTTATGTATTTTAAAAACAATATCTAGTCTGATACAGGTCTCTTTAAAGTGTAGCTAAAATCTAAGCTTGGATATGGAAAATCAGCTTGAATCAAGGAAAGCTTATTTCAGAATATCAGTGAAGAAATAAATATTTGCTTTCCAGAAACCTTAATTAATCCTCATTAATGTAGATGATTTGAGTATGTGCTACGTGTGAGAAATTTGCCCCTTCAGCGTTTCTCTACACAGTCTTATTAACTTCTGACCTACTGTAAGATCCAAGTGCAAATAATGTCATTTCAAAGGTGATTCAGCAAGGAGCAGCTATTTCTTTTTCTTAGCAGTGCATTATAAATAGCAGTTCTTCATCTTTCTGATCTCACTCTTTTTTTTTAAGTAGGTTTTTTTTTAATTTTTAAAGATTTTATTTATTTTTAGAGAGGGGAAGGAAAGGAGAAAGAGAGGGAGAGAAACATTGATGTGTGCTTGCCTCTCGCATGTCCCAAACCAAGGGACCTGGCCTGCAACCCAGGCATGTGCCCTGACTGGGAATCGAACTGGTGACCCTTTGGTTCACAGACCCGTGCTCAATTCACTGAGCTATTCCAGCCAGGGCTGATCTCTTAATTATTGAGGACCCCACAGTCCTTTTGGTTACTAAATGTACACTCATGAGAGACAGTTTAAAAGGTCAATAATGTCTAGGTATAATTGTGAAAAACAATTTTGGTTTTGTGGACACCCTGAAAGGGTCTCAGAGATCTTTGGGTGTCCCTGGACCACACTTTGAGAATCTTACATTATAACACTTTAGAAATAATAAATGGTTACTAAAAAAAAAAAAAAGTCTCTTACATTTTCTGGTTTACCTGCGTGTGAAAGTAACACTTCAAAAAAATTAACTATTTGTGTATTGGCAAAACTTACTCTGAAAATTGGGAAAGAGCTGTAGTGAGCAAAGGTATAACTGACAAACATCTTTCGGTTTTACAGCAAACACCAGTTATCCTTTCTGTGCCACCCTTCTCCCTGCAGACGTTCTCAGTGGTCACACTTATTTCCCAAGTCACTTCACAAGTGAGACGCTCTTCCTCACAATTTCAGTAGCATAGAAAAATAAAGTGCTATGGATGAAGGGAATTTACCCAGTACCCCTCCCCTGCTTCTCCAGCTGGGAAGGGAAGGAAAGGGAAATAAAATTTAATGAGCACTTTTACTATGTGCCAGGTGCTTTACATATGTTATTTTATTTTAATCCCAGAACAACCCTAAGAGATATTTCTAGCCACATTTTGCACACAAATAGACCAAGACTCAGAGATGTGAAATGATAGCATGTCCAGAATACTCAGTATTTAAGAGACAGAACCTGAACCCGGTCAAAGTCTCTCTATTACCAGGGCCTGTCCAGTGTTGTGCCTTGGTGTCTGCTTGGTTTTTCTTGAGTTCCTGCAGGTTGATAATGTGAATATAAAGTTTTATTGGGCTCTGTGGTGACATGATAAAATAATTAGTGCTCACAGGATTAACTGTCTTTGACATTATATTTTATAAAGTTAAATAATTATATTTATAAGAAAAGGTTTAGATAATTTCTTCAGTTCTTTGAAAACAGTTAATTATCCATGTTTTATCGTAGAGTGGAAGATTGCCTCTTTTTACGTCCTCACTTCTGTCATATACAACACCTCACTATCCCAGAGGAGATTTTGCCTAAAGCAGCTGATCATCATTGTTTGTCAGAATGCCAGAAAGACTAAATCCTTGCTCAGGAACATTATGATGTTTCAAGTCACCTAGTACCTAGGAGATAAGACTAGGCGGTGGTGGAGAGTAGGCTGTAGGGGAAAGATGTCTTTCAGCCCTTTAGGGGTTGTTGAAGGAGAAATAGTCTCTGTGGTTCTCCTGTGTGTGTTCTGGTATGAGTTGGGACCCACAGAGAGTGAATTGGTGGAATTTCAAAAGTTTCTCAAATTGGAGAAGCCAAAACATATGATTATACCATCCTGAAGTGAGGCTTAATGGAATTACTGTATACTGACTCAGTATTTCATAGTCTTAAAAAGTAACATACCAGCTGTCCTTTAAGTCTGTATGTAATTTTCCTGTACTTAAAATAAAGCTGTTCATCTCTAGGAACATCAGTTACCCCAACCTAAAAGTAAGGGGGACACATCCCCCTTCAAAAAAAACCCACACAAATATGTCTAAATTTTAAATCCCTGTCACAAAGCCAGTCAAATTAGAGATGCAGCTGACCTAGGGGTAAAGCATTTGCTATGAAAAAGGCTAGCAGTATAGGAGAGGAGACATTGTGATAGCTGATAATGAAGAAGAGTAACAAAAAGGCCCACATAGAGATTACTGCCACCTGTAGCTGTCTGTTACAGGGAGGCTGTGCTGCTTCACTCACTTGGTAACACCCTCAATCAGGGGTGTTAAACTCATTTTCACCGGGGCTGCATCAGCCTTGTGGTTGCCTTGCAAAGGGTCGAATGTAGAGCTCCTTGCCCCTACTTAAGGAGTAGTTACATTTATACAGTCCTAAAATTACATTCGGCCCTTGAAGGCAACCACAAGGCTAATGTGGCCCCTGGTAAAAATGAGTTTGACACCCCTGCCCTAAATGGTCAGCTAAATAGGGCAGCAGGGTAGAACATACAACACAGAAATATTTCTTAAAAAATGGTTGGAATTCTTTTTTTTTTATTCTTTATTTTAGTGATTTTAGTGATTATGCTATTACAGTTGGCCCATTTTCCCCCTTCACTCCCCTCCACCCTGCCCATCCCCTCCCACCCACATTCCCCCCTTTAGTTCATGTCCATATGTCATAAGTTCTTTAGTGTCTACATGTCCCATACTATTCTTACCCTCCCCCTGTCTATTTTCTACCTACTGTCTATGCTACTTATTCTCTATATCTTTTCCCCCTCCCTCCCCCTCCCACTTCCCTATTGCTAACCCTCCATTTGATGACTTTTTTTTACTGTTCCTATTTTTAATCTTCTTTTTCTTAGGTAAGTCCCTTTAACATTTCATATAATAAGGGCTTGGTGATGATGAACTCCTTTAACTTGGCCTTGTCTGAGAAGCACTTTATCTGCCCTTCCATTCTAAATGAAAGCTTTGCTGGATAGAGCAATCTGGGATGTAGGTCCTTGCCTTTCATGACTTGGAATACTTCTTGCCAGC